>JAHHFK020000773.1:0-365915 GCA_024533555.2 Aedes koreicus | reverse complement strand
AACGATTTAGTGGAATCAACTTGGCCAAACTTTGCAGCAAATATCACCGGAGCAATCATAGGACGATGATGCTCTGGGATTCCATGAAGCTCCTGCTTCATGGATAAATCAAAATGAACCGAATTATCGAAATCGGAGAAGCAAACACGATTGGAAATGTTCGGCGAAGGGCTGACATCCTGTGTTATGTACAAATGGTACAAAGTCATGAAGCGAGTTTGAGGATTCAACTCGAGAAGCTTCTCAAAATTTTCGATTACCTGGGGGTTCATTACTTCACACCTGGTGAGGAGCCGGAGAGATAACACTGTAAACCGATCCGAGAGTGGCAACATGCCGGCCAGCACTTCAAGACTCATGGTGTGAGTCTAGTGCATGCAACCTAACGCGATACTAAAGGACACCGATATTGAATACGTTCCAGTTTTATGATGTGCGACCGAGCCGCTGACTGAAAACAAAAACTACCGTATTCGATAACCGACAAAATCGTTGTCCGGTACAACGTTAGAAGATCTTGCGGATGCGCTCCCCACCAGGTCCCGGTAATTGTTCCTCGAAGAAAGTTCATCCTTTGCTGGCATTTTCGCTTCAGATACTCAATGTGGGATCTCCAGGTGCACTTTTGAATCGAACCAGACCCCAGACATTTAAAGGACATTGAATGAGTTATTTACTTACCCCAAATTTGAAGCTTCTCGGCTGTGCTGGGTTATGCTTCCCTTTGAAAAAACTACCAACTCTGTTTTCTCCGTAGAGAATTCGATACCTAGCTCTAGAGCCCAAGTAGACAAATTGTCTCTTTTTTTTTTTTTTTTTTTTTTTTTTTTTTTTTTTTTTTCATATGTTTCTCTGACAGCAAATTATACAAAAAATTATTCATTAATGGTGAAAAGCCACAAGCGTGGAGTTTATCTGATAGAACTTCAACAGATACTGAATCAAAAGCCCCCTTTATGTCCAAGAACACAGAAGCCATTTGCTCTTTTTTAGCAAAAGCTAACTGAATATCTGTGGAAAGCAACGCGAGACAGTCGTTCGTTCCCTTACCCCTACGGAAACCATATTGAGTATCTGAAAGCAGGTTATTCGTCTCAACCCATTTGTCCAGACGGAAGAGGATCATTTTCTCCAACAACTTTCGAATACAAGATAACATCGCGATGGGTCGATAGGAGTTGTGGTCAGACGCGGGTTTACCAGGTTTTTGAATGGCTATAACTCTCACCCGTCTCCAATCATCCGGTACAATGTTGAGTTCCAGAAACTGATTAAACAAGTACAACATGCGCCTCTTAGCGACGTCTGGGAGGTTCTTAAGCAAGTTGAACTTGATCCTATCAGCCCCTGGAGCCGTATTGCCACACGAAAGGAGTGCGAGAGAGAACTCTACCATTGAAAAAGGTTGGCTGTTCTCATCTATCGAATTCGTGGTTTCGCGAGGAATCATCCGTGCCGGCACAGAATCTGGACAAACTTTTCGCGCGAACTTGAGGATCCATTGGTCCGAGTACTCTTCGCTCTCGTTGTTCGTAGTTCGGTTACGCAATCTTCGCGCCGTGTTCCAAAGAGTACTCATCGACGTCTCGCGCGATAGCCCGTCCACGAATCTTCGCCAGTATCCGCGTTTCTTGGCCTTGATGAGGCTCTTAAGTTCGCGTTCGAGAGCCGTGTATACTTCGAAGTGCTCAGGTATTCCACGTCTACGGAAAACTTTAAACGCGTCGGACTTTTTACGGTAAACCTCGGTGCACTGTTGATCCCACCATGGAGAAGGAGGTTTCCTACGAAATGACGTTCCTGGAACTGGTCGAGTTTGAGCTTGAAGCGCGCTGTCTAAGATCAGGTTGGAGAGGAAGTTATATTCCTCCAGCGGTGGAAGCTCTTCTACCGTCGTTACGGCTTCCTCTACTGCTGTCCTGAACTTTGTCCAATCGATGTAACGGGTAAGATCATACGCGACGTTGATGGATTCCGACGGATTGAACCCGGAGGCAATCGAAATTTTTATGGGCAAGTGATCACTACCGTGGGGATCTTGAATCACATCCCATGTGCAATCCAACGATAATGAATTCGAACAAAGTGTGAGGTCTAATCTACTGCCAATTGAGGATGGACCAGCCAAACGTGTTACTTCTCCATTGTTAAGAACTGTCATATTGAAGTTGTCACAGAGGTCATATAACAAGGAAGACCGGTTGTCGTCGTACAGTTCTCCCCAGCCTGTACCGTGAGAGTTAAAATCTCCCATGATCAACCGCGGAGCAGGAAGAACCGAACAAATATCTGAAAGTTGTTTTTGGTTTATTGAGGCTCTAGGAGGAATATAAACGGAAGCAATGCAAAGGCTTTTATTTTTAATAACAGCCTGACATGCGACAACTTCAATACCTGGAATAGGAGGAAAATTCACTCTATAGAAGGAGTAGCACTTTTTGATCCCCAAAAGTACTCCTCCTCCACGTGAATCCTCACGATCAAGACGAATAATGTTGAAATCATGAAACGGAAGATCGATTTCGGGAGAGAGCCATGTTTCACAAATAGCAAATGCATCACAACCGGTATTGTGAGCCAAAAATTTGAAAGATTCCAATTTAGGAACAAAACTTCGACAATTCCACTGCAGAACAGTGATCAAATCCCCGACCTCATTTGGAAAATTATCCATCGAAGGAAATGATAGCTGCAAGGAGGGGCCACTTAATTGTCAATTGCTTCAAGAAAGTCTTCACTGTGGGAAGCATTGCCAATACAATGCTTTTGAGAGGGTCAGAAATTTCAAGGTACTTGAAGATACCTTCGACAATGTTATCAAATGAGAACAGCCCGCTTGAGGAGGGGGCTTCTGTTCTTAAAAGCGGGGCATCAGGGCTTTTGGATGTCCCCGGGAGAGATGGAAAGTCCTGGGTGTAGTTAGTACTACGAAAACCAGGAGGAATTGGATTTTCCTTTTTCCCACCTTTTTTTGAAGTAGGCATGCTGGTCTCGGGCTTCTTTTCAGCAACTTTCCGTGGGCGGACGCGTCTTCGCTTCCGTGGGGCACCTTCCGGAAAACTGCACGATGTTCCCTCTTCAGCCAAATCAAAGTCAGACTCGTCATCTGACAGAGGAGCAAAGGGATTTGTATTGGCATCGGGTGATGGTGTGGCTTTTTTCACCATTTCGGCGAAAGATTGCCTGGAACGCTGTTTTAGCGAGCGTTCCAATTGTTCCCCGCGTTGTTTGTACGCCGGGCACGACGAGAGAGCATGAGGAGGAGTTCCCTTACAGAAAGCGCATTTTGGTGTGCTGTCTGCGCAGGCGCCATCCTCGTGTTTCTCCCCGCAGTTGGAGCAGCGTGCCTTATTGCCGCAATGGGAGGTCGTATGTCCCATCTGCTGGCATTTTTGGCAGGTCATGACCCGAGGTACGAACAACCGCACAGGTAGTCGAAGTTTTCCCAACTCGACGTATTGAGGGAGGGCTGAGCCAGAGAAGGTCACACGAAACGAGTCTGACGGTGTAAACTTCTTTTCACCCTTAGTGATCGATACTGTGCCAAGTCTTATCACATCCAGTATCTTCACTGGAGAAAGCAGGTGATTCTTAAATCGACCAACCCCCTGTTTCAGCAGGATCTCAGGGTTCACACTCGTTTCGGTGACCACACCTTCAATTTCAATACCCCGAGCTGGGATATACACCCGATACTCGAGTGTAAAAAGCTGAGAGACAGCAATCTCGTTAGCTTGCTTAAGGTTGGACACAACGACCCGAAGTTTATTCGGTCTCACTTTTATTATCTCGGTCACGGCCGAGAATCGCTTCGTCAGATCGTTGGAGATCTGATAAACATTAAGAGGTTTCGTTTTGGGCTGAAAGAAGACAACCCATGGACCAGCTGAACCATCTGGATAAGCACGTGATCGGGTAACCTTATGAGCTACCCCATCATTTCGCGCCATAGATGATTCGTCTTCCGACAAATCATCCATGGCTCTCACGTGGGAGTTTATGACGCTCAAACCCTCACGCAATTAAAAATAATCGAACACAGAAAAACAAACTAAAGCTAAAAACACTCTCTCACACACACACGCACTCACTCAAAATTAAATTATAATGTATTCAGGAGAAACAAAAACTTATCTTATATGTATCACTGATCTGCTGCAGCCGGTCAACGAATGTGCTGCTGCTGCCGAGCGACGATGTGTGGTCGCTTGTACGGGCTAGACGTGGAGCTCAGCGATGATGAAAATGATGACGATGATGAAGACGCTGGTCGGTGGTGGTTGGCAGATGAACGATTGCACGCTACACACGATGGACTGCTGGTGTGCGTGCCGTGAATAGATGCGGAGCAATATGGCTATTCGATTGCTAATTGCAATTAATAGCGTCGTTGCACTAATTAACACACGTTTTCTTCTTCAGAAAAAGCAAAACTCGATATCAACTGCGATGAGGACACTATCGAGAGAAAAAAAACTGCACTTGGAAACAACGCGTGACAAACTTCCAAAGCAACGGAGAGCGTACACAACGAACCGCACCGTTCGCTTGTTCACTGGACAATGTAAGCACATACTTGCGTCAAATGACGTAATGAACTACTCGAAACATGCGTCTTTTGATTATTGTTTTGTTTTCACTTCAATTCGGTACTGAATCGACTCAGTCGACTATAGTCACGCGTCACGTCGTTACGTATTCCCTAGTTCCTACAATAAGTTTGTATGAAAAAATCGGTAAAATGGACTCTCCAGGACCATCAAAAACTCGCAAAAACTTGTTCCTTTAAACATGGTCAGTTTTTCAGAGTGGTATTATGTTTTCCTTAGGAAGAACTGCTAATGTTAACCCAAGTAACAATTTTAGTTTTATTCCAGCCATATAGCACTCCTCCCGGCTTTGTTGATTAAACTACATTCAAAACTGTTTTGTCTACCAATACCTCCTCTATGCTTCTTTAAAGCCGAAATTTGTACAAAATGGCCCACTCTATAGACGGTTGTGAAAACGAGTTAATAAAACCTTTGTAAGAACATAAAGATTTTGAAATTGTTCTACTGAAAGATGTTATGACCACTTACATAAAACCTATTGGCTGCCATTAAAACCAGAACGTGGCCAAATGGCTACAGCTGTCAAACTTCACTGTGAAATCGAGGTTGGTTTTTGTTGTTCTGCTTTGTTCGATTCTCTGCTCTTCTGATTCATTTAGCAGTAAAAAAAAGGTAAAGTGTTGCGGGAAATTTTGTTTGATAGCAAAATATCCAAAACAAATTGAGTTTTATACAGCGTGTCATGCTTCAAATCATATTCGCATTTAATTTTGTGGTGAATATTGGCGCGATAAGAGCGCGCCTCGGAAATTATGCGAGTTTACAGCAACAAACACAAAATTAAAACAAATATATTCGATAAATTAATCATGAATGTCTTGAAAATTGATGAAATTCAATAAGGTTATCTAAAAAAATAAATTGGTCTCCGATCCACAGTTCTTTTGCATTACATCTAGAATTTGGTGCATTTATTTTTCTTTATTTCAAGTATTTTGTATATTTCAATATGGCGATTGGTAAAAAATCCCAATTGTGTCATAAAGCCAAGTTATCTCTGCAATGATTACTTTAAAACTATTTGGTTATTTGGTGGCTTCCCTCAGTGCCAATTTGCCGTTTAATGCATTTACTGGAGGAAAAATGGTTTTAAAATGCTTTTTCAACTGACCATAATAAGATAATATGAATGAGTCCTAAAACGGCATTTCAAAACAGCATTTTATGAGCATGAGCATGAGCATGAGCATGATCAGCTGTTATTACACAGAGAACCAACAGATGATGCTTGGGACTAACATACAGGGGATGATCAAAAAGGAGAAGACTAGCAAAATTTTGTCCAGATTCAAAGTGATACAGTTCGGTGAATAATAAACCGTTTTTGATGAAACTAGAAGCGTTCGACGGGGAATTTATTCTAGTTCCAGCATGTTTATTCAAAATTTGATTCGACTCCCGGGCACCGGAGATAGTACGGATACTTTGAGGTTATGTCAAATGTGCTAATTTTCTGCAGCTCGTTAATTTTTATGTTATTTGAAAATCGGAAATGTTATATTTTTTTTCAGAAACTATAATTCATAACAAGTCTGTCAGTGGTTAAAGATCGTGAATCGGCCCCTAAACAACCGAGATATGGCCATTTCCGTAAAATGTAGTTTTTTACCATATTGCCTGACACTTCTTATATTGAAAAACTCCTTTTTTAATTTATCTGTAACTCTGCGTACCCTTAACCAAATTAGATGCAACTTTTTCCATACGATCACAAATTTATCCTAGTTTTTGGAAGAGTAGCGGACATTTCGTTATTTTCCGTAGTTCCGGATTCATTATCGCCTGATAAAAGTAGCTGTGGACGGAAGCAGAAGATGGATGACCGGCAGCAACGTTCGTTGAAGCGCATAGTCAAAGCAGACAGACGCATTAGTGCTGTTAAAGCAACTGCTGCTTTGAACAATGCGCTTCAAGAACCAGTTTCTACATCAACTGTCCGAAGGGAGCTGCACGACATGAATCTTTACGCTCGTGCGGCCATTTCTAAACCGCTAATAAAACCGCAAAACGCGGTAAACAGGAAGCGCTGGTGCAAGGATCATAAGGAATGGACGCCAGATCAATGGAACCAAGTTGTGTGGTCGGACGAATCATCTTTTACCTTGTTTCCAACTACAGGTCGAGTGTACGTATGGCGTACTCCTGGAGAAGCCTACAACCCTGGCTGCCTTTGGCCAACCGTTAAACATGGCGGGGGGTCAGTTATGGTATGGGGTGCAATATCGTGGCATTCTCTTGGGCCTTTAGTTGCTATGAAGGGAAAAATAAAGGCCAAAGATTATCAAGAAATATTGGATGACCAGGTATTTTTTAGAAAACCTTCACAATATACTTAAAATAACACAATTGCCCAACAGGTGCTGCCAATGATGAAGACCATCTTTCCTGATGGCAGAGGAATCTTCCAAGATGACAACGCTCCAATCCACACTGCTCAAATCATAAAGGCGTGGTACGAAGAGCATGACACAGACTTTCATCACCTTGATTGGCCAGCACAGTCACCAGACCTCAACATTATCGAGCCACTTTGGTCTACATTAGAAGCACGCGTGAGAAGTGTATTTCCACCACCATCGTCTCTAAAAGCGTTAGAGAAGGTTTTGATCGATGAGTGGTATAAAATACCTATCGAAACAATCCGAAAATTGTACGATTCCATCCCTAGGCGTATCCTAGCCGTTTTGAATGCGAATGGTGGACCCACGCCTTATTAAACGCGATTTTCCTTTGAAACGATCTATCTAATCAAAATAACTGAATTATTGTTAGCATATCCGAACTTTTATATATTTTCGAAACTATGTTTGAATAATTTGCCATTGAATCCTGATGCCTACAATAGAAACCTCAGATTCGCCACCAGTGGTATTGGTTTGTAAAATCATGAAGTTTGATGTGTTGCTAGCCAGGTTGGACATCGTTCTAAATCCAGCCACTTTCCTGGGGGAACCCGGATCCCGGAGCGTCACCAGGTCTGACCAATGTGACCGAAAACTCTCAGGTTGAGCACCAGTATTCTTGATTTGTAAAATCATGAAGTTTGATGTGTCGCAATCCATAGTTTGGAATCGTTCTATATCTCGCCAATTCCCCGGGGAACCCGGAATCCGCAACGTCACCAGGTGTGGCCAATGTGACCGAATACTCTCAGGTTGACCACCAGCGGTATTGTTTTGTAAAATCATGAAGTTTGATGTGTCGCAAGCCAGGGTTTGACATCATTCGAAATCTGGCTACTTCCCTGGGGGAACCCGGAATCCGGAACGTAACCAGGTGTGGCCAATGTGAAAGAATACTCTCAGGCTGACTACCAGTTGTATTGGTTTGTAAAATCATGATATGTCGCAAGCCAGGGTTGATACAGTTCTAACTCTGGCCATTACACTGGTAGGGTACTTCCTTCACGATTCCCGATAATGAATCCGGAACTACGGAAAATAACGAAATGTCCGCTACTCTTCCAAAAACTAGGATAAATTTGTAATCGTATGGAAAAAGTTGCATCTAATTTGGTTAAGGGTACGCAGAGTTACAGATAAATTAAAAAGGAGTTTTTCAACATAAGAAGTGTCAGGCAATAGGGTAAAAAACTATATTTTACGGAAATGGCCATATCTCGGTTGTTTATGGGCCGATTCACGATCTTTAACCACTGACAGACTTGTTATGAATTCTTGTTTCTGAAAAAAAATATAATATTTCCGATTTTCAAATAACATAAAAAATAACGGGCTGCAGAAAATTAGCACATTTGACATAACCTCAAAGTATCCGTGCGATCTCCGGTGCCCGGAAGTCAAATCAAATTTTGAATAAACATGCTATTCCCCGTCGAACGCTTCTAGTTTCATCAAAAACGGTTTATTATTCACAGAACTGTATCACTTTGAATCTGGACAAAATTTTGCTAGTCTTCTCCTTTTTGATCATCCCCTGTACATCCTCAATGTGTAAAAACTGGTGATCTCAAACTAAGGCAATACCGGCGCCGGCTTCGCCCGAATGCAGGTCAAGTAGGGAATGGGTAGGAATATGTTGACGTGATACTCGCTTTATAGAAGCCGAGAACATCTCTGCACTTTCACGAGAAATCACTGGGATTTTGGATAGCAGGATTGGGTGGCAGCAGGGTTCGTTTTGGTAAACGATAAGCTGTCAAGTGTAATTAGTATCGATTTCCGATTTAAACCGATTTAAACCAACAGTAAGGATGCTATTGGGGTTCACTCACAAAATGTGATAGTGGTTTTTCATTGGGAAATTAGGAGATGTTTTATAATGCTGGAAAGCCGATTTGGACCGATTTAAACCAACAGTAAGGATGTTATTGCGGCCACTCACAGAGTGTGATAGTGGTATTTCATTAGGAAAACAAGGTAATTCATCTCAATACTTGAGTATCAACTTGGACCGATCTACACCAACAGTCCGGATGCCGCTGGAATCCCTTACAAAATGGGACAGTGGTTCATTTGTGATAGAGTGGCCCGACGAGTATGGCGAACGAAATTTGAATCACAATTAATTATGTACCTCACCACCGACCGATCTTACCCGGCGAACCACGACTTCTGATGCTCACTCGATCACTCACGCAACGAACAATAGGCAACCGAAACAATAGATAAAACGCTACGCCCGATAACAAAATATTGCGGAACAAAGTATCGACACAACCGATTCAACCGATGGTCGACGCAAACCTATTAAAAATAAATTGTATTAATATAGATACCTTTCTTGCTCCACGTTCTTGAAAGCACTTACTACCTCACGAGTCACCTGTACTCAACTCCGCATGTGTCGGTCTAGTTTCCGGTACATTCATTCATCTTTACTAACTTTAAAAGTTTTGAGAAATAGAGAAATATTAGATATTGTCTTCAAAATTTGGTAGGAATAAATTATTTGTTGCCTGAAAAGAAACAAAATTAACAAACAAAAAAAAAGAATAGTTTTTTCCCCCCCCCCTATGTATAGAAGAATAACAAATTCAAAAAAAAAAAAAAAAATAATTGTTGCGGGCCGTCGATGGTTGATTATAACTATGTGTTGAACACTATTGGCTGAAATGAGCATTGAATGAGAATAGTAAGAACATTTCATTGAATAAATGACTAGAGGGTGTCCACGATGAAATTGCCACACTATGAAATTGCTCTAACTTTTTAACCGTTGGATAGAATTTAATGAAAATTTGGGTGGATTTAGTTCATAGTGCATTATTTACATCCTGCAAGTTTTAAAGTCCTGTGATCAAAACTCGCAGAAATTGAGTCGAAAGAACAGCTCGTGCGTGATAAAATCTTGCGCATTCATCACGAGAACAAGGATCTCTCGCATCGTTCCACCGCTAAAACGTTGGGAATCGCGAATTCCACGGTGTCGCGAGTGATTAAGCGGTTCGAGGAACGGTTGACCACCGATCGGAAGCCCAGAAGTGAAGGAAAAAGTATTCCGTACAACACCAAAAATCACAACCGCGTAGTTGGGGCCTTCAACCGAAATCCGAACGCCTCCGTTCGGGATGTGGCTAAGAAGCTGCACCTAAGCCGAAGTTTTGTCCAGAAGGCCAAATCTAAGGCTGGGCTTCGAACGTTCAAGGTACAAAAGGCCCCTAATCGCGACGAGAAGCAGAACAAGTCCGCCAAAACCCGTGCCAGGAAGTTGTACCTCAACATGCTGACGAAATGGACGACGAAACATATGTGAAGGCCGACTTCAAACAGATCCCCGGCAACCTGTTTTTCACGGCCAAGGATAAGTTCAGCGTTCCGGAGCATGTCCGCACTCAGAAGATGTCCAAATTTGCGAAGAAATTCCTGGTTTGGCAAGCCATCTGCACGTGCGGGAAGCGGAGTGCACCTTTCGTGACCCAGGACACGATGAACGGACAGGTGTACATAAAAGAGTGCCTCCAGAAGCGGCTGCTTCCTCTCCTGAAGGCCCACAACGTCACAACAATCTTCTGGCCGGATTTGGCCTCATGCCGCTACTCCAAGGACGTGCTGAAGTGGTATGGGGACAATAAGGTCAATTTCGTGCCGAAAATGTTCAACCCTCCCAACACTCCGGAGCTCCGCCCCATCGAGAAGTACTGGGCGATTATGAAGCAGCACCTTCTTAAACGACCTAAGGTAGTGAAGACAGTCGAGGAACTGAAGAAAGTATGGGTTTACATGCAAAAAACGGTTGATTCACAGGTTGTGCAGAATCTTATGGCCGGGGTTAAGGCCAAGGTGCGGGCATTTCCGTATGGACTGTAAATAAAATACGAATAAAATGGAAAAATGAAGTTTAATAGTTATTTCTCAATCCCTGAAAACTTGATGGCAATCGGATGAAAACTCGAATTTTGCGAATCAATTTTGTGTGTGGCAATTTCATCGTGGACACCCTTTATAATACTAAGTTGTTTATTAAGCTGAAGCCCAGTTGAGCTATACCTGATGAACTCAGTCGGCTGTTCTACTTACGAAAGACATTCCCACCGCCTAACATGCAAGTGAGCGGAATGTTACAACTTGGAAAAATTGTAAAAACCCCCCCCCCCAATCTTAAAATTACAACCCCCCCCCCCCCCCTTTTTTATTTAAAAAGTCCCGACCCCCTAACAAAAACCCGGCACCGAGCAGCATGGTATCCGAACTTTGGAAACCTGTGTCGCTTAACAAATCCTCAACCAAATGTGCAAAAGCACGTTGGCCAATATTTAGTGTCAACCAGTGGGTACGTGTGCTCTACTCCAAATTCCCCTTCTTTCAAACTCACCTTCAGTTCAATTTACCCATTGAGTAGGACACATCCCAATAGAAAATATTGTGATGGAGCACGGACGTTAGGTTACTAGATCTATTTAGGATTATATCTGAAAAATCCCAATTTGTCCAACACCCACCACATTTCAAAACAGCATTTTATGAGTTCATAAAGTCGAAATAAAGCCTTTGATAGGAGTAAAAGGAATTTGAGAAAACGAGGTTTGAAGATCGTTGTAAACAAGCTGTTTAGGTTCTCATAAATCTGACTAAAATATGAAACCTGTTGGGCCCTCTTGGTGTCATAATAAAACCAAATTGATTTCTAGTGGCTTTGATAGAACCTTAATAAAACTTAATAAAGCAGGAAGGTTTTGGCAATGTTACTTGGGATATAATTACCATAAAATTAAAGTACGTTAATTAAAAATGCACGACCGAATTAAGCTCAACATTTTCAGATTCTACCCCTTCTAAAAATTGATCACTGAGCCACGTGCTCTGACAGCCTTCCACATATTTCATCCGTAATCGCACTTCTATCAGTGGTCATGTGGTTGTGCAACGGATTGTATTTATTCAGCACTTTTTATAACTTTGATAGTTCTCGCATGCATACGCGGGGACTAACTTTTTGTCGTTGGCATCACAATCTTGGCCTGACCTTCATTCCGTTTGAGGTTATCATCAGGTCGAAAGCGGTCCTAATCGGCACCACAACTGTCTTCGAAATGCATCGAATAGCGCCATGTTGGATCGTTCTGTTGAATTGAATTAGTTGTCATTTCTCTGTGAACATCGGATCGTCGAAGCCGGATCAGAAGGTCAACTCCGACTGGAGTGTATCACAATATTGTTCAAGCTGATAGTAAGAATGAAATCAAACCGCTTTTTGTTGAGAGGGGCTGATGTGGGATGTATTTAGTAAACACATGCATGTGGCGAAAGGAATAAAGAAAAAGCTACTCGATGCGCATGCTCTTATTAGAAGCCAAGCAGGGAACGGTGATTTGCCAACATGAATACTGTTGGCGACGACGGTGGCAGAAGGTTGTCGTTATCAACGCAGGTCATCTGGATTGAGGGATGCTGTGGACGCCATTTTGGATGCTGCAGGCTGTTGCCAACACGTGATAAGGGAGGAGATATTTTCGCCCTGGTGCGCATGTTGGCATAACCTTGCATTTGATTTGTCTATTTTTAAATATGAAATCGCTGCACGTAATGCAATGGAGTCGTAGCTCTACATTGGAAAATATAGCACAAACAAATCTTTCGAGGCAAAATTTCGGATGAAAGGGTTCGAGTTCAAACGGCCAAATGGCAGAAGCAGACAGACATGACCACATGCCACGGTGAAACAGTGCAAAGTGTGAAATTTATCTTCATAAATTTGTCGCACGAATGATCCCCGGTCGCATCAGTGTACCCCAGATGGGGCACAATTTATTACCTTCGAACGATCTTGTTCTGCCCTCTTGTGGAGGACAAGAAGAAGAAACGGCTCCTGAACGTCATTGTAACGGCATTCTTCCGTCATCCAATCAGAGATTGAAGTGATTTGAAGGTGGTACTCTAATTTTGAGTTGATTTTTTTTTAATTAAAAATTGCATGGAAAGTAAATTCACTAGTCAAGTAAAAACCCATTTAACCGTACTTTTCACGGTGCCGCCAACTCAAAGAGCACACCACATCATACGCATGTAGAGTTTATCTAACTCGCTCTTTTCGTGCCCCAACGGGCAGACAGGCATTAGGTAAGTATAGTGCGAGCCAACCAGCAGGAGAAGCAACAGCGTGTGACAATAATAAAAACGCAAGCGATAATGTATGGCCGACAGCTGTATCAAAATCGGATCCGACAATGGAACGCGTTCATCTTTTGTAATTCCTGTTTCTACTATTTGAGTAAACGAACGGGAAAATGTGTCACGGTCGTTAAAGTCGACTATCTCACCCAAGAATCGAAATTTTGTTTTCCCCCGAAAGAAGCTCCACTATAATCAATCCAATTGGCTAATGCTGCTCTCTGCGAACGGAAGAGCAAGGGATTTCATCATTCTATAGGAACAGTTTGAATATCTCTTTAGGATTGCCGTTTTTCTGTTTGAGTTTCAAAGGCTGTTTCCAAGGTATGACTGCTTGCGAGTATGAATGCGGTATGAACAAAAAGCCACAAGTAGAAACATGTGTTCTCCACGAGGACAATTACGACGAACGTGTCTGGCTACTTTTGGTGAGAATTGAAACATTGTAAGTATGTTGGGTATTCAAACATTTTGTATTATTTGTAAGTAGACAGCTCAATTTGTTTTATTTTTCAACAAAAAAAATACACACACATTATATTTTCGAGACACCTTAGCTTTTTTTATATCCTTATGAAGTCGGGTTTCCTATAATACGGTGCACAGTGGGAAAAAAGTGCCCGAAACGCGAAAGAATTCTATATCTCAGCTCGGAGTAGAACGATTTCTGTAAATGTTACCTTAACTTGAAGGAACATTTTCAAGAAATCGAATGGTCTCATTGGCCGCACGGAACTGCTTGGGGAGCAAATGAGGTCGTCTTACCCTAATATTTCATTGTTGTTCAGAAATGTCTTTGCTCGGTGTGACTCAAGATCAACAAAATGATGCTAGTCCCATGTAAAATTTTCAGGAGAATCGATTGAAGTAAATTTCGTTCACAGCACGGCTCTTTGAATGAAGATATGGCTGATTTCACCCTGATTCCGCTAATATTGTTGTGTTTTTCAGAAATTTCTTTGCTCGATGTGTTTAAAGAACAACAAAATATGGCTAATCCCATGTAAAATTTCCTGGAAAATCTACTTGAGTTAGTTTTGTTTACCGCACGGCTCTGTGAATGAAGATATGGCTGATTTTACCCCGATTCCCCTAATATTTTCATGTTTTTCACTATTTTCTTTGTTCGATCAAGATCAATAAAATAATGCTAGTTCTTTGTAAATTTTTTTGAGAAATCGAAATTGGTTTCATTTACCGCACGGCTCTGTGAACGTAAATATGGCTGCTTTTACCCTGATTCCCCTAATAGTTTTGTGTTTATCATAAATTTCTATGGTCGGGCTGCAAAATGGTGAGTAGACAACTGGGATGGAGCGTGCGTCCCCGCAACATAGCCCTGGTCCTCACAAGTTCCTACCTCATGCTTCCACGGGTCAAGAGATGACAAAGACCGCCAGCTAAGTTGCGTACTTAGCTGGTTGTGCAGCCTGGGCACTGTTGTCCTTCTGACTTCAGCTAGATTAGGGGGGGTGCGTTCGAGCGTCTGTCCACCAAGGGGGTGCAGCTCATACAGCGTCTATCCTGGCATCCAACGGCTGAGTAAGGGAAGGTTCATTAATTATGTCACGCAGTAGGGGGGGGGGGGGTTCGAGAAAACGTGACGATCCATACAAAAAAAATTGAAGGTCCATACAAAAAACGTGACATGGGGGGGGGGGGGGGTACAAAAAGTCAATATTTGCGTGACGTAATTAATGAACGTTCCCTAAGAAACGCTTATCTCGTCTTTAATACCTTATGAAGCAGCCCCACCACCACGATGTAGGAAGGTAGCATTCTGAAACTTTACCCTACCCCAAAAAATGGAAGTATTCTTTTTACGGTTTTTTATTTCAGATCATCTTTGGAATTATGTTGTTATATAATTTTAAATTTTTTGTTTCCTTCGTGGCAATGATAA
Source organism: Aedes koreicus (assembly GCA_024533555.2). Taxonomy (NCBI): domain Eukaryota; kingdom Metazoa; phylum Arthropoda; class Insecta; order Diptera; family Culicidae; genus Aedes; species Aedes koreicus. The sequence goes on along the minus strand of JAHHFK020000773.1, from coordinate 350,829 downwards.
TACAAGAGCGTCTACAATTGCAGCTGGACATCAGTCTACAGACATGCAGACAGTACAGATTTTGATTGTTTTTTTTTTTTAGAAAGGATCATACGAAAAATTCTACTAAATAAAATTTCCAAAAAAGTTTAATAATTCAAAAACTAAAATTGTTGATGATCTCTCATTTTCTATTGCACAGATATAAAGAATTATTTATGGGCCCAGTAGAAAGCAAGAGTTATCGGAGAATTCATGTTTCGTTTTTCTTTTCTCTCTCTGGTTTTTTTTTTTTGTAGATTTATTAAGCTTCCGTTTTTGGGCAGTAATCATAATCATATGAAATTTATTCCGGATAATTGTTTGCTTAAATTTTCTTTGCTATTCTGCTTGGCTGCCCGGTGATCAACTTTTTTTCATTATATCACTTTGGAAAGTTTTGCCATATCAGAGTTTCAATCATCTAACATCACAGCAGAAGAGACAAATAGTTGCATATAATTTTTATGTGTATACTATTACAACATCGTATTATTTTCATCATATGATCATTATAAATATATATATATATATATATATATATATATATATATATATATATATATATATATATATATATATATATATATATATATATATATATATATATATATATATATATATATATATATATATATATATATATATATATATATATATATATATATATATATATATATATATATATATATATATATATATATATATATATATATATATATATATATATATATATATATATATATATATATATATATATATATATATATATATATATATATATATATATATATATATATATATATATATATATATATATATAAAGGGCGATACGGTCAAAATTTGGTCAATATCAACTTGACGTATTTCTTTCAATTTTGCATTTAAAAAAACCTGAACACCCCTCATTTTGAAGGTGTGTGTGTAGAATGTTGCTCCTATTTTGATTTTGGAATTCACTCTTCAGTTGTCAAAATGCCGTCCAAGCAAGAAGAGCAGCGTATCAAAATTTTGCTCGCGCATCGCGAAAATCCGAGCTACTCGCACGCAAAGTTGGCAAAATCGCTAAAAGTTGCCTAATCAACCGTTACAAATGTAATTAAAGTGTTTGGGGAACGTTTGTCGACAGCCAGGAAGTCTGGATCGGGGGGAAATCGAAAACCGGAAGCCGCTGAGACGACAAAGAGAGTTGCCGGTAGTTTCAAGCGAAACCCTAACCTATCTCTCCGAGATGCCGCAAATAAGCTGGGTGTATCGTCTACAACCGTGAATCGAGCCAAAAAACGAGCCGGACTATCGACTTACAAGAAGGTAGTGACTCCAAATCGCGATGATAAACAAAATACGACGGCCAAAGCGCGATCCCGGAGGCTGTACACGACGATGCTGACGAAGTTTGACTGCGTGGTAATGGACGACGAAACCTACGTCAAAGCCGACTACAAGCAGCTTCCGGGACAGGAGTTTTATACGGCAAAAGGAAGGGGAAAGGTAGCAGATATTTTCAAGCACACGAAACTGTCAAAGTTCGCAAAGAAATATCTGGTTTGGCAAGCCATCTGTACCTGTGGCTTGAAAAGCAGCATTTTCATAGCTTCCGGGACTGTCAACCAAGAAATTTACGTGAAAGAGTGTTTGAATAAACGTCTGCTGCCTTTCCTGAAGAAACACGGTTGTTCCGTACTGTTTTGGCCGGATTTGGCATCTTGCCATTACGGTAAAAAGGCCATGGAGTGGTACGCCGCCAACAACGTGCAGGTGGTTCCCAAGGACAAGAACCCTCCCAACACGCCAGAGCTCCGCCCAATTGAGAAATACTGGGCTATTGTCAAGCGGAACCTAAAGAAGACCAAAAAAACTGCTAAGGACGAGCAGCAGTTCAAGGCAAACTGGCTTTCTGCGGCGAAGAAGGTGGACAAGGTGGCTGTACAAAATCTGATGGCAGGGGTCAAGCGTAAGGCCCAGCAATTCGGATTTGGAAAAGCGGAAGCCTAACTGAATATTTTTCCTTAATTTTATACTAATTGAACTTGAAAAAGAAATTTAATTTGATTTTTTAAATAAACGATTTCACCGATTTACACGCGTTTTCCCTTGACCAAATTTTGACCGTATCACCCTTTAGTACAGATATTCTGTTTCATTGTATCTAAAGGTGTTTTTCTATGAATTTAAATCATTGAATTTTTTTAAAATTAATAAATGCTCTTCAATTCTGCTGATCATGTAAATCTATATGTTTTGAATACATATTAAATGGTTTATGTTTTATTTAATTGCAACAAGACCTTCACATTCCAGAGTTATATTCATTTGCCACTGATTGAGCTGTAAAGATGCACCAAGCTGCATATGATTATCATATGCCTATTATTACTATTTTAACTAATTCATCATATTATTTTATTTATAACCAAATTTAAATTACAGGATGACGAATTCCAACCATGGCATATTTTAATTAAATATTATAGACTATTTCATTGCTCTATAACATACTGCATATATTGCATATTATGACATATTATGTACATTATATATAAAAATACTGGGTTGGGACCCAAGTAGCACCAAAAACATCAATTTGAAAGTTATATTTTCCATGTGTCATGCTGTAGATCTATAAAAGTGCAATTTGACTAGTTTAGTAATACAGATGTACGTTCCATGCTATTTGAATCTTGATTCACTTATTTTGTCAAATATCTGTTTGATGTTTTGAGCTAGGACATGTTTGTTTACATCTGACGTCTTGCGTGTTTGCACAAATGTAGCAACACAAGTCTTCCGTATTTTGAGAAACAAACATATTCGTGAAATGCCAAATGCCAACTCAACTAGTTAGGTATGTTTTGTTCGTGCCGTTTTGGACGTCGAATGACCGTTTCTGTATTTTTAAATAAGACATAAAACTATCGAAAATCTATTTATATCACATTCATGTTTACCGTTGAAACATTTAGGAACCTATTCAGTTATGCCGGTAAGATGAAATAAATAATCTTGCAGTGGCCTTGTACGATCGCACATTATTTGCAAGAGTACAATTGCTAGTATGATGAAGTATTAGCAAAAACTGAAGTGTAATAGCAAATCTATTTAATTTACTTTAATTTATTTACGATCCTACTCCTGAATTCTCTTATGTTAAAGAGAGTAACTATTTCCCCTATCACATTGGCGCTGATTTTAATAATGATGATATGGTTTAAGGGAACTCTAATTGTTCCATTTCTCACATGTTAAAATGGTCGAATGGTAAGAAGACCAATCTAGCAAGCTTTGAGTTTATGGTTCAAACCTAATCCATGAATACCTTTTTGAAAACCGACAATGGTATGTTTTACTGAAGCCGAAGATTTGTTTGTTTATGAGCATTGTCGAACTTAAATTATGTTTCATAGGCTCCACCTTCTGCGCTATTTCAATTTTATAGCAGTAACCTAATTAGTTTTCAATCACCGAAACGGCAACATTATTATTTGTCACATTAATGCAAAAATGCATACAGTTGAACATTTCGTGTTACTTGGGGAGGGAGCATCAGGGTATCATTCAAGCTGAAACTGGACGATGGTTTGATTGACTGCCTGAGTCTAGGAGGGAACGAGCATTATGATTTTCTTTATCCTACCGATTCGATTGTGATGCTGCGAATTCTACTCTAACAGTTTCAGTGAGAGTGACGCGCCTTTCTTAACAAGCCATCCTGTAGGAAGCTTAATATGTATTGCGAATTGGGTTATTCGAATTGTTGGATCGTATCGTTGGAAGGAGATTCTTAATTTCCCGTGGATTTCGCGTGAGTGTCTCTGCTTACGGGTCCACCCCTCCGTTTTTGGCCCTTCATACAGCGATATTGTGAATTCAGATCGGTGGCTCAATTTGATCTTGCTATTAAGTGGAGCTGCATCCAAGCCAAGGGCATGAAGGGATGGTGGCTACCATACATACATACATACATACATCATAAATTTCTATGGTCGGAGTTACTCAAGATCAACAAATTAAGGGAAGTCCTTTGTAAAATTTGCTGAGAATTCGATTGAAATTAGTTTCGTCTACGGCACAGCTCTGTGCACGAAAATATGGTCGCTTTTACCCCGATTCCCCTAATAGTTTTGGGTTATTCAGAGATTGCTTTGTTCGGTTTGACTCAAGATCAACAATATAAGGCTAGTCCTATGTAAAATTGCTTGAAAAATCGATTGAAGTTAGTTTAATTAACCTGTGAATGAAGATATGGCTGATTTTACCCACATGTCCATAATATTTTTGTGTAATTCGGAATTTTTTTTTGTTCGGTGTGTTTCTACAGCAACAAAATAAGGCTAATCCTATGTAAAATTTTCTCCAAAATCGATTGGAGTTGGTTTCATTCACTCCACGGATATGTGAATGAAGATATGGCTGATTTTACCCTGATTCCGCTAACATTTTCTTTTTTTTTCAGAAATGTTTTGTTCGGTGTTTTTCTAAAGCAGCAAAATAAGGTTAGTCCCATGTAAATTTTCTGGAGACTTGATTGGAGTTAGTTTCACTACTCTATGAATGAAGATAAGACACATTTTACCCTGATTTCCCTAATATACGGTAATCAGAGAAAATTCAGCCATACCTTCATTTCTGCTCTAGAGTTGCTAGAATACTAGTTGGAAAGTAATATTACGCAGTCGAATTGCAAAAAAAGGATATGAAAATACCAAAAGACGTTATCAAAGTTTGACCGAAGTAACTGAAAATGTAGAGCGAGATATTGCATTAATAAAACCATATAATTCCAAAATGTCATCGGATGAAAATCAAAAGCAGTACCTTTTACAAATACTTGAAGAACATTGAACACTGTATAAAAATCCTAAAAAATAGATGTAATTTAGGAAATATATGCGCTGTAATGTATCAAAAACTAGCAACATAAATAATTTTTTAATTCCCTCCTTCACTCCCAAACATGAATTATGTTAATATCAAAATTCCTCTTCTCTCCCTTTCGTTGCTAACTTTTTGCTACTAAGCCAATGAAAAATTTAACAGTGCTCCATCGTAAAGGCCCCGGCGCTACAGTTCGTAGGCTTCTCATTTCACGTTTTTGGAGTACAATAGTCGGTAAGTATCGGACCGATAACTCTAAATTTTTAAATCTGAGCTGCACAGGTGGTGCAAACAAGAAATGGGAAGCTCATAACGGATTTGTATGAGACGAGACCGAACTGTTTCACCTTAGTAAAGTGTCGCATGCAAGATGAAAATTGCGCAAAACTTTTCAAAAGGAGCTATTTAATAAAGAGATTTTTTATTAAAAAAAATTTTTTTTTTAATAAAAAAGTTATCCCCACATTTTGCGTCGAATATGATATAATGTGGTTTTCCATACCATGATCTCTCTATTTGAGGATATAAATCGGTTGAAATTATTATAATTACATCGTAATGAATGAAAAAAAAAAGAAAATTTTGCTAGAAATAATGGTTTCAAACTTTTTGAAAAATGTTACTGGTTGAATTTGCTTAAAATACTCTTTATTTGCTTTTAATTTCCAAATGAAAGGACCATAATGGAAAATGAAGTAATCGCCCGAATGAAATATCACATACAATGTGTTCACAGTCTCTTACAATTATAGAGGAGTGAGCCACCCTGATGAAATGTCACAAATCAAATGTTAACAATTTTGGATTTCCTTATTTATTTTTACCAAAAGTACTATTTTAACAAAAACAAGTAAACCACTCCAATGTAATATCACAGATGAAATGTTAACAATACAATAAAAACGAAACCTGTAATGTTTCATCAAACTACAAACTGACAAAATTTCTTCCAAGCAAAGTTGTGTTAGTTTTATGTACGAACGTACTTTTTTCTCTCACGACCGAAGCGAATGTACAACAGCAAGCAGATAGCAACGTACTTTTATTACTCGGAAATTAAGAAAATATGTACAAAAATCTTTTGTTGCACTTCCATTTTAATTGTTGACAGTGTCCTACGATGACACAGGAGATGTTTAAATACTATTGTCTTCACTATTCCATTCAAATTCTCACTTATTTTTTAAAGGTCCATCCTAATAGAATAAAAGTGAGCAAACCCAAATGAAATATCATGAATCTAATATAGACAATGGCTTTCGAATATGAAAGAGGTGTTAAAATAATATTTCTTGCAAATTTTTTTTTTAATTTTCTACAAAAGAGACCACTCTTAAGAACAAAAAAAGTGGGCCACCCTAACAAAATATCATATATTACATGCTGACAGTGGCTAATGATTATTTAATAGATGTATCAATACTGTTATCTTCTATATTCTATTTAAATTCATTTTTTTTTAAATTTCCAAAAAGGACCATCCAAATAAGCGAACCACCCTAATGAAATTTTACACATAATATGCTAGCAGCTGGCAACGATGATATAAGATATGTTTCAATACCATTGCCATGAATAGCAGTTGAATTCAAATCAATCAAGTAAAATTGAATTCACTCCACCATCTCAAAAATCCCAGAAGGTCGATTTAAAAAAAAAAAAATGTTGAGCTAACACAAGTTTTTGACGTTGTATGCATTTTTAAGACATTTGGCATCAAAAAAAAATCGGAATTTTCATGTACTCCCTTGGGAAATTTTTCATGGGTCAAAAAAGTCAAACTTGAACTTGAAAGTCAAAAAAGTCAAAATGACCGCTTTGGGGGTCCACTTAACGAAGTCCGATTGATCTCAAATTTTGCATGGGGACTTCTTTTGAGGAGACAAATCTTTTGAGCACTACTTTTTTTTTTTTTTAGTTGCCCAATTTTTCCCCTCCCTTGGGTTGGCACCCTACTCAAGGAACATTGCCAAAACCATCCTGTTTTATTAAGTTTTACTAGGGTTTTATCAAAGCCACTAGAAATCAATTTGGTTTTATTATGACACTAAGAGATGCCAATAGATTTCATATTTTAGTCCGGTTTATGAGAACCTACACAGCTTGTTTACAACGATCTTAAAACATCGTTTTCCCAAATTACTTTTACTCCTATCAATGGTTTTATTTCGACTTTATGAACTCATAATATGCTGTTTTGAAATGCCGTTTTAGGACTCATTCATATTATCTTATTATGGTCAGTTGAAAAAGCATTTTAAAACTATTTTGTCTCCAGTAAATGCATGAGGCGGCAAATTGGCATTGAGGAAAGCCACCAAATAACCAAATAGGTTTAAAGTAGTCATTGCGAAGATAACTTGGCTTTATGGCAGAATTGTGATTTTTTTCCAATCGCCATATTCAAATATAAGAAATAATTGAAATGTGGAAAAATAAATGAACCAAATTTTAAACGTAATGCAAATGAACTGTCGATCGGTGATTAATTTCTGCATTTTTTTTGGATAACCTTATTGAATTCCATCAATTTTCAAGAAATTCATGATTAATTTATCGAGTAAATTTGTTTTAATTTTCTGTTTGTTGTTATAATCTCGCATAATTTCCGAGGCGCATTAATTTTCGGCTCATATCATGCCAATATTCACCACAAAATTAAATGCGTATATGATTTGGAGCATGATAGGCTGTAAAAAAAACTCAAATTGTTTTGGACATTTTGCTATCAAACAAAATTTCCCACAACACCAGACCTTATTTACTGCTAAATGAATCAGAAGATCAGAAAATCGAACAAAGCAGAACAACAAAAACCAACCACGATATCACAGTTAAGTTTGACAGCTGTGGCCATTTGGCCGTATGCTGGTTGTCATGGCAGCCAATAGGTTTTATGAAGGTTCTCAAGTGGTCATAGCATCTATCACTAGAACATTTTCAAAATCTTTATGATCTTATAAAGGTTTTATTAAATTGTTTTCACAATCGTCTATATAGTGGGCCACTTTGTACCAATTTCGGTTTTAAAGAAGCATAGAGGAGGTGTTGGTAGACAAAACAGTTTTGCATGTAGTTTTATCAACAAATCCGGGAGGAATGCTAACCCAAGTAACAATTTTAGTTTTATTCCAGCCGTATAGCACTCCTCCGGCTTTGTTGATAAAACTGCATTCAAATCTGTTTTTGTCTACCAACACCTCCTCTATGCTTCTTTAAAGCCGAAATTAGTACAAAGGGGCCCACTCTATAGACGGTTGTGAAAACAAGTTAATAAAACCTTTATAAGAACATAAAGATTTTGAAAATGTTCTAGTGAAAGATGTTTTAACAACTAGAAAACCTTCATAAAACCTATTGGCTGCCATTAAAACCAGAATGTGGCCAAGTAGCCACAGCTGTCAAACTTCACTGTGAAATCGAGGTTGGTTTTTGTTGTTCTGCTTTGTTCGATTCTCTGATCTTCTGATTCATTTAGCAGTCAAAAAAGGTCAAGTATGTGGGAAAATTTGTTTGATAGCAAAATATCCAAAACAAGTTGTGTTTTCTATAGCGTATTATGCTCCAAATTATATGCGCAATTATTTTCATGGTGAATATTGGCACGATAAGAGCCAAAAATTAATGCGCCTCGGAAATTATGCGAATTTACAACAACATAAATCAAATTAAAACAAATATATTCGATAAGTTAATCATGAATTTCCTGAAAAGTGCTTGGAATTGGATGAGATTATCTAAAAGAATGCCAAAATAAGTCTCCGATCTACAGTTTATTTGCAAACCATTGAAAATTTGATGCATTATTTTTTTCACATTTCAATTATTTCTTATATTTAAATATGGCGATTGGAAAAAATCACAGTTTTGCCATAAAGCCAGTTTTTCTTCGCAATGACAATTATAAAACTATTTGGTCTTATAGTGACTTCCTTCAATGCCAATTTGCCGTTTAATGCATTTACTGTAGGCAAAATGGTTTTAAAATGCCTTTTCAACTGACCATAATAAGATAATATCAATGAATCCTAAAACGGCATTCCAATACAGCATTTTACGAGTTCATAAAGTCAAAATAAAACCTTTGATAGGAGTAAAAGGAATTTGAGAACACAAGGTTTTATAATCGTTGTAAGCAAGCTGTGTAGGTTGTTATAAACCTGACTAAAATATGAAACCTGTTGGCATCTCTTGGTGCCATAATAAAACTGAATTGATTTCTAGTGGCTTTCATAAAACTATAATAAAACTGAATAAAACTGAATGGTTTTGGCAATGTTACTTGGGAAATTATTTTTGAACCAACATTCTTCTTTTTTATTTTTTCTTTTTTATCCTTATTTACTGAACAAATATCATCATTAATGATTTGGGTTTGAAGATTTGAGCATATTTATTGAGTGGGCATAGTACCCCACCAGCGCATTTTGTACTGTTCTCCACAAATATAAAATAAAACTTTGACTATTACTGGATCAGTAAACATACATTCCTAGAAATTCATTCAAAGATTTACTTTTTTATTTTTTCAATACAGATCTAGGCCGGATGACAAAAAATCTCCATGGGCTCCAAGTAAAACACAAGAGAAAACATTTCAAAACATGGGAAATTAGCAAAAATAAGCCACGCTAGTCTATAGATAAATCAAATTACATGTCGACTGTTGTCAAGATTTGTTTCCATTATGAAACTTTGCGATTGTTCAACCAAGCTACTGTGCTACTTTCTATGTTTGTCCGGAGGGTTCACAATGATTGACAAGGAGCTAATTAAAAATTGTTTTCGCCACGTTTTGTTGTAATTATTGACAACCTAAAACACCTGAACTGAAAAAAAGAATGTTTTTTTCCAGGACACTTGCGGAACCGACCACCTCCACCCGTCCTTCGTCAATTTCCAAGCGCTGTCGTACTTCTTCATCCAAATCGACAAATGTCAGTTCCTCTTGCTACGCGAAACAGAAAAGAATATGCCAATTGCTCTGATTCCAGAATCGGGCGCGTACACTGGCGCCTGAGTGACAGAGGACCTATGCACAGCAATTGCCGAAAATTGTGGCAAGGAGACACCCGTTTATTGCACGGTGATAACAACAACAACAACAACAACCATCAGGACCAAACCAGGTCTGGCTGTAATGAATGGCTTCTTGCACCGAATGGTACTTGTGTTTTTTTTTAAGTCTTGTTTTCCGAAGGGTGGGAGGTAACAATTGCACCCCCACCCATCAAAGTGCGATGAAATATGGCTCTTGTTCATCGATGGTGACTCCAACGAGGATCGAGTTTCGTTTGTACAAATGAGGCCCCGGTGCGGAAAGGTTCGAAGCGTAACATTCTTTTTCCTTGCAGGCATCCCGTATAGCTTTGAGAATCCTGAAAAAAAAAAATCACCCAGCCAAATCGCGCAATTTATCATTATGGAACGGAGCGTACTTCCGATATTTTCTTTGTTTCGTTTTTTTTTGGCGGTGATTTACGCGAAAATAAAAACTATTACATTTCAATGAGCCGTCTCGACGACAGACAGGTATTCTACGGTTCCGGTGTCTTCCGTTTTTTTTTTTTTTGAAAGTGACATATGGAAAGGAAAAGTGATGACACATTTTTTCGTTCGGAAAGGGTTGTTTTTTTTTCGTTCGATGTCTAACAGCCGTTCCGTCGATTGAAGCATCACCGGAGTTTACGGAATAGAGCCGACTTCCTTTTTCAATCAATGTTCAGAGTGAAGCCAAACGGCTTCTGGAAGGGGAATTGTTGTTGAATTCTATTTCGTTTTTGGGTCAAATGGAAATGGTTGATACAGAAATTCGGAAAAGTTGGAACTGGCTTCGTGAAACGCGAATCGACGACATCAAGTAATTGAATCATCATGAAATTTTATGACCGAGTCTCAAGCATATGGTTGAAGATGCATATCCTGCAGTCCTTCATCACTTCTGCGCCATACTCTGTGCCGCCGTTTTTTGTTGAACAGCTCAAACTTGGATTCGCAATTCGACGAAAAATGCGTTTGATTGAATTTATTTTCTCATCTCCTTCAACTCATTCTTGTGTGCTTGAGGACGCTTGTATGTGTCGGTCTCAGTGGACAGAAATTTACATGACATTTTGGTAGTGTGTATTTAAGTGAGTTCTGGTGAATTTGAGCCGTTCATCCGGCTGATGAACGGTCGCTTTCGAACGAAATGGCTTTTCAACCCTTGCTCAACGATGCGTCGACGGATAACGCGATCCGAAATCTCTCTTTCATTTCTCGGATGGTGATAAACGGATTTTTCTTGATCTCTCGGATGATTTTGCGGTCCTCTCGGTGATCCGTTTTACGTTTTCGTCCACGTCCCGGCCGATCAGCAACACTTCCAAGCTTCTGGTGCTTCAGAAAAATCTTCTGAACTGCACCACGGCTCACTACACATCTCTCGGCAACTGCGTGCTCGGTATGGTTCCGATTGCAATCAAGCACGATCAGATTTCGAACCTGTAGCGAAATTGTGTTGCCACTCATGTTAATCGCCTTACAATTCCTTCCGATGAACTCAACACGTCTACTTTTTCGACTTGCGGCAGAGCTTTGAGGCGGATGTAAACAATGAAACGTCAAAGCAGTTAATTACGATGATACTCCGTTTGGTATAAAGACTTGTAGCATACGGATGTTTGGCCGAATGGACGTTTAGCCAAATGGACGTTTGGCCGAAAATTGTCCTTTAACATAAATGTATTGCAGAGAAAAGGAAATAAGAATCTAAAAAAGAAGTACTTCTCAAACGCATTAGATCTAAGATTGAAAGAACACAACCGAACAATGAAATGATTAAATTACAGTGACAGAATCATGGTTTGCAAAAGCATGGCACTCTTAACACGAACATTTTCGTTCATTCAAAAGTCTACTTCATTCCAAAAAGCAAAATGTTTCCATGACAACTATGAACTGTTGACGTAGTGTTAGAGCTAAAAATTTGGAATTTTCTTGAAATGAAGAATCCACTAGAGCAACTCTCAAAAATAAATCTCCCGATTTTTCGACAGATATTGTCTTCACAGTTCAAGATGTTTGTAGTCCAGCCTACAAGTGGCCGAAATATATCAAGAATATTATCGTATCCCGGACCCGGGGTCAATGGATACCGGGATTGTGACGGTTGGCTCGAGCTTTTGGTGCGCATCAAAGGACCTTCTTTCAGTCGTTATGAACCAGAGCTGAAATCTCTTTCAGTTTACTATGCGCGAGGTGAAGTACAGAAAAAATATTTCTCGTTTAGTCTAATGCATGGCAGGTATGAGTTTTAAGATGGATCTGATCGTGTATTCTTCATTCAAATTGTGAAATACTCATATAGTTGTTCCATTTGTTTTGCTTTAGTTTGATCATATTATCTCTCACTATGTTTTGATAATCGTCAGTCATATTGAGGCTAGATTTTTCTGCGAAAGTTTATTGTAACTATTGTTCAAAAGGACGTATAACTTATTTGAGCAAAGTCGAAATTTAAAATCAGATTCTACTGTGAATTCCAAATAGCGTCTCAAAAGTAAAATAAGAAAAATGCTTTTTTATCAAAGCTCAAAATTATCAAATATTAGTTTCTCACATAATTCACCAGTCGGTTCAAAATTTCTCAAATTCTCATGTATATGGGCAAGTGACCGAATACCATTTTTTGCATTTTTGAACATAAAAATTTCGTTTTTTAGTAAATTGATATAGTTGAAACTTAATTAGAATGTTTATTACTGCAAAGGCGCACACATATTGATGAACTTTAAGTTTAAGTATTATTTTTATTTACATGGCATAACGTCACAGTACTATAACATAGCCTGATACACAATATCCCTCCATAATGCCCGATTCGTGGCTGCTCCTCTCCAATCCCTTGGGCACCTTGTACCCCCAGGTCTTGCTCCACCTGGTCTGACCATCTTGCTCGTTGCGCCCCACGTCGTCTTGTATCAACCGGATTCCCGTCGAGCACCATTTTTGCAGGATAGTTGCCCGGCATTCTCGCAACATGTCCTGCCCAGCGTATCCTTCCAGCTTTTGCCACCTTATGAATACTGGGTTCGCCGGCGAGTTGCGCGAGCTCAAGGTTCATCTTTCACCCTTATAGTCCGTCCTCCTGTCCTTCACCGAAGATGGTTCTTAACCCCCGTCGCTCAAAAACTCCGAGTGCTCGCAGGTCCTCTTCAAGCATTGTCCACTTCTCATGCCCGTAGAGAACAACCGGTCTTATTAGCGTTTTGTACAGGATGCACTTCGTACGGGAGCTAAGTCTGTTTGACCGTAGTTGCTTGTGGAGCCCATAGTAGGCACGACTTCCACTGATAATCCACCTCCGGATCTCACGGCTGTTATCGTTGTCCGCAGTAACCAGTGAGCCGAGATAGACAAATTCATCGACTACCTCGAACTCATCGCCGTCGATCGTTACAATGCTGCCCAGTCGGGTCCTGTCGTGCTCGGTTCCGCCTGCCAGCATGTACTTCGTTTTGGACGTATTTATCTTCAACCCAAGTGCTCTGCCACCGCCTCAAATGTTCTGCCGACAATATCCACGTAATCGGCAAAGCAGATAAATTGACCGGATCTGTTGAAAATCGTGCCTAGCATGTCAAACGCCGCTCGTCGCATAACACCTTCAAGAACAATGTTGTACAGGAAGCAAGAGAGACCATCACCTTGACGAAGCCCCCCTGCGAGATTCGAATGAACCCGATAATCCACCAGATATCCTCACACAGCACTGGGTTCCATCCATTGTAGCCTTGATAAGTCGGGTCAGCTTCCCCAAAAAGCCTTTCTCGTCCATGATCTTCCTTAGCTCATTTCGGTTAATTGTATCATATGCGGCTTTGAAGTCGATGAATAGATGATGTGTTGGGACTCTATATTCACGGCACTTTTGGAGGATCTGCCGCAAAGTGAAGATTTGGTCCGTTGTAGACCGTCCTTCGATGAAGCCGGCCTGATAACTTCCCACAAATCTATTTGCTAGTGGCGACAGTCGCTGAAAGATGATTTGGAATAATACTTTATAGGCGGCATTAAGGACAGTGATCGCACGATAGTTTTCACAGTCCAGCTTGTCGCCTTTCTTTTAGATTGGGCAAATAACCCCATCCTTCCACTCCTCCGGTAGCTGTTCGGTATCCCAAATCCTGACTATCAGTCGATGCAGGCAATTTGCCAACTTGTCCGGGCCCATCTTGATAAGTTCTGCTCCGATTCCATCCCTTCCAACCGATTTGTTGTTCTTCAGCTGCTTGATGGCATCCTTAACTTCACCTATCGTCGGAGGTAGCACATCTCCGTCACTTACTACATCGACTACGTCTCTTCCATCGCTGCCTTGGTCCTCATCCCGTACTCAATTCAGATGTTGATCGAAGTGCTGCTTCCACCTTTCGGTCACCTCACGATCGTCCGTCAAGATTCTCCTATCCTTAACCATGTCGGCTCCTCACAGTCCTCCTCCTACTGGCGGCGTTTGTTCTCCCGGAAGAGTTGGGTCTGCTGTCGCCGCTTCTGTCTGTATCGTTCCACACTATGACGGGTAGCTTGACGCAGCATTAGTGCCCGCGCTGCGTTCTTCTCATTCAACACCTGCTGACATTCCTCGTCGAGCCACTCGTTCTGTTGGCTTCGTTCCACATAACCTAAGAAGTTCTCCGCCACGCTGCTAATAGCTGTTTTCACTGTGTTCCAACAGTCCTCAAGGGGGGTTTCGTCGAGCTGGCCCTCTTCCGGCAGCGCAGTTTCGAGCGATTGCGCGTAGCTTGCGGTGACGTCAGGTTGCTTCAGTCGCGCGAGATTGTACTGTGGCGGGCGCCGGTACCGAAAGTTGTTCACTACGGAGAGTTGTGGGCGCATCTTAACCATCACTAGGTAGTGGTCCGCGTCGATGTTAGCGCCTCGGTAGGTTCTGACGTCGGTGATGTCTGATGAGTGCCGGCCATCTATCAAAACGTGGTCGATTTGTGATTCCGTTTGATTCGGTGACCTCCAGGTGTACCGATGTGGGAGGCTGTGCTGGAAGAAGGTACGGCCATGTTTTTGGAGGCGGCGAAGTCGATAAGTCGAAGGCCGTTTTCGTTGGTCAGCTGGTGTGCGCTGAACTTTCCAATCACCGGTTTAAACTCCTCCTCCTGGCCAACCTGAGCGTTGAAATCCCCGATGATGATTTTGATATCATGGTTTGGGCAGCGCACCCATCACGATGAAAGCTGTTCCCAGCTCGTGTTTATTCCCGCTGCTCTGGTAGATTGTATGACCATCCCGAAACGTACGCACCGTGGATTCTTTCCAGCACACCTCTTGCAGCGCTTCGATGTCGAACTTGCGGTTCTTCAATTCGTCGGAAAGCACGCGAGTACTTCCAAAGAAATTGAGAGATCGGCAGTTCCACGTCCCGAGTTTCCAATCGTTAATCCGTTTTCGTAGCCTAGGTCCATTCCGATTGTTGCGGTTCGAATTTCTTCCTTGTGTATTATTCGTTGCAATTCCTTTTTTTTGTCGGCTCGCAAGGCCCACAACCAACCCCACTATCTCGCAGGAGGACCATCGTGATGCTGCTGTTTAACAGTCCCAAGCACCACCAGGACTTTCGGCTTTTGTATTTAGAGTCCAGGGCGCACAAACAAGACGGTGACTCAGCCGCTCCTAACATGTAGTACAGACGCTGTTTTGGGCCGCCCCTAACATGGAGAACAGACACTCAAATGGGTGAAGACTTGGACTTTTACCCGTATTTTTAAAAAGCGGGGTGGCTCGCTTTCGTCAGGGCTGCTTTCGGATATTTGTGGGTTTTTGGAAGAAACTCAACAAAGTCCAACAACTGCTCAGTCCCCCTCACATCCTAAACAGTCCCCGCCGCTCGTCCGGGGCTAGTTATTCGTGTATTCAGTAGCTGTCCATTATATCTGATGGAACCCTACCATCCACGACCCGTGGACCCGTGGAGTTTAAGTAGTAAATCTAAAATATCGGTATGCTATCTAATGCGTTCGAGAATGTTTTTTTGGTTCCTTATTTCCTTTTTTTAGACCTAATGCGTTTGAAAATACTTTTTTAGATTCTTATTTCCTTTTCTCTGCAATACATTTATGCTAATAGACAATTTTCGGCCAAACGTCCATTCGGCTAAACGTCCATTTGGCCAAACATCCATTGGGCCAAACATCCATTCGGCCAAACGTCCATTCAGCCAAACATCCATATGCCAAAGATGCATATGCCAAACGCCCTACCCCCGTTAATTACGGGGGGTATACCAGCGGATTCTACACGGAACAAAAGATAATTAAGTATTCCGTCAGCGGTAAATTGAAATTAACGAGTATATTGGAATATATGTGTGAACAGGGCCTTACATCGTCGAAGCATTGAAATGAAAATGAAAATGAAGATAACGCCAGATCTCGACGTTTCATGTATTTTTAAGTCATTAGGCATAAAACAAAGTTATCGATTTTAAAAATTTCATGTACGCTTTTCAGATTCAAAAAGTTCAAACTTAGACCGCTTTACGCCAGCTCTGAGCTTGTCCGATTGAATACAAATTTTGCATCGGGTCTGTTTTTGAGCCAATAACCATTTTGCATATGATTTTTTTTTTGTAAAATTCGATGGTTTGACTGGGAGCTTGTTTACAAGGCGATGAAATTTCAATTGAAAACTCCCAAATGCTATCATTTTCAAGCTTGAATACTGTTTTCTGCTGAAAATTATTTTAAATTTATCACTGGTGTATGTTTAACGGCTACTTAACATTACTCGTAAAAAATCTAGAGCACAAGAGCTAAAACCAAACTTACCGAAAATATTCGAAGTCCGCATAAAAAAAAACTATAATGACGACGCTATCGTGCAATAATCTATAGGTTTAAAGGGTGATACGGTCAAAATTTGGTCAAGGGAAAACGCGTGTAAATCGGTGAAATCGTTTATTTAAAAAATCAAATTAAATTTTTTTTTCAAGTTCAATTAGTATAAAATTCAGGAAAAATATTCAGTTAGGCTTCCGCTTTTCCAAATCCGAATTGCCGGGCCTTACGCTTGACCCCTGCCATCAGATTTTGTACAGCCACCTTGTCCACCTTCTTCGCCGCAGAAAGCCAGTTTGCCTTGAACTGCTGCTCGTCCTTAGCAGTTTTTTTGGTCTTCTTTAGGTTCCGCTTGACAATAGCCCAGTATTTCTCAATTGGGCGGAGCTCTGGCGTGTTGGGAGGGTTCTTGTCCTTGGGAACCACCTGCACGTTGTTGGCGGCGTACCACTCCATGGCCTTTTTACCGTAATGGCAAGATGCCAAATCCGGCCAAAACAGTACGGAACAACCGTGTTTCTTCAGGAAAGGCAGCCGACGTTTATTCAAACACTCTTTCACGTAAATTTCGTGGTTGACAGTCCCGGAAGCTATGAAAATGCTGCTTTTCAAGCCACAGGTACAGATGGCTTGCCAAACCAGATATTTCTTTGCGAACTTTGACAGTTTCGTGTGCTTGAAAATATCTGCTACCTTTCCCCTTCCTTTTGCCGTATAAAACTCCTGTCCCGGAAGCTGCTTGTAGTCGGCTTTGACGTAGGTTTCGTCGTCCATTACCACGCAGTCAAACTTCGTCAGCATCGTCGTGTGCAGCCTCCGGTATCGCGCTTTGGCCGTCGTATTTTGTTTATCATCGCGATTTGGAGTCACTACCTTCTTGTAAGTCGATAGTCCGGCTCGTTTTTTGGCTCGATGCACGGTTGTAGACGATACACCCAGCTTATTTGCGGCATCTCGGAGAGATAGGTTAGGGTTTCGCTTGAAACTACCGGCAACTCTCTTTGTCGTCTCAGCGGCTTCCGGTTTTCGATTTCCCCCCGATCCAGACTTCCTGGCTGTCGACAAACGTTCCCCAAACACTTTAATTACATTTGTAACGGTTGATTTGGCAACTTTTAGCGATTTTGCCAACTTTGCGTGCGAGTAGCTCGGATTTTCGCGATGCGCGAGCAAAATTTTGATACGCTGCTCTTCTTGCTTGGACGGCATTTTGACAACTGAAGAGTGAATTCCAAAATCAAAATAGGAGCAATATTCTACACACACACACCTTCAAAATGAGGGGTGTTCAGGTTTTTTAAATGCAAAATTGAAAGAAATACGTCAAGTTGATATTGACCAAATTTTGACCGTATCGCCCTTTAGTACCAGAGGAAAATAATAACCAACTTTACACGTGAATGAGCCCGATAATGTCCGTGCTTTCAACGTCACAAATTTCGATGGAGTACAGAAATAAGAATGGATTACCTAACGTCGTTTAGTTTAGTATTCAAGTAGTTTTGCAATGTTCCTATTTTATTTAATTAAATTATTCAAGTTTAGCTAAGTTCAAGCATGAAGACTGTATTCGATGAAATTTGGACAGACAAAATTGGTCACCAAAAATTTTCCTTGAGCCCGATTCTTTTCAAACTTTCTGGAAATAAAGTACTACTAAATGGTTAAGTTTTGACATCATTGGTTTATTGAACCTCTTCTCCCGAACCCAAATGCCCACACCTTTGCCTTGACCCCTTTCATAAAATGTTGGGCAATGATAGGACCGACTTGCTTACTTACTTTTAACCACACTTTCTTTAGTTCAAGTTCATTTTCTATCAGTTTTGGAGTTTTAAGGAGCTTTGCCTTCATGATTGCCCAAATTTTTTCAATTGGGCGAAGTTCCGGAGTGTTTGGAGGGTTGACGTCTTTTGGTACAAAAACTACATTATTATGAATTATGGAGAGTGTGAGCTGTTTAGTGGAATACCTGTAACTAGAAAATAAGAAGAATGATTAGTAATTTCCATTTAATTCCAACTACCTTTATTGCTTATCTTGACAGATACGCGTATTTCGTCTACAATGTGCAGACTTCTTCATTGTCGTGTCCAGTCGAGTATTAGTACACGACACTGAAGAAGTCTGCACATTGTAGACGAAATACGCGTATCTGTCAAGATAAGCAATAAAGGTAGTTGGAATTAAATGGAAATTACTAATCATTCTTCTTATTTTCTAGTTACATTATTATCTTTGTACCAGTCTAAGACGGGCCGGGCATAGTGGCAAGATGCCAAATCCGGCCAAAACAGTGTCGGGCCATCGTGAGATCTCAAGAAGGGCAGAAGTTTGTCCGTTGACGGTCCCAGAGGTGATGAAGGGCTGACTCATTTTGCCACATCCGCAGATCGCTTGCCAGACAAGGAATTTTTTGGCGAATTTCGACAGTTTCTTCTTCCGTACACTCTCCGGAACGACCAACTTAGAGGTGGCGACGTAGTGTTCCTGTCCTGGCATTTGTTTGGTGTCGGCTTTAATGTAGGTCTCATCGTCCATCACAATGCAGAACGGTTTTGTGAGCCACTCCCTGTACAGTTTTCTTGCACGAGTTTTGGCCACCGAGTTCTGTTTATCGCTCCGGTTCGGTGCCTTCTGGACCTTGTACACATGTAATCCAGAACGTTTCATTGTTTTCTGCACAAAACAAACTGAAACTTTCGCCTTTTTCGCAACATCCGTGATCGACATGTTGGGATAACGCTTAAATTGGTTCAATACTATCCTGGCCTTCTACGGATTTGATGTGCCACGTTTTTTGCCACTACCATTTTTCCGCTTGGTTGTCTTACGGTCTTTGAACGTTTTGATCACATGAGATACGGTTGAATATGCGATTCCGAGCTGTTTTCCGATCCATCGATGAGAAGCGTTTGGGTTTTTGAAGTGAGTGCCCAAAATTTGTTGGCGCACTATTTCTTCATTCGAAGCCATCACTGAAATCACTCGACCGATTTTCACGAAACTCATTACACAATTGACACAACACAATGAAATACATTCAGTTAAAATTTCAATAATTTTTACCTACACGCTAATTTTGTCAGCTTTACGTATGTATTTTTGACATTCCGCAAATCGACTGGACTTTGTAAACAATCAACATGGAAGCCGAAAGAAGGGAAAAAATTGTGCACAGTTATTTGGAAAATCCATTGTGGTCTGCATCTAGGCTAGCTAAACAGCTGAAATTGCCCAGAAATACCGTATGGCGCGTTATCAAACGGTATAAGGAAACATTGACGACGATTCGGAAGCCTCAAGCCAATCGTCGGAGTGGAACTGTCGACCGGAAACTGCGTGGTAAGATTTTGAAGACGATTAAGAGGAATCCCAATCTGTCGGACCGTGATTTGGCCAGCAAATTCGGTGCTGCCCATAGTACCGTGAGGAGAACTCGACTCCGGGAAGGAATCAAGTCGTATCGAGCTAGCAAACAGCCAAATCGGACCATAAAACAGAATAGTGTGGCCAAAATCCGTGCTCGGAAGCTTTAGAATCTTTGTTTTTGTTTCGATTTGCTGTGTTATTTTGACGGAATGTTTGAGGGGTCGGTCGTTGTGAGTTATGTTTTCAGGGGTAATTCATGAACATCCTAAGCCAAAAACTATATCCACTTTCTACCTGACTGTCCTGGTTGAACCCAAGTTGTGCCCAAACTATTTCCGAATTGTGCCACCTCTATTTTCGGCACAATGTGCTGAGTGACAGACCTTTTGGTATTCCCCTGGATTGAGACTGGCTTAGGCTGGCCTTCAGGTCAAACGGCAAACGCGTTCACTTATTGGATCAATTGATCGAATTTGAATGAAGTCGAGCGAACAACTTAGTAGTCATTCTAATCGGTCCTGCCCCATTTGAAGCTAAGATACGATTAGTCGACTGGGTATAGATTTTAATCCAGTCACTCTGATTTGTTGATTTTGATGCTTCGAGAGGTGATCAAAATTGTGATGAGAACCTGGCTGCTAGACTTTGCTAAGCTGCGCTTCAGTTTTGTTACACTTAACCGGGCTTAGGTTCAAATCCTACTGCAACTACTCTACTAAAATACAATAACTAAATTACAAATGAAAAGTTGCACTAGCAGAGGTCATAGGCATACAGATATTCAATTTCAAAGATTCCAGAAGGACTCGATTGACGAATCTAACTAAGGCAAAAGTAAGTTTAAAGATCGTAGTTGCGAAAACTTAAATTGATAATTACTTTCTGGCTCCGGAAGGTTTTTTTTTACTTTTTTACTTAGTGGTCAAAGTTTCATCAGTATTGATACTTGCGTTCAAATGTTTTCAAAGATGGAACGCAAGAGACGGGAAAAAATTTTGCACACTCACGTTGAAAATCCGACGTCGTCAAGAGGAATGATCGCTGAAATTATCTTAAATTCTCAAAATCGACTGTACATACCGTGCTGAAACTACGAGTGAACGTCCGTAGAGCAGCCCGGAACAATCCTGGGATTGCAATCTTTGCGTGATTTGAGGAAAAGGTTTTCAAATCGAAAAATATGTCTGCAAGAAGGTCATGCATGCCAGCAAGCAACCCAACAGCTCCCTGGTTGCCAAACGCCGCGCAAGAATGCTGAACGAGCAAGTTCTGACGAAATACTTTTTGATGGACGATGAAACATACGTTAAAATGGACTTAGGACAACTCTCGGGACCAAATTTTACCTTGCCATACGCAAGGGTGATGGTCCAGGTACATTCAAATTTGTCTATGCAAGTTGATGATATGGCAAGGTATCGGCAAAAACGAAGGTTTTCATCACTGGATACATGGGCAGGTATACAAGGAGGAGTGTCTTCACAAGCGAATTGTGCCACTCGTGCAATCGCACGACGATCTGGTGAACTCTCAACCCAACGTGGTCCAAATTTTTGTCCCATCGAAAAATATTGGGCAATTAGCAAGAAGAAATCCGAGAAATGTGACAACCAATTCAAAAACCATCTGATTTGCAGAGTTGGTGAAAAAATATGACATATCAAGTTGACAGCTCAACTGTGCTAAAAATGAAGGATGGTTAAGCGAAAAGTCCGAGAATTCAACCGAAATGCTGATGAATAATTGTTCATTGTTTATTCCTTGGAAGTTCGATAAATTCCCGCAGAATGAAACCTTAACCGCTTTTTAAAAAGGTATCCCACCTCAAACTGCATCACGGAAAAAAACCTAGGAGGGTGACATTCCCACGATGAGCGTTGGATAAAACTTCCCTGGCATGAAAATTTTCACGATGATGACAGTTTTCTTTGTGCTGAATGCATTTTGTGCGATAAATCGCGATGAGAGCGCGATGACGATGCGATCAGAATAAAAATTATCGCTGACAGCAAGGGACTGCTCGAAAAGTTGGACAACGAGAACTGCCAGAAATAAAATGACATCCCTCGCTTCCAAATATTCGATCAGTAAAACTTCTTCTGACATCGCAAAAATAAACCAAATTTTCAATTACTATTCTTGCTCCGGATTTTTTTTTCGATGCCTCCTCTTCACGCCTTTTGGTCAACAAAACACCGTCGTATTGAAATTAAAAACAAATGCTGCCAATGCTTCTCACGGTAGCTGCTACCGTAATTCAAAGCCGAATAGTTGCAGATCATGTTGGATCAAACTTAATATCAACGGAGAGTACCGCAACGATACCATTAGCATATCCGAAGCACCATGAAGCATATCCGTCCGACATTCGAGAGTCGATAGCTAGCACGACGAGTACGTCGATCACTACGTTACTAAAAACGGCTAACGTTTACATGAATAGACCCAATTTGGTGCTTATAGACCGACATTAAATCCATATCCCTCTAAAGTTTCTGACTTTGTAAAAAGAGTTGTGTAACTTTTCCTGATACAAACTACCAAATGTCTTATCAAACTTATCTTAGAGAGTGTATAACTAGTTGAATCTCGCTTACAGCTTAAAAACTTTAAGTTATAATAAAAAAATGTAATAGATCGTTGCATAATAGTCAGTCAGAGGGAAGATCGAGACCGCGAAGAAATGGAAGCACTGTACCGTGCTAACGACACACGCAAATTCTACGAGAAGTTAAACAGCTCGCGCAAAGGCTACGTACCACAAGCTGGTATTTGCAGAGACCTGGATGGCAACCTTCTCACAGAAGAGTGTGAGGTGATTGAAAGGTGGAAACAGTACTTCAACGAGCACCTGAACGGTAATGCTACAGCGAACGAAAGTGGCACGGTGATAAATCTAGGAACACGCACAGAAGATGACAGGACCCCGACCCCCAACCCTTCAGGAAGTTGAGGAGGAAATTGGTCTGTTGAAAAACAACAAAGCCGCTGGTGTTGACCAACTCCCAAGCGAGCTATTAAAATACGGTGGTGAAGCACTGGTCAGAGCGCTGCACTGGGTAATTACCAAGATTTGGGAGGAGGAATGTTTACCGGAGGATTGGATGGAAGGAATAGTGTGTCCCATCTATAAAAAGGGCGACAAGCTGGATTGCTGCAATTATCATGCGATCACGCTACTGAGCGCCGCCTACAAGTTGCTCTCCCAAATGTTATGCCGCCGCCTGTCACCAATTACAAAGGAGTTCTTGGGGCAATACCAAGCGGGATTCATGGGTGCCCGCGCTACTACGGACCAGATTTTCGCGATTCGGCAAGTACTGCAGAAATGTCGCGAATACAACGTGCCCACACATCATCTTTTCATCGACTTCAAATCAGCGTATGATACAATCGATCGAGACCAGCTATGGCAAATCATGCACGAATATGGATTTCCGGAAAAACTGACGCGGTTGATCAAAGCAACGATGGATCGAGTGATGTGTGTCGTCCGAGAATCAGGGACGCTCTCGAGTCCCTTCGAATCTCGGAGAGGGTTACGGCAAGGTGATGGATTGTCGTGTTTGTTGTTTAACATAGCATTGGAGGGTGTGATTCGAAGAGCTGGGATAGACACGATAGACACTTTGAGACGATGGCGGAAACGTACATCAGACTTAAGGCTGAAGCTGGTAGGATTGGGCTTGTGATTAATGCGTTAAAAACAAAATACATGAAGAGAAGAGGCTCACGAGAAGACAATGTTAGCCTCCTAGCACGAGTTCAGATCGACGGTGATGAAATCGAGGTAGTAGACGAATTCGCGTATCTGGGCTCATTGGCGACCGCCGATAACGACACCAGCAGAGAAGTTCAAAGGCGCATTATGGCTGGCAATCGTGCCTACTTTGGACTCCGAAGGACGCTAAGATCGAACAAAGTTCGCCGAACCACAAAGTTGACCATCTACAAGACATTAATTAGACCGGTAGTTCTCTACGGCCACGAAACATGGACAATGCTAGTGGAGGACCAACGCGCCCTTGGAGTCTTTGAACGGAAGGTGCTGCGTACGATCTACGGTGGAGTGCAGATGGAAAACGGAACGTGGAGGAGGCGAATGAACCACGAATTGACCCAGTTGCTGGGAGAACCTCCCATCGTACACATCGCAAAAATCGGTCGACTACGATGGGCTGGGCATGTTGTAAGAATGTCGGACGACAGCCTTGTGAAAATGGTTCTCGAAAACGAACCGACAGGTACAAGAAGAAGAGGCGCGCAACGAGCAAGGTGGATCGATCAAGTAGAAGGCGACCTGCGGACCCTCCGCAGACAGCGAGGCTGGCGAGGAACAGCCATGGACCGATTACAATGGAAACAACTTCTGTGTACAGCAGAGGCCACACCTGCCTTAGTCTGATTGGTAAGGTAAGGTAATAATAGTCAGTCAAGGGACACATACCCTATTGAAATTGCATTTGCACTGGAGCTGTGAACACAACAGGGATCTCATGAAAGCAACATAAATATCAGCAATTTATTTTTCATTTCATAAAATGGTTGATTATTGTTTTCGATGCTACAATTACTTTATCTGATGGCACTGATTCTAGTCTTAAAAATAATGAATACCTCAGAAATGAAATTCATGCACGTATTGTATGAATTTCAATTGTCCTGCTTCATACTAGTTTGACACCGAAGGCTAAAATAAACACCGATGAATGAAAAGCTTAGTCGAAAATGTTTGTTTGAAGATTGTTTTGCTGCAGCTGACTAAGAAGTGGCTGTTAAAAGAAGATAATGTGTTTCAATTGAAAGGGATGAATGTTAAGTTCATCGTCCCTCGACGATTTTCAATTGAAATTAAAATTGTATAACGCTGTGTGTGAACCTTGTCAAATGGTCCAAAAGAAACTGAGCATAAAAAGGGATTTTCTTACATACGACTCTATTGATCTTTTTTTTCGCCGGTCTCTGTAAATCACTCGATTGGACCAACATAGGTTAAACCACCCTGCGCTTTTATTCTTGGACCCTTACACCAACATCGACAATGACGTTCCGTTACATAACGCTGCATATTTTTATGAGTACAACAAATTTTCCATTTTGGGCAAATTTCCCTCGGGAAAATGGTCTCGTGCCGCCAACGACGACGACAACCGCAGAAAGTAAACCATCACCGGAAGTACCGGTTTACCTTATGGCACAGTGTAATAGTCCAAATAAGGTGGGCTGGGTTTTGGTTTATGATTTCAACGGTGAACGTTATTTGGATCTAACGAGCGAAATTGCTGTGTGCACTGTGCAGGATGGGTACGGATATGTCGCGTTGTTCCGTTAACTTGCAAGGAGTGTCGCATGCCACACAGTAGGTAAGTCCTATTACTTCCCAGTGCAAGGTGGCATGTTTCAGGAAAGTTATATCGCTGATTTACATCCAAGTGGGACATTGCACTAGTAGGTCCCAAAAAAAACGGGTGGATATCGAAATTGAACCGATTGTTTCCAACTATTCGAATAATAGAGAACTCATAACTATGTTCATTAACCGTCCACATTTTGACCCACTGCATTCACATCTTAAAGACTGTAAATTAGACAACATGCAAGAGCTGTGCATGCTACCTAATTTACAGCTATTAAGTAAATCAGCTTCTGATGTGTGTGTATGTAAACTCACCAGTCATTCGATCCGGGCGCGGATCGTGCCAATGAACAACTTGAAGTAAACAAAAAAAAAGGCTCACCTTCCTTAGCCAGCACATGTGAAAGAGAGACGTTGGGCATTATTTGAAAAATTACCACGTAGCCTTTGTGATGTTGGTACCTCGGGGACACCCATGTTCTCCGGTAAGGTGATTTTATGATTTTATTCTACACAGAATAAGTGTACCTCACGCGATGTAATGTGAGAGCTTTTCCTCAATCATGGCATCGCACGACTACTGCCCAACGCGATGTGCGATTTGTGGGTTGAATAAATTAACCCTCCATACATCCATGTGGGGTTTGACCTAATCCTGACCCCCTGCTTATGCGATGGAACGAAGGATGTGAAATTTATGCTCACGGAGGCTTCAATTAATGTAATTAATATTTGGAATTTAGAGTGTTCACAAACTTGAATGTTCGCCAGTGTAAGCTGTAATATGACAAATTGGCATTAATGGGATTACCTTTGGTGTTTTTTTTTTTGCCCTGGGAGCACGGTGCTTAATATTCAGTAAAACATTCCATAGTAAAGCATTCTTTCAAACTGAAAAAAAAACAAGCTACGATAAGCCCAAATCTCCAACTAAACTTTCACCGGACACGGTTCGATAGACCGACTGGAAGTGACCAACAAAAATTGTAAAATTATATCATGCATCATGCTATATTTCTAACAGCAAAATAAATAAATCCTTGTGGCGACAACTGCACTGTAGAGGTTGCTGCATGGCGCTGGATAGCTGAACTCCACACCGGAATCTGATCTCCCAAAAGCGAAATACCGAATACCGGTAAACCATGCCAAACACGAAACGACGAGGGCAGCCAAACGAGGGGTCCTTCGTTGTGCCCGGTACGATGACAAATCACTCAAAGACCAACGCCCCTGGGACACGGGTTTAAACCTGAAAAGCACCTACCGTCGCAGCCAGCAGCAGTGGGAAAACGGAAAAACGTTTCACAGTATTGCTGCAGTCGCTCCTAGGTTGTAAGGTACACACTTATCGGATTACACGTAAGCCGGCGTCCGAGAGACTGGGTCATGCCGATGGCCGACGCCGACGACAAATACCTCCATATATCTG
This sequence comes from Aedes koreicus, assembly GCA_024533555.2. Lineage (NCBI taxonomy): Eukaryota > Metazoa > Arthropoda > Insecta > Diptera > Culicidae > Aedes > Aedes koreicus. The sequence continues at coordinate 323,945 of JAHHFK020000773.1, read as the reverse complement.
GCATGCGAGTTAGTATCCGGTGTGTGGAAGCTTTTCCAACGGGCTGGAGTGTTGGTATGCGGATTAGGAGAATTCTCGTCGACCACGACATGCAGATTATGTCTCCCAGCGGTTGGCGAAATCTATGCGATAACATGGTTTTAGGAATATAACTTCTTAGCCATTGCAATCATTTTCGCCATGGCTATTTATAAAATGTATTGAATCAAAAATTAACTGCAACATGTTCTCTAAACATCAATTGTGTGACTATATTTATTCTTTCTAGGGTTTTAAGGTCCATAGCCGGCTCTGGCAGGAAAATATTGTTTTATGAAACTCTCCCAAATTTGCAGACAATCAGAAATGTTCATCAAATTTCCTATTAATTAATTTCAATTCTCTGCAGTTTGAGCACTGAACCGCATCAAAGTTTGTTGGATTATATTTGATGTAGAATATGCAAGAAGTGCGCTGATTTTCAGAACTTTCTCAAATATATATTGCTGAACATCAGTAAGCCTTTCTGGAATTCTTTTGACATCTCAAAACATTTCCCAAGAAACATGAATTTTCTGATTCCATACATTGTTTTCAAATTTTGTGCCGTGTACAGGGTGTCTCACAATAGGTGTCACTAAAACAAAATGAAATTTCAGCAAAACAAATCAACAAATCAAGTAATTGAACACTACGGATCTTCAAAATTTCGGCAACCGTTGATGAAGAACTTGCAAGCAACGCCCTCGCTACTTCCTCTATGGACCTGTGCTGAAGTATTCCACTCCAGTTCGCAACAAAATGAATTTTTTGGAAGCTCAATTGCCAGTTTTCACCCCAAACACCAGGATGCACGCCTGGAAGCTTCAAGGAAGCCCCTTATCCTCTCGTCACAGTCGAGTCACTCCCGCCAGCGTTCTGCAGCCATCCCGGGCCTGTGAATGAGTTTGGAGAAGGGGTCTTCCAACCAGTTTTAACAGGCAACTATTTACAAGCAATGAGAACTATTTCCTCCCGATAACATTTGTCGCTTCCAGCAACCCAACGCCAGCCATTTTCTGTTCGAACTCGCGTCAACGCTCGTCACACGATTCGAGCGTTTTCAATGTATTATTTTCTTCGAGCAAGTCTTCAACAGATGTCACAACACCGGGATGCACGCCTGCAAGCCACATGGAAGCCCCAGATCCCCTCGTCACAGTCGAGCCACTCCTGCCAGCGACCTTCAGCCATCCCGGCCCTGTGTATGAGTTCGGAGAAGGGGTCTTCCAAACCGTTATCGCAGGCAAGTATGCATGCAATTTGAGCAAATCCCTTCCGATAGCATTTGTCGATTCCAGCAACTCAGCACCAAAACAGTATTGTCGATGCACAATGGAAGCCTCAAGAGCAGTAGAAAGTGCTTCTTTCGTCACAAACTCTATCTCGACTCAACGTGGAAATCTCGAGCTTCCCCCTTCGAGGTTAGCAGCTGGGCAAAAATCCAATATTTCAGTATAGTATCAGAACGTGAGAGGCTTACATCGCACAGGTCAGTAATGCTAACCACATTCGAGAATTAAGTATCAAGAATCCAGGCCAGTGTCAAACAGAACCCATCACGCTTCTGGGATTTTGTGAAGAAACAGATATCATCTTCCCGAATTCCTTGCAACGTCAGCTACAACGATGCTCATGCTAGCTCAAATTCAGAAGCCGCAAATCTCTGCGCCATATTCTTCGAGTGTGTTCAGCAAAGTGTCGCCTGTACAACGTCAAGACTGCTTCGCCCATATTCCCTCGCATTCCATCAACCTTCCCATCATCCAATTTTCCCCAAATTAAATCTCGCAAGCCATCGAAGACCTCGACGCCAAGAAAGGATCCGGGACAGACGGCATTCCACCAGTGTTGTGGATCACCCTATTGCACTACGATCCGAAGCGGGAGATTATCGTTTCTGCTGACGCTTCTTCCGTTGGACTCGGGGCGACCATTAGCCACAGGTTCCCCGACGGTACCGTCAAAGTCGTCCAACATGCACCCAGGGCACTCACGAAGGCAGATCAAGGCTACAGTCAGCCCGACCGTGAAGGTTTGGCCATCATCTTCGCCGTTACGAAGTTTCACAAGATGCTCTTCGGACGGCACTTCCGGCTGCAGACCGATCATCACCCTCTGCTCCGTATCTTTGGTTCCAATAAAGGAATCCCCATCTACACTGCAAACCGTCTTCAGCGTTTCGCCCTCAACTTGCTGCTACGACTTCAACATCGAATATGTGTCCACCGAGAAGTTTGGAAACGCAGACGTGCTCTCTAGGTTGATCAACCAGCATGCCAGGCCTGAAGAGGACTACGTCATCGCCAGCCTCAACCTGGAAGAGGATCTTAGGTCAGTAGTCCCTAATACAGTTGAAGTGTTGCCTCTCAATTTCAGAGTCGTCGCGCAAAGCACCCAAGCAGATCCGCTGCTTCACCAAGTCCACCGCTACGTCCAGGACGGCTGGCCCCAGTCTACACTCGACGGGTCAGAACTTCGTCGGTTCCAAGCTAGACAGGAATCGCTCTCTGTGGTGGATGGGTGCATCCTCTTTGCCGAACGACTCGTTATCCCGTCGCAGCATCGGAAGCGGTGCCTCGAACAGCTTCATCGTGGTCATCCGGGCATGCAGCGTATGAAGGCCATCGCAAGAAGCTACGTGTACTGGCCCAGTTTGGATACCGACATCATCAACTGCGTCAAGGCATGCCAACACTGTGCGTCCGTAGCTAGATCACCTCCTCACGCTCCACCGGTGCCGTGGCCCAAACCGACCGTTCCGTGGCAACGCGTCCATATCGACTTCGCAGGTCCGATCGAAGGCGAGTACTACCTGCTCGCTATCAATGCGTTCTCCAAGTAACCGGAGATCATCCGAACGACCCGCATCACCTCTGCAGCTACCATCAGCATCCTGCGTGGGTTGTTTGTTCGACTGGGTATGCCCGTAATGCTAGTCTGTGATAACGGTACCCAGTTCACTAGCGTCGAATTTGCTGATTTCTGCGCCTCCAACGGCATTTAGCACCTCACGACAGCTCCGTTTCACTCTCAATCGAATGGCCAGGCGGAAAGATTCGTGGATACCCTCAAGCGGGCTGTCAAGAAAATCCGAGAGGGGAGAGGGTCAATCCAGGAAGCACTGGATATCTTCCTGCTAACGTACCGAAGCACGCCCAACCGTGCTCTGCCGGATCAGAAGTCGCCATCCGAGATCATGTTCGGTCGCAAAATACGAACGTGTCTGAAGTTTCTGTGTCCATCGCCGTTACGTACGCCAGTACCAACAAACGATACGAACGACAACCGCAAGAAACCGAGCTCCTTCAACCGAAACGATCTCGTATATGCCAAGCTCCATGGTCGAAACGGTTGGAAGTGGGCTCCAGGTGTCGTCGTCGAGAAGATCGGAGATGTCATGTACAACGTGTGGGTCGAGGAACGCCGAATGCTGCGCTCGCATGTCAATCAACTTCGGAGTCGCCTTGCTGCCGACACGACGCCGAAGCAAACCGCTGAGCAATCCACTTCGCACCAGCATTCGTTGCCACTCGACATTTTGTTGGGTGCATGGAATCTGCCAAGCCAATCGTCAGGTACGATGGCACCGTCACCGATTGCGCTTACGCCGTCAACTGGTACATCTTCGCCTGCACCTAGCCCTGAGCACACCTTGCTAGGTTCTGCGCTGGCTCATGCCACTTCCATGCCACGTCATGAGGTCTCGGCCGTCCCGTCTGCGTTATCATCATCAACAACAACGTCAACATCGACGGAGTTCGAGTCCGCTACCGAAGTGGAACAACCCGTGGTAGATCTCCCTAGGCGCTCTTCACGAAACCGAAGACCGCCGCAAAGGTTCGACCCGTACCACCTCAATTAAGAGGGGAGATGTTGTTGATCACCCTATTGCGCTGCGTTCACTTGTTCACGTCCAAGCGCAAAGCCGCAGGGCTCGCACATGGCAGCATAGCTGTCACTGTGCGATGCTGGAGATGCGCGTAAATGAATTTTAATGTGGTTGTGTTTTGTTGTTGTTTTCCTTAGTCATGCAACGTCCATAATAAGTTTTGTTTGTACCATTTTAATGTGTCGTGAGTAAATGTAGTTTTTAGCTCGTAATCGCGCGTTGATTAATTACCCCGAGTTGTAACAATCCGAATGCTATTCCCGGGGTAGTGCGGTACAAAAACCAGTGTTTCTGAAACACTGCTCCACGGAACTAGCAGCACCTGTTGCGTGTTTGTTCAACCGATCGCTACGCCAAGAAACATTCCCGGGGGTTTGGAAAACCGGCCTCTATCGTTTCCATTCACAAGTCTGGCAACGTCAACCAAGTGTCAAATTATCGTGGAGTTTCTACACTGAGCGAACAAATCGAGAGGAATTCATTCGAATACCGTATGGAAATTTGCCACAAGATATTATTGCAAATTTCATACGATTCTCTAACAGAAAGAAGCTCATAGGACGATCGTGTGAAAATTTTCCTCACAGAAAAAAAAAATTATAATCGGGATTCGAACCATGAACATCGGGATCCAGAGGCGAGCCACAATCCCACGGGACTACACACGCTTAATAAGTGATGTCAATTGAAAGTGCATATAAGGCATGTTTTTCTCGACTAATGCAACAGTAATAATAATAGTAATTGGATATTTTCGTATCTATCTACCGTACTTCGTATGTTAACTCTGCATGATCCAGTTTATTCTGCATGACGTCCGGTGTACGTCAGGGCAGTGTCCTTAGTCCACTGATATTCAACATTTTTGTGAACGATCTGTGCCTGCTTCAATGCTCATTTAAGCTTTCGTTTGCTGACGACCTGAAATTTTTTCGCGCTATACTGTCCCCGGATGATTGCACCATTCTACACCGTGTCCAATATATTCTCATACAAAATAAAACTCTATTTATTTCAAATCGATAATCCAGATTTTATTGATAACTTTACCCATTATATTGCAATATAATACTGATCAAGTACAGCATATGTTTTGGAATAACACCGCCTTTAACCTTCTTGACCAGCTCCAGACTTCCATCGGCATATCGTCCCAAATTCGTTTGATTACGGTTTTGAATTGGTTCATATTAGATGCCCTGTGGTCATTTACCATCGCCAGCATGTATGACTATACGAAATAATCCAAGGGATTCAGATCTAGTGAACTGGGAGGCCATTCATTCTTGTCCAAAAAGTCGGCCAAATTTTCTCGGCACCAGCCCTGAACGAGATTTGCAGTATGCGATGGCGCTCCGTCCTGCTGAAACACATAGTGATCATCTCCAAACACCTCTTGTACATATGGCTTGACAACTTTCTCCAAAACTTCCGTTTTATAATATACGGCATTCACTTTAACGCCTTTTTCGATGAAAACCAGTAGTAATTTGCCTCGCTTGCAAATTCCTCCCCAAACCATCACTGACGCAGCACTTTGGAACCGTGGAATATTCCTATCACTCTCTGGGACAGTTCTCGAAGAGAGAGCCCACAATCTGTCACTCTGGACATTGTGGGATTGTTGCAAGACGAATAACTTTTCGTCGGAAAAGATAAATTCTTCCCCACCGTGCCGCGACAAAAGCAGACTTGCTCTTTCGAGTCGTTTCTGCTTGGAAGGTTCCGAAACTCCGTGAACCTTACGTTTCTTGAAAGCTTGGAATCCGAGGTCATTTTGCAGTATATTGTGCATTGACGATCTCGAAACATTCAGATCTGCGGCCATTTTACGTACAGAGCGCTGTGATTTTCGTCTAATCCGTTCCCTGACCACTTTAACAACTCGTGCAGTCCGCACCGTACGAGTACGACCGGAACTCTTCCGGTCATCCAACGAGCAGGGGTCACGATACCTTCGGATGGTTCGGTACACAAAATCCCACTTTACTCCGAGGTTTTCCAGATTTCTGAAAATAGCGCCCGGGCGCTCACCTTTCAAAAACTTGTTTATCACCACAGCACGAAACTCCTTCATCGCTGGTAAAAGATAAACACCGAATGAAAACAATCGGACATAACCTAAAAGCGCTTGTATAAACATAGTGAAAAACTACACCAACACATACGTGAAGCATGTTGAGTAGTTGCGCGACACCAATGCAAGGAAAAAGTGTATGAGAATATATTGGACACGGTGTACACGGCACCACCACACTATATATATCGGGTGGCGATAAAAGCGCGCGCGCGAAAACAAAAAAAAGCAAAATAATATCCTTTACCCCCTCTATAAAACCCCCGCACCACCAGTACAGTATGGATATTGAAACACTGGAGCGTGATACTTCTATCTCCGATCTGGGCGTAACCACCGATGAGAAGGTTAGGTTCAATGAACATGTTGGGATTACGACTTCCAAAGCATTTTCTGTTCTTGGGTTCATTCGTCGACATGCTTCCGAATTCACTGACATACATGCTTTGAAGACACTGTACTGCACGCTGGTGCGTAGCATCCTAGAATATACTTCCCCGGTTTGGTCTCCGTACTACGTAGCGCATATTCTTTCAATTGAACGGGTACAGAAAAAGTTCGTAAGATTTTCATTGCGGCTACTTCACTGGAACGATCCAAACAATCTCTAACAAAACGCGACGCGAGACGTGACGTGTTAGTGTCGTGTTGTTCTTACGTCAGCATAAAAATCATAATAATAAGCCAAACAATCTCCCTTCCTATCCAGAGCGATGCCAATTGATAGGCTTGGAATTGCTGTCTACCAGACGCGTGAAAATGCAGCGTTTATTTATATTCGACGTCATTAACGGTGTCATCGACTGTCCTGTGCTCCTTGAGCAGATACCGCTGAACATTCCTCCACGACGCTTTCGGAACTCCAACTTGCTTGCTGTTCCGTATCACCCAACCCCCCCACAACATGACAGATTAACTTAGTTTCGTGTAACCACTTGCAAATCGTAGATGTCGCCCCGCAACGTAAACATTGGGGTCGTCCCTGGTAGATGCACCGATGTTTCTATTCGGAGGTGTATGTTTTGGTTGCGTCATGAGTGGTTGCAAAACAACAAGCAAGCGTAGCATATCAAAAGAGTCTATTTTTATATTCATGATATAATTTCAGTTGTAAGTAATTTATATATTGAAATAAATGAAGGACGCTAAGATCGAAAAAAGTTCGCCGAACCACAAAGTTGACCTTAATTAGACCGGTAGTTCTCTACGGCCACGAAACATGGACATTGCTAGTGGAGGACCAACGCGCCCTTGGAGTCTTTGAACGGAAGGTGCTGCGTACGATCTACGGTGGAGTGCAGATGGAAGACGGAACGTGGAGGAGGCGAATGAACCACGAATTGCACCAGTTGCTGGGAGAACCTCGCATCGTACACATCGCAGAAATCGGTCGACTACGATGGGCTGGGCATGTCGTAAGAATGTCGGACGACAGCCCTGTGAAAATGGTTTTCGAAAACGAACCGACAGGTACGAGAAGAAGAGGCGCGCAACGAGCAAGGTGGATTGATCAAGTAGAAAGCGACCGGCGGACCCTCCGCAGACAGCGAGGCGGCGAGGTACAGCCATTGACCGATTACAATGGAAACAACTTCTGTGTACAGCAGAGGCTACACCGGCCTTAGTCTGATTGGTAAGGTAAGGTATATTGAAATAAATATTTCACGCGGCTTCCTCCAAGCAAATGTACAACCGCAGCGTTTCGAAAGTGTTACACCGCGTTGTATTTTGTGAACATTACGTCGCGCGGTGTATACTATTTATCCAATGAATCTGAGATTAATTGAAAGTTTTTGATTGGCCATAGAAACCGTTTAAACAATGATCTTTTTTTTGCTTTTTTTACTGAGGTACTTCAGGAAAAAGATTTACATTTACGTTGGGAGGAAGCGGATGTCAAAATTCATACATGTATTTACTATCTTTTTATGTGAGGGAGAGCGAGAGTTGAAAATGGCACAGAATTGATACAAAGTTTCAATTAAATGTATAGGAGATATGTCGAAGAACTCCAGGAACTGAGTGAAATACCCTACTACAGATTCAACCAGGATCACCTGGAAACATTTTTTTGCTGCTATCAGGGCAAAAGTGGGCAACAACAACAATCCAACCACTGTGCAGTTTACAGTAGCATATGTACAAAAGGTTGATTGTGAATAACAATGTCACTTTATCGGCATATGCTATTTGCCAAAACTTCGATGAACTGAACATGCTTCATGCTGAAGAAAATTCTGCGTTCTACTGCTGAAATGGTCGGAAATTCTCAAACGGATGATGAGTTTTTCACAAAATCCGAATTCCGCCACTCACGTTCAGAAACAACTAGTTGGAAAACTAAAGTGTGAACAATGCTTGCTACAGGTCATTCGGGATCTCGGAGTCCTTCCTTAGCTCAGTCGGTAAAGGCGCAGCTACAAAGCAATACCATGCTGGAGGTGACTGAGTTTGATTCCCGGTCCAGCCCGAGATTTTTTCGTAATGGAAAATTTCTCGACTCCCTGGGCATAGGGTATAATTGTACTTGCCACACAATCATACTAATGCGAAAATGGTACTTGGCATCGAAAGCACTCAATTTATAACTGTGGAAGCGCATTTAGAACACTAAGTTGAGAGCAAGCAATAAGTTAATTGTGAAAGCAAAAAGCAAAATGCTGAAGAAAAACAAGGTCATTCAGGATGCCGAATACTTGATAAATTCAACATTGCCAAGTATTATGCGAAGCTGGAAAACAGGATCGTCATGACAATTCACAACGCCCAGCAGCTATCATGCAACTACCAGGGCACATTTTGAATCAACATTTAGTGAATAACCATCGCAACACCTTGATAAATTTGTGCATTGATTTTTATCTAAAGCTGCGACTGGAACAATGTGCTAGAAAATGTGGTAAATCAAAGCACACACTCCGCAAAAAGCTTATTAATTTGATTCTTTTCCGGGGTGAATAGCGATTTACCTTAAAAGTCAAAAACGTTGTTTACCGTAGAGAAATATATAATAAGATAAAATAAATGCAATAATGTAAAATCTATTAAATAGAATGAAATTATAACCTATGCTTAAAAAAATACATGAAGGAACTCGATTCTGTCGAAATCCGGAAAAACTACTAGCGAAAATCGATCATTCTGATGCAGATTGCGGGCATCGGAGATATTACGATGAATGGCGCATCACTTTGTGAATCCAGTGAAATACCTCTTACTTAAGGTATCTCATATTGTTCTCGAGACATATCGATTTTCGGAAGTAGATTTTCCAGATTTTGACTGGTATGAGTATATCTTGTTTATAAATACCTAGTTCGGAAAAGAACGAATGGTGAGCTCTGCAACACTTAATGAAAAACATGACTTAATTTGTTAAATGGAATATCTATGACGTTACATTTCACAAAAAAATAAAATCGGCTCTACACAAAGAACTTTAAATTAATGGTTTGGCAAACAATCTAGTAATCGCTTTTTCCTTCCAAACGTTATTTCACTTTCAGAAATATTCAAACGGCTAACAAACAAATGTTCAAAAATAATGGACTTCATGTTTGAACGATCCCTTGAAACTCTTGCGCAATTGATGATTGACCGCTCTCCTTAGAAAACGCTAATCGGGTCCCTCTTCCCCTTTGAAACACGTTTTATACGAAGCAATTCCAAAATTTGTACCGATTGTCACATTTAATACCTCTCTCTCCCTTCAGTGGGTTGTGTAATTTATGTTTCCACTGGTTCCGTGTTCACTGCAAGCGTAAAATGTAACAAAATTTGCATTAACATTTTTATCGCACACAATATCTGCATTCCGACCTTTTTAAAAGATACGCTAGATTTTTTTTCGGTTTGACACATTTAACAGTACCACCGGACCATTTTTTTGAGTTTCAGTTACAATGTACTAGAAGTGTCAAGATGTTCCCGGGTTGGTATCACCGAACGAATTACGGCTACAACAACCCTCTGGACGCTTGTATTCGGTCATTCAATGACATTTCTGACGAGTTTGATTTTAACATGTCCAGTAGTATTTAAAAAAAACGACTATAGTTATATAGTTATATAAGTTAAGTTAGAATAAGTACAGTCTGTACGATCTTGTTGTCGAAGACGGTGATAATAAATAAATAAACATGTTAAATCATAACATTTATTTTTCATTTGAAAGATATATATTATAGAAATAAACCATATTAATTCAATTCGAATCTATCGTCCTTTTCCGTGATAACTTTGCGCAAACGCTTTGTAAGCCCATAGCAGCTGGCACACACGATTTCCTGAGCAATTTGGTTCCAAATATCAACCAAATGTTTCTTGAATCGATCTAAAGTAAGCCCTTTCGAAGGGCCTATATGTTGAACAAAGTAGTCAAGTGGGTTGAGATCCGGTGAAGATGCAGGCCATTCTTCACTTGTGATGAAATCGGGAAAATTTTCCGCGCACCACGCCTTTGTCTTCTTTGCCTTGTGAGCTGGAGCTGAGTCCTGTTGGAAACAATATGGTGTATTCCCATACAGCGTTGAAGCATGAGGAAGCAGATCCCAACAAACAACGGTGTTGAATTAGAGCTTGTTCAAACAAATTTGGAGAAGCTATTCAGCTATTCTAGAAGAAACAGCTGAATAGCTTCTCCAAATTTGCTTGAACAAGCTCTAATTCAACACCGATGTTTGTTGGGATGGTTCATCAAAACCTGCTCGATGTAATATTCAGTGTTGATTTTTACGTTAGGTTCTATGAAAAGAAGAGGAAGTTTTCCTTTTCGTGAAACGGCGCACCATACCATGATTTTCGATACATTCTGATAGCGTTCTACAGCTAGTTTATCTCTTGGAATATTGGCAAGATTTTTGCAATACACACGATCCTTTTGCTGATTATAACTGTCCTGAAGGAGGAAGAGCTTTTCATCCGAAATCTCGCAGTCACCGTGCCGAACCAAAAGATTTCTGCTTCTTTGAACCCTGGCTTGCTTTTGATGCTCCGTCAACCCGTGAACCCGTTGTTTCTTGTACGGCTTGCATTCCAGATCATGTCTGAGGAGCCTGTTCATTGAAGCAGGGTACATTTGAAATTGTTTGCTCAATTTACGGCCAGATACGGCTGGATTACGTCTTATTCGCTCCCTCACTCATTTGATCTTTTTCTTCGTTCTGGCAGTTTGTCTGGCACCTCCTTTGTGTTGAATATGGACATTTCCAGATTCCTTGAACCGTTTCAAGGTACGAAAAACGAAACGCTTACTCACTCCGAACTGCTTAAGGCTATTGAATATCTGATGGAATATCTGCAAATGCAATTTTAAAACTTGCTCTCGTATGGCTTCCATGGTAGCTGATAAATATAAACAAACGGCGAAAAGCTGTCAAAAGAATACACTCAAAACGGGTATAATCAATTCCGCTGTTAAAATTACCCAGCTGAAATAAACCAAAACTGAAAAATGGTGACACCTATTGTGAGACACACTGTATATAGAAGATGAGCGATCATCGGACTTCAATCTCATACTTTTCAACTCATACACTTCACCACCTCACGTACACATCGAATTTTTCGGAGCAAATTAATGTGTTGCATTTTTGCCCCCCAGCCTATGTTGCGTTTTTTCTCCAAGTTACGATCCATAGCATAAAATCATGTGAAGTCACAATACAGCCTTACTTGTTTATTTTCGGTGTGGTAAAAATAAAAGTTTACAGGACCATATCAATTGACAAATTAAGGAAATCGGATATCGTAATGTTTTTGAAGAACATGGATAAAACAGGATTTCCAATAATTCAAAATATGAGGAATTGATTTGTGTCACAAAGGTATACAAACTCATGCATAGTTGTGTATGTATCGTGCAATTAATACAAGAGCTGGCGAAACGCTCGTTAGAGAAGCGTAGAAAATTCTAGATGATGAAGAAGGTCAGTCAACGGCAACAACACAATCTTCCTAAACAAAACCAAGCATTCTCAAGTATGATTAAAAAATGCCTGTAGAGTTTTCCAATTGTAATATGTTCTCATGCATATTCATAAATCGTATAGTGTCTGATGTTAACTTCTTAATTCTTAATTAATATGTAGCTGTGGAATAGCGTGACTTCAAAACTTAGTCGCCAAATGCGTCGGTTTACCAAACCAGCAGTCAAGAGTTTGATTTCCCATTCATTCGGATGTCCTTTCGGGTGGTAAACTCGTTCAACTGCTCTGGACAATAAGTGTATCATTGTGCTTGCCGTACACTTCACGATTGAATGCTTTGGAACGTCTAAGGAAGCTGTCAATTAAAAACTGTGGAAATCTTTCGAGCAACAGCTGAGGAATCGGTAGTGCATATTGTACCATCTAGAAAAATAATCCGGCAAAACCTACAGCTACTCTCGATTTCACCTAGTCTTGATTTTGTGAGGATGACGAGATAGTTTCAGGCGGTATGAGGAATCAAAATCACAACGCATTGTTAATAGATGGTCCCTTGTGTTTCAAGTATAAGTCGAGAAAAATGCCAACCACTTTGCCTTCACTCACATTTCCATCCATGCTCAGCACAGCAAAAGCGATTTTGCATGTGGGAAATTGATTTTCCAACCCCCATCATATCGGTCGAAACTGACAGTCAGTGCAATTTGAGCAACCGGCGGTCGGCGGTGGCGGCAGTGACAAATTTCCAACAATTTCAATTATTTCACACCCACATGTTCCGTCCCAATTAGCGGAATAGTCTAGCGCCACGCATGACTTCATCATGTGAGGTACCAATAAACCAGCTCGATCTGCAACAGCAAGCCCCTGCCTTCGTAGCGCAATAGTCAAAGTTCCTTCGGAAAGGTGCGTGAGTGAAAGCATTTTCATTTTGCTTGAATTGTAGTGTAGCTGGAGGTATATCACCGCAAATATCCTTGTCCATTTCGAGCAATGGAAAATTTCCCTTGTGTTGAAAGGTAGGCAAGTATGCAAACATCCACCTCCCGAGGGGGCCAACGACGACACAGTGCAATACTCTCAGATAATAGGTCTAACAGGGGTGGTGGCGCCTCTTCATCCCACCCAGCCAGTCCGCCCATCCTGTTTAGGCAGTTCAGTTTATGTAGCTACTTGTAGGGTACACAACACAGCATGGTTTCAACATTCGCACGTTCAATTCTCAAATGTCACGCATCCGCCAGGTCCTCTTTTGCGGCGGCATAGCCCTCTATCGGGATTCAATACACGCGATCGGAAGCGAATTGTTTTTACGCGTGAATGGAGACCCCTTCGCTACAAGGCTCATCATCATCATCGTTTATTGTAGCACACTGCTTCATCTTCAAAGAGAGGAGTACGGGATGTGATTTAGGAAGTGATAACGTGTGTTGTGAAAGTACGCGAATCCACGTGAAACAGGCAAAGATCAAATAAACTTGATTCTACTTAAAACCCCCCCCTTTTTTTTCTCTCTTTTTCTCTCCTTTTTTCTTTCCCCTTCTCTCTATACTTTTCATCTTCCCTCCTCTTCTCCTTTCTTATTCCACTCCTTCTCTCCCTTCCCTTACTTCTCTTTTCTCTCCCTCCCCCCCTATTTATTCTCCTCACCCCTCTCTTCCTCTCCTCCCTCTCCTCCTCCTTCCTTCCTTTCCTCCCTTTTTCCTCCTCTCCCCTTCCCCTTCCCCGTTCTACCCCTTACTCCCTCTTCCTTTTTGTGTCTTTTCTATTTGGGGCTCTCCCTTCGGGGTCTCCGTCTCCCCACATCATCTATACTTTTTCCTTTTGGTTTTTCCTTTTTCTTTACACCCAAAATAAAAAAGCAAGATTGTAATGCAATTGCGAATGATTTTGTTTCATTTCTCGTAATGGATCGTAACTTGGAGAAAAAAATGCAACATTGGTCGTGGGCAAAAAAGCATCACATCAATTCGCTTTGAAAAATTCAATGTGTGCGTGGGTTGTGCAGTGTATTAGTTGTTGAGTCCGGACTGACAAAAAACAAAAATTCGAGTTGTTAACAGGATTCGAACCGTGGCCGCCAGCGTCGTGGCTCTACATAGTAACCATTCAGCCACTTTAACAAGTTGAAGTGGATGGAATAAAAGCCCTACATATGCTTCGATTGTCGAGGCACTCAGTGGTACAGCAACAAAGCAAATGTCGCTCGCACACACTTGCATGGCTTCACGTGGTGATCAAGAAGGGCACACTTGATGAGAGGGAGATGGGAGTGCGATGACGAGTGAAAATAAAAATAGAACACTTGACAGCGGAATTACAACAGTGACCAATAGCGTTGCGGCATTTTGTGGTATTGTCTCACCCATATTGAACCATGGCTTCGTTTATACCATAAAATGCTTTGTGGATCATGATGGGCAAAAGTGCTTTTTCTGAATCATGCAGATTTGTCAAGATATGATTGCAAAAACTGCAATTGCGTTTTTTGCCACCTTTTCAACTTTTGGGTCTCCTTCTTTTCTCTCCCCTCTTCCCCCCCCCCCTTCTCTTTCTTTTTTTTTCCCCTCTTTTTTTTTCCCTTTCTTTTTTCTCTTTCCTTTTTTCTTTCTTTTTTCTTTTTTTTTTTCTTTTCCTTCTTTCTTCCTTTTTTTTTTTTTTTTTTCCTTTTCTCCTTTTCCTTTCCTCATCTTTTCTTTTTCTTCCCTCTCTTTTCTTTTCTCCCCTTCCTCTTTTTCCCCTCCTTTTTTTTTTTTTCTTTTTTCTTCCCCCTCCCGTACTCCACTTTTTACAAAATTAAGCCGTAGTTTCCCTGCGACTGAGTAAAATGAACTTTCACATAAAGTTTATTTTTTTGGCCGTGAATTGAACAGTTTGAACTATGGAGAGTGGAAAATGCAGCGTATTTTTCGTTTCTCCTTTTCTCGTAATTTCCTTAAGTCACTCAAATTTGAGTAAATGTAACTGAGATTGACAATGCGACCATTCAGAAACATCCATCTGATGTGAGTCGAAGTTTTTGATTTTTCGACTTGTCAATCCCAGTTACATTTACTCAAGTTTGAGCGACTCCACTTTTGACAAAAGTGAGTCAAAAACGGCTCAAAACTGATTTAAAATGGCTGGCCGTGTACCCTCCGCAAAGCAGTGAGGGTGTGAGAGATAGCACCAGGGGCTGGATGGTGAAGAAGAAAATGTATATATTTGTTGGCTCAGGAAGTACCAGCGCATCGGTCTCAAGCTAAATGAATCCCCCCTTCAAGACATTACTCGATTCGAATAAACCTTCAAATATTCTGTAAAAATATCACAGCGAATCAAAACAAAAACAAATATTCTAGTAACGCAAAGCTAAAATGGGATTCTCTATGGTGTATTTGTGACCAAGACAAAGATGGTTTGCAAGTACATTCGGCTCCAGCCCGCCCCGATCGTCATCATGTCAAGCTTTGTGTTGTCCATTGTTCAGCACGAAGTCGGCAAGGGCATCCGGAACGAGGCAAGTCTCCGAATAGTTTTCTTGGAGAGACGCACATGCTCCTCCTATAGGATAGGATAGCGATAGCTACGCGAATCGCTGCCGACTAATCGAATTAGAACCTCTCTGTATCCAAAGAGATGCCTGCAGAGCTCTGACTATCGCTGATAGCAAGAACAATTTGATGTTAAGGCTCCCGTTGTGTCACACCAACTGTAGTTTGAACAGCGAATTTCCAATATTCTTGACTGTTCTCAGGACACTTGATGCTTGTTCGTAAATAAGTGTATTGTTTATATTTGATTGAGTTGGTTGTGGTATTTGTTTTGCCGTGTAGTCCGTTAATAATGTTTATTATTTTATTATTTTTAAGAACATCATTGGGACATACCTTGTCTATTTGTGAAACCACAAGTAAATAAATAAACGAACATAACATGGAAAATTAATCTCTGAGATAGTTTGTCCATTATTTTGGTATATTTCCATATCTCTCACTCAGTGGTATTCTGCGTTTCGTGTGAGTTGAGACGACTCGTTGGTACCTACGGGGTGACAATTGCCACTTCGGGTGAGATGACTCTCCATTTAATTATCACAGAGAGTCGCCTCGCACAAAGCGACAATTATCACCTCGTTAAAGAGAGCGATCGTCTCATTCCACATGCAACGCAAAATAAGCCTGAAGGCTTGATCACAATAGGTCATTACACGATGGCGTCATCAATGCAGTTTTGACAGGTCAGGGAGCTTGTTTGCAGGGACTTAATATTTCCGGTGTGATCGGGTTGAGACTTGTGTTCTAAAATCATTACGATTGAAGTAAAGTAGCTGGAAAACAGACACCAGTGCCAGTGATCAGTGCTGTAAAAAGTAATTTCTTGTAATTGGATTAATTTACCGATAACTTGGTTCAACAGCTGAATTTATGCATATGGTGTATGCTAAAATTGTAACCTTTGACAAATTCTACAACTTTGTACTGTTACATTGCCCTAACTGGTATATAGAAAGTATTATATTCACTATTATATTCAAATGATATTCAATGATGAATATCATTTGAATATTCAGATACTGCGCTCTCACGTCTAAGGTTTTACAGTTAGAACAACACATTGTAAAACAAATTAATGAGAATAATCAAGCACAATATTTTTTTCATACGAGCTATTGTAAAAATCAGTTTCTGAAACGAGTTGTTGGTAAATTTAGCGCATTGGGTCAAAATGACTATTTACAGCACTGCCAGTGATTATATTTATTTCCTGAAACTAATCGTTAAAAATACGGAAAAAAAAGACAATGAAAAATTTCGTTTGTGCGGTTCTAATCCTAACACCTTGTAAACAAGCTTCCTGAACTGTCAAAAAATTTAGGTTACCACATTTCTCTCAATGATCTATAAATACGTTGAAACTAATGTTTCACCCGACAACAACTCAGCAGCACGAGACTCTTGGAACTGGGTCACAGGGTCGGCGCACTACTGGGCAAACTGGAGGGGCTTCGCGGACTAAAGGGCACTCAAGCTTTCAAATAAATAAACTACACAGAACGGATAAACTCATACACTGTATTCTATCTGCTGTTTTTCGTGTGGTCGGACATAGGACGTAGCTTCAAAACTACGAAGACGACGGTGACTACGACGACTACAGTCTCGCGAGCGCTCGCGATAAGGTGCCAGAAAGATTCCGGCGATGGCGGACGAACAAATGCCAACCTTCGGCAAGATGGTGGTGGAACTACCGGCTGGTGTACCGTTGGTTACAGCGCGATGGCGGTCAGACTGGCGCGTCTACCGTTCGTAGGCTGTAGTGCGATGGGGTTTGGTTCGCTCACTTCGACCGAGACGGTGATTTGTTGACGGGCTGGGATAGCGGTTGCGGAGCCGGTTCTGATGCACAGGCGCTTCCTCCTGACGTAGCCGGTCGACGACGGCAAGGCCGCCCTCTGTCGAACCGGAGAGGGACTCTCTCCTTGATATTTATGGCCTTTGCCCGAGATGGATATCCTCTTTTACACTTATGGCCCGAAGCCAGAGGAATGTGGGTCCTTTGCTATTAGGTGTTGGTGACTAAAAAGCCTCCTCCACCGTAGCGTGCACTGGCGGTCCTTGACTCGCCAACCAAAAAAGTGATTCCAATAAACGGACAAAAAGGTCCAAACTCGGCGTAGCTTCAAACGTATAATTCCGCAAAACTGAACACTTCTGGTCTACACGCTCGCGTGTAACTAAGTGAACGATCCCTGTTCACCGAGCATCCAAGAACCCTTCAGCTCGTCACCCGTGACTTTGTGTCACCATTTTTCCATGGCTTTGCGCGCCTTTTGCAGCCCTCGACCGTTAAGCATGGCCATGATGTCTGCCCAGTGAGTTTCACCGCTACTGTTTGGTATGTTTACTTGAATGCTCGATCACATGGTGCACATTAAAAAAAACATCGCATTTCGCTTATTGTAACAGGACGGTTCCCTCCCAAAACCCAATCCCCAACCCCCCACCCCACCCCCCCCCGTCCACCCTTTTTTTTTTTTTTTTTAAAAAAAAAAAAAATTTTTCTTTTCATTATTTTTTTTCTCATACCCCATTTTCTTTTTCCCCTCCCCCCCCCCCCCCCCCCACCCCCCCCCACCCACCCCCCCCCCCCCCCCCTTTCCCCCCCCCCCCCCCCTTCTCCTCTCCTCCTCCTCCTTCCTTCTCCCTCCCAAAACATCCCAAACTCCGCCCACAAACAATCACTCATCAATAAACATCATTTGCGTTAAATTCACAGCGTTTGAATAATCTCTGACTTTTTCCATCACAGCTTTTTTCAGGCATTATTCACACAAATTTGGAGAAGTTATTAAGCTGTCGCCAAATGCTTTTGAACACTGCCAATTGCATATGCTTAAGAAGCAAGTTTGCAGCAATGGAGTTCAGCTGATAATTGAATAACTGCTGTTTTAATGCTTTACAGAACTTGAGGGTAATTCCGAGAGTCGAAGAGACCTTTGTTGAGCTAAGCGAGTGTTTGTTAAGAATAATATATTTTTCTTCAACATCATTGAGCATATTAAAAAAGCTGTGGTGTCTTTTATAGAACTTTTGTTCAATTTTTTTAAATTTTCATAAAACTTTGTTGGGGTTTTTGTATGATTTCCCATATGATACAAACATTTTTATTTGGATTTCATATTGTGAATATTTAATTTGATATTATTATGCATAGACATCGACAGAAACATTTTGTAACATTTATTTATTAACATTAAATACCGAGATTCGAACTATCAACTTTCGTATCCTCAACTACGTGACTTATCAACTGCGCTATTCTAGAATTGAATGAATTACAAACGAATCGGCCATATAAGCTCAATGTTATATATTGAATAGTAGCAGAAGTGATGCTCTTATTGAGCTACATTGATATTCTATTTATAGCGTTGTCTGTATATAAGCAATATCAGTGCTCAAATAAACCTTCTAAATGCTGTTATTAAACATCTGAATTACCAAGCTTTGATGGTTGATGTTCGGTTTTACTACGTGCATTACTGGCAAGGGCATATTGAACAAGAGACTATTCTGATGGGCAATGTAAAGGGTAGCCTTTGAGCTATTTGCTTCAAGCAATTGACTATAATTTCAACTCTTGAAAACAGGTCAATACTTTTTCACCAGTACCAAAAATTAAACTCATAAACAAAAACATAGGAATTAACTGAATTCAATGAATATAGCATCATTTATACAGCATAACTTTAAATAGGCTATATAAACGATGTTTCAACGGATTTATAAACTGTTATTCGACTCTTTGTTGAACTGTGTAAATTTAGTTACATATAAAAAAAAAAAAATTTTTAAAAAAATATTTATACAAAAAAAAAAAAAAAAATAAAAAAAAGTTTTTTTTTTTAATGAAAAAATGGTTGATGAGGTTTTTTTTCCACCAGATTTTTTATTCCACCACAAAAATCCTAATTTATTTGTAAAAATGCACAAATGCTTTTTTTTTTTTTTTTTTTTTTTTTTGGTTTTTTGCGTTTTGCCCAAAAAAGAATAAAAAAAAATAAAAGTGTTCACAAAAAACCCCAACAAGAAATTCGTCATCATGATAGGCTTATAACACGTTATAACTGCTCAGTCTGGCCAGTGTTTTACGGCATATAAGAACCGCTCATTGTATGATAACCTTATTCCTATAGGATAAATTCGACCACCTCAGACCCTCAGTGTACCTCACATGCTTAGGGAAGGTCCATTAATTATGTCACGCAGTAGGGGGGGGGGGGGGTTCGAGAAAACGTGACGATCCATACAAAAAAATTTGAAGGTCCATACAAAAAACGTGACAAGGGGGGGGGGGGTTACAAAAAGTCAATTTTTGCGTGACGTAATTAATGGACGTTCCCTTACATCCAAAATTATTTTACTTTGTGTAAAAAGGGGAAAAAAAATATGAAGGGGACAATAAATTTATTTTGAAGAAAAAAAAAAACCCCCCCCCCCCTTTTCCCAAAAAATTATTTTAAAGTTTTAAAAAAATTTCTAAAAAAAAATTAAAAATTAAAAAAAAAAAAAAAAAAAAAAAAAAAACAAATTTCCCCCCCCCCACCAAACCCCTCCCCCCAACACCCCCGCAACATGAGACAAGCACCCATGGCCCCCCCCCTTTTATTTTGACATTCCAATAAAATCGAACTGTAAATGTAAATAAACACAACACAACCCGAAAAAGTGCAGAGCAACATTCGTGCAATTTGTTCCGAATTTTTAAAGAAACTTCTCCATCCAAGCAAATTAAAATGTGCTCGACGTTGTTGGTCTACTGCCGGCGATGTTAGAATGACCAAAAAGAAGCCATCTCCGTAAGTATAATTCGCTCTCCCATAGTCATTAATCAAAGTGTAAACAAATCACATTGATGTTCCACCCTTCGATTCGCCTAGACAAAACCGCATCTGGGAAAAGGAACGCCGAGACCGGTTGAATCAAACGTTCGACAGTCTCTCGAAACTGCTGCCAGAGTATGAACCGGCAACGCAGCTCAGTAAAATTGAAATCCTCCAGCGGACGATCGAATATGTGGAGAAGCTACAGGACAAGATTAAAGCCTTTCTCGAGGAACGGGACGCACTGCTCAAGAGTATATTCCATTATTTAATTCTTGTACGATGTACGGAGTGTTTAATTTATTGTTTCATTTCAGAACACGTTGATGAGCTGGAGGAACGTCTGCAAGTGTTGATAGCAAGAAACGAGGATTTGGCAGCTCTTCTGAAAAAAGCCAACATCAACGTTCCTCCCTGCAAGCTGGGTTCGCCAGTCAGCGGAAAGGTTTCTCCCGTAGATAAACAAGAAACAGCTCCCCAGCTGAACAAAGCATCGAACGATGACGTTTCCGACGCTAAAGCGGAGAAACCTGAGAAAAAGATTTCAAATTCTGTGATAGAAAACATCCGTAGCAGCGGCAGTGACATTTACTCTGCCGTTTCTTCTTCTGAAAATGGTAGTACGCAGGTGGTGGAAGCTGTTACCGTTGTAACCGCGAGTAATGTCACCACTACGACTGTACCAGCGGTATTCACTACCGGAACATGTCTCGTCATGACCAACAATCAAATTGTGGGAACATTGAATCAAACGACAGGCGGTAAGTACTAATAAATTCACTGGGATAGAAACCCAGCCACCTCCAGCGTGGTGTTCCTTCAAAGCTGCGTCTTTTATCGACTGAGCTAAGGGAAGACTCTTGCTTCGCTTTATTTGTACTTCCATTGAAATGGCCATTTGCTCCATTTTAATAACTTCTGCCGTATTCTGACTAGACTATCAATTTTCCCTTCATATCTTTCTATAGTGAACAAACTTCCACTTGATTTTGAAATGAAAGAGTGTTCTTCAAACTAAAATGTTAATAAATGAGTTAAAGTATCGCTTTTTAAAAGACTAACAATGCTCTAGGAATTTGAATATAAATTTTGAATTTTTGGGAAATATGCCTGAATTAACTAAATCTTACTAGAAAGCTTTTCAAAAAAGGCCAAATTTATCTAAGTTTAACTATAAAATCTCAAATGACCTTTCAACAAAACTTCTGATTTTTAGTGAACGTCACGCCTGCCCTCCTCCAAACACCCATAATGGCCACCGGTGTTATCATATCCAACAATGGAAATCTCCTGCAAATGCCTCTTGCTGTGCCACCAACTTCATCTCTTCTGATTGTTAGCAACGAAGATGTACGTTCGAAGCTCAGCCTGCGAAGGAAGAGGCGGTCAGGTTCCTCCGCAAAGCCGTCCTCAAAGACAAACGCTGTACGAAAAGGAAAGTTTACTATCAAATCCATCGATATAATTCCGGGACGGATTGTTAACGGGAAAATTCCCATACCACCGCTGAAGCGACCTCATTCCACCGGAAGAGTGAAAAAAGATACGAAAAAGAAGCTAAGAAAACGAAGAGCATGTGAGCAAAAGGCGAATGGAAAGCCTGTGGATACGAAGAAAGTGAAGTTGGACGATAAGAAGAGTGAAGAGTTGGTTGAGAAAGCCGAAGTAATACCAGAAGTAAACGAGAAAGTGAAGCATTCTGAAGACCTACCCACTGAGAATGTAATAGAGATTGTGAAAAGACAAACAGCTCAAACGGATGATGGAGCCCACGCGCTGGAAATGAACCTCGATCAAGGAGATCTAACGGTGGACATCTTTGCGAATCTACAGGTTCCGGAGGGTGAGCCGGATGACAATCAAGGATCCCTTTCGCCCACTGCAGCTTACCTCTTGAACTTTCCCCTTGTCTCAACTGGTGGAAAAGCTAGCGGTAATCACGCGGAGGGTTCGGCAGATGTAGAACCCACTGATTGCATCGAAGGAGAAAAGAAGATTTCACAGCAAACAGTCGATACTAGTCTTATGCTGGACAATTTCTCAGCTTACTTTAACCCAAGCATATATCCTGGTCTGGACAGTGTGACTCAGCCGATTGCAGATATCCCTGTTACTTCCGTCGCAGGATCTTCAAACTTTTCAACGATTTACCAGTCCATTGACAGTATGATCGAGCATAAGACACCTCGAGTAACGGTATCCTCGGACTGCAGATACAACACAACTCCTTTTACCTTTACGCTTACATCTACTAGCAACACCATAACGACTCAGTCCTACGACTACCGAAACTCGTCATCGTCCAACTACTTCTATCCTACAACCGTCAGCAGCACAAAACCCGTAGAAGACTTCGGTCTTCTGAAACCACCGATTGTCAGTGAATTCACATTCTCACTAACAAGTACGATCCAGTGTGGTCCAAAAACCGTCCAATCGCAATATACGAACAGCACAATCTTCTCATCTACCATCACTACACCTTCCTACAGCACCTACGGTTATCAAACTAAAGCTAGTAAAACTGCCAACTATAACTCCAACTACTTTCCTGAAGTCTCGAAACCTGAATCGAAGACTCCGAAAAAGTACGACTTCTTGGAAACGGAGAAACCAGCAACAAGCTTTACCTTCTCGCTAACGTCGACAACCAAAACGAACCCCAAATATACCTATCCACCAGTAGTGGCTTCGTCTGCATCGTACAACACTCCATACGTTACTACTTCAGCATCCTCGTGCGCCAAAGTCGAAGACTGCCTGTACAAAATCTCCAAATCATCTATCAACAGCCAAAATCCTTACAAAACACCACCAAAACAGAAGGTCAATCAATATCCTGTAATTTCCACTGTTCAATCAACGTTTCCAACGCAAACATCAACACACTCGCAGTCCAAATACGACGTCAACTGGATGGCTTCGCAAGATCCAAAGCCGACCAACAATCAAGACTATGGTCAACTTATCCCATCTGTTGACTTCAACGCTACGCCATCTCACCACGCCACCTACCAAACGAACATCGATCTGAGTCGCAAATCGGACATTTTCTTCGCCCACCCATCCGGTGAAGATAACCTAGCAACATGGTCGCCGAACAAGCTTACTAACATCCTTAATGACACCACTTCCCCGTACTACCCGTCAACCACCACTAGCCTACCGAACCTGCATGGAGACCTGGCCCTCAACTGCCCACTAAATACTAACAAAACTATCCATCAGCAACGAAAGCCAACCGATCCCGGCAGCAGTACCTTCCTATCCGTTCAACAACTTGTCGATCAACCCCGGAAAAGTACCACCAGCAAGATCTACTCCAATTGTAGCAACTACTCCACCAATCAGAAACCGTTGAACAACAACTATTCAGCCGAAGCGCTCATTGGAACGTCCACCGGCAGTTCTAGCAAAAAAGAAAAATACTACACCGATACCAACTACAGCAGCTACAGTGCGTACCAACCCGAAGTCAACTCCGGAGCAGGTCTCTCATTCAACTTTGATTATTCTTCTGACTACGGCAAAAACTACAACTACAGCTGCCAGCAGAACTACATGCCTTCATTCGTTGACAACAGCTACGGCCTCTCCACGCTTCCATCGGCCACTTTAACGACCCCCTCCTCATCATCCTTCCCGGTTACCAGCTGCTACGCCGGCTACGGATACCCATCGGATAAGAAACAACCTCCAAATTCCTCTACCACCGGTAGCTACTATCAGAACACTTCCTACCAATCATCCCCCGTACCCGACATCCCTTATTACGTTCCTGTGACGGAAAAACGAGCGCCCGCAATCCAACCAACCAACGTTAAATCGAAGAAGCACCACAAACAATCACTGCCGTCGACCGACTACAGCTCCCTCCCAACAAGTTTCCCAACGATCCTGCCGCCGCCACCACCACCACCACCTAGTTTACCGCCAGCACCGACGTTAGAGGATCCCGTCAGTGGCTACAACGTAATAACGTCCGCAAGCTACCAACAATCGTACCAGGCCGCCATGCCGAATTACTCCTTCGGTAGTCAACCGTACCAACCGTCGTCTTCGTCGGCCATTGCTGGCGGTGGAAGCAGCTCGACGCTAACGAACTTCAATCTCAGCACCATCTGCCCGGAGATCAACGAGAAAAGAGGCCCGTCGAACGCTGGCGGAGGGCCCGCAGCGGTGATTGGCGGGACGGTTAGCTCCAGGCATACGATTGCCGGAGTTGGTGGATGGTGAGGGGGAATGTAAATACTAGGTTTTATAGGTTGAGAATATTTGTAAGATAATAAATAGTGAAGGAATCGTCGAATGTTTTGTCATGAATGGTTGTTTGAAAGAATGCCGTTTGTTATTTATTTATCCTTGGAGAACATCAACAGACTAAAATGGTCCAAAATGATTGTACAGGGTGCGGCAGAAAATAATGCGAAAATGTTCAAACTTGAGTATTGGGTTAATTCGTGTAGCTAGTGACTAATTTCTATCGAAAGTGTATTTGTTTATGTTTACTTTCAAGTGCTGCATCCAAACATGAAATGTTGATAATTTTTGCATTAAAAAAAATGGACTTTTTTTCGGATGGTGATAAAAAAAAGCTCAGACAGATAATTGCTTTTGATAAATTTCCCATGGAAGGTAATTATATAAGCTTACTTGCAAAAAAATTCTACGCCCTTGCAAGCGGCCTTCCGGCAGTTAACCGGAACATTCGCCATGGCGGAAGAAAACATGCGTGTAGGCATGTTTTTGAGTTCTTTCTTCGTTTTATTTATCAATTCTTCCTCAGTTTTCGCGACAAAATTTTTGGAGTAGATCCTACGCTTCAGGCTGGCCCAGAAAATTCTCGATGGGACGCAGCTGGGGGATGTCGGGCGGGTTCGCCGACCTGGGTACCACATCGATATTCAGCCGCTCCATCTCCTTCAACGATCGCTTCGAGTAGTGGGCCGACGCCAGATCCGGCCAGAACACCGCGTCTTCGCCTTTATGGTATTTCTTGATGGCTTTGTCATCCCCTTTTCGCTGATTGTCAGCCACAGCCAGGGGGTGCGACTCTATCTCAGATGCAGGAATTTTTTTGTTATGCTTTTGTGCGATGTGCGCACGCTAAGTAGATAGAAAGAAGATTTTAAAGATTTTGATGAAAATTTTAAAGATTTACTGCAAAAAGATGCAGCACGATTCAAGTAGATGGATTAAGATTCACAAGCTGAAACAAGATTTTTCCAAGATTGATCCGCTAGCGTAGGATTTTTCGATCATCTTGAATCTGGATTTAGATGTGTCGCACCCTTAGGCCACAGCAGCACCTTCTTGGGGAACTTGGTGTGTGAAATGAACATCACCTTGGAGCTCACTTCCTTCGTGGGGGAAGTAAAATACGAAGTGCCCTGCCAGTCGTTGCCATCCAGGGTGAGATCTCGTCGTCCATCACCACCGCCACGTCGCGATTCGCCGGGAAAATTGAGTTGACCATCTTATTCAGCCGCAGCCGCTGCATCATTGCCTGCAGCTCCGAAACCAGTGGACGCGACTTTCGCTTCCTGACATGTATGTTCATGTTCGCCAGGTACTTTTTCACTGTTTGGCCGGTTGAACCGATCTGCCGGCCAAGCGCACGCAGCGATGTAGCCACTTTTCCCTAGGTCTTCGTCTTCAGCATCCTTTGAAACTTCTTGTCGCTCAGGGTCGTCGGCCGTCCGGAACCGGGCTTTCTTTCGATGCTCTGATTGTTATCTAATAGTGCCAAGATGTTGTAGATGCCGGAACGGGCGTATCCGGCGTCCACAAAGTGCCGCACGATGTCCGTTTTCGACGCGCCGGGGTGCCGTTCTTTGAACGCGCACACTTTTGAACGGAGTTGCTTCACTGTTTTTGCCATCACGGTTAGAGTTGGACTGATAGAGCTGTCAAATTTTGTCTGCTGACTCGTGGGTTACTATGATTGATGCTGCATGGGTAGTTTCGTCAGTGCGGATGAAGGTATACCCATGAAAAATCGGCAATTTTTGTCCATTATTTTTAATGCAAACGTTATCATAAAATGACAACATGATTGCGCTCAACCAGGGACAAAACTGCTATATTGAATTCTCTCACACAACAAGTTTAAACTTTATGAAACGTTAGTATAGTTTTTATTAAGGGGTGAGTCGCTTAGAACAGTGTGCCAGCCACGCCGTTGTCGAAAATATTACACCATAACGGAACATGTGTGGCACTTCTGTGGCACACTTTTGACAGTTGTACTTTTCGTAGATATAACCTGGCAGCCCTGGACAACGTTGACGTTTTATGTTCGTGGTGTTGTTTACTCAGGAAACCCAGATAAATTCCGGTTTCTAACCGGAGAAGCGATGTGCCTCCAGGATTTCGCCAATATCATGTGCAGAAAAGGTATCAATTCCACAACCGTCACATCCAACATAATCGAGTTGTTCAAAAAAGATGCTGAACAGCACTCACTTGTATTTTACGAGAAAATTATGCTGCATTTTGCTTTCAATAAAGTGTATTTAAGATTTATTCATAACATTATCTCACAATCACTTTCTGTTACCAGAGATATTAAGGGCTCAGCCTTTGGTGCCTTTTGTAAAAAAGCTGAAAAACATTAAAAACAAAGTTTTTGCTAGGGGCTGAGGAAAATTCCCGGTGGAGGCGTTATGCCCTATTTACTAAATGAATGGGCAAAGATCGCCGTTGTCGTTTTCGATGGACGAGAGAGGAAACTGGCATGTTTACAGTCTGATCAGGCATAGCAATAATCTTCATTTTCGAATGCCAGAATGTTCTTAAAGGAAACGACGACGAACATATCCGGACACATCGACATCAAGTGAAACTAGTCACCCTCCTGCTGCAGCACAGTTCGTAAGCCTCAGCAATGCAGACAGAGGAACATCTTTGGAGACTACTAATCAGAGTGGAGTTGCGTCGCGTTCATAGTTTTTGCAGGCGTACGTGACTGCTGAGAAAGTGGATGAATCAATCATAAATGTGCAACAGTATATAGGAATTCTCGCACTTACTTCCAGCGATAAGCTTCTTAAGCTTCATTTATCACCCAAACTTGCTGTCTCAACTCAAGGGTATTAAAACGCGATTTCCGCAACAAAAACCTTGACTGAGACTCAAATCGCCTGTAAAAAGTTGCCTAGCAAAACAAAACAATTGCCAGGTTGCCAGGCGTTTGCCAAACCATAACAATTGAACTGTCAAGCTACCGTGGCACCTATTGGCACCACGACTTGAACACCAGGATTCATCGTAATGTATAAAGGCACACTAAAAAAAATCGGCACCCCAAAACCAAAAACCCCTCGGGGGCCCCTTTTTTTTTTACTATACATAAACCCCCAAAAAAAAAAAAAAATACTTTATAAACTATCAACGATTAAAAAAATCTCAGAGTGTACGGTTTAACCAAGTGGATAGGTCGGTATCGAGTTCAGGCCAGTATGGACTTAAAGAGTAGAGAGGTTACGGAATTTTGTTCAATATTACCAAGCGGAATTTTAACAATTGATGTGCATGGAACGAAATGTCACCTTGACTTACGGAATAATCAAGTGGAATATTTTTCCGAAAGTAAAATTGACAGCTCCCATTTCATCATTAGATATCGTTACTCCGCGCATTAGGAGAATACAACATAACAACAATCAAAGTGTAGCTCCCACACGCAAAGAAATCACTCTGTTTTGAATCAACAAAATAATTCAATTATAATTTATAAAACAGATTATCAACGAGTTGTTCTCTTTGCAGATAACTGGAAAAACAGCGCAACTTCCAATGGTAGACGATGTCGTAAACGGGGGTCTTGCTCGCCATCCTGATGAACCCGTATCAGCCAGAATAATCCGACCTGGTATGTTGTCTCACTTCGGTGTTAGAAATTGTCACTCGGGAAGTAGTCGGCAGCGTGGGTTGTGTCTCCGTTGAAGCGACTGCTACAACAGTAGAGCGGCGCTGTAGCGAGAGAAAATTCTTCAAAACTCTCACTACTGCGGCCGATGGGTGGCTGGTTGTAGGCTGGGTGGTTTCTCTCAGCGCTTGGTTGGCTCCAGTCGTTGCGGGTGGCGGTTGTTGCTTCTCGTCGGTGAGCGGGCGGCTGCACGGCTTACGTGAGATGTTGCGGCTGCTACCAGTGTGGAACGGCACTGCAGTAAGAGACAACTCTTAAAAACTCTTACTGCGGCCGATGGGTGCTGCTTGGTTCTGCTGTCGATGTATGCGGCTGCTCTGCTGTAGAATGATGCGCGGCTACTATTTTGGCTTCCTTCCTTCAGTGCGATCGTTTTTTGAATGACGAATCCGCGAAACTACTCGCGCTTTTATTTGCGCGCTTCGCGCGCGATTTTCTCCCCACGCCTGTTGCGCGTTTCTGATTGGTTCGCGGGTTTCGCGCGGCAAATACTTATGACTTCCCACGGTTTTTCACTATTCTTGCTCGACCTCTTCCGATTGGTTCACGTGTCACTAAGTTTGGGTATTTTCACTTTCGCTCGTTTTGAAGAATGTAAATGTTAAACCGTGCTTTAAATCTGAGTTTATTCTTTTATGCGGTCAATAAGGCGCATAAGGTCTATTTTATTTACTACTTATTTTTACTCAGAGCATTTTTTAAGAAAGCTACAACGCTAAATTTCCATATCCAAGGGCTGACAATCGCGCGATGAGAAAATATGCTTTCTTCTTTTTTTTTTCAATTCATGGAATTCACAGGCATCTCCATGCAAGAGAATTACCAGAAAATGCAATTCCGATTTCTGTGCTTTTAAAGAACTACAACACGAATATTTTCATTTATTTCATTTTTATTGATTTCATCGCATTTCTACTCTACAGACGATTTTGCCAATACGCTGCCATTATGACTGCCTCTCCCCAATATTTCTTCTCGAGTCCAGCATCCAACCACATGCACGATGCCAACTCCTGCAAAGTCCGATTCTTGCGTTCCGAAACGCCGTTCTGCTGGGGAAATTTGGGGCGATAATTGTTTAAAAACAATAAAACACGACTTTCAACAAATGCGTTTAGTTGGTTTAAGAAAACATTTTGTTTTGAGCAATAAAACACGATGTTCAATTCTATAAAGTATGATGTTTTATTTCAATTCAAAGGTTTTGTTGAATTAGTTCATCAGTTTTATTGGTCTATATTCAAACCAAAATTTTAGTTGAATTAATTCCTATTTTGTATTGGTATAACTACGTATTTTTTTGCGTGCACTGGTTTGCGTGGAAACCTTACAAATTCCAATTTTATTTTTCGTTCCTTTCAGGTGGATACTGCTGCAGAAATTTCTTTTCGCATCTACCTTTCCGTGTCAGTAAACGGAATTTAACATGAGATTGAAATAGAAAAAGAAATTTCTTTCGAACTCGATACCGACCTTTCGAAAGAAAGTCTTTTTCTATCTCTGTCCCATGTTAAATTCCGTTTACTGAAACGGAAAAGTAAAGAATCGAAAAGAAATTTCTGCAGCAGTATCCACCTGAAAAGAACGAAAAATTGAATTGGAATTTGTAAGGTTTCCACTCAAACTAATAGGAGCTGTCACCAGCCTTGGTGAAAAAACCAAACCGTTCTGCACGAGAGCCGAACTTGACAGCAAACACACCACCATGTGGCTATAATTTACCACTTCAGTTTCGTGCTTATAGATGAACCCGCAACACAATGGACGCGACACGAGTGTATACGCTCGTGTTTTGCTTTAGACACCGTGTCTTGATTTTTGGGAAAACACCCGAGCCGAGTGGTTACGATCACAAGAAAGCTCTCAACATACACCCGGTATGACACTGGTTACCACGGATAGAGCATTGCTCGTCGGATGATTCTAAAAATTTGATAATTTGACTTATAGGTTTGTTTTCTTGGCTGTTGGGTGACGGGCGCATAAATTGGTTGAGTTTAACAAGCACGGCACGGGTAGAAATAAAATAAATTAACCACGCGTGTATTCGGCAATCGGACACAATGTGGTGTTTGCCGAAACATCATACACGATGTCCGAAGCCAAAACAGGAGCACTGGCATTGGTGTTGTACCCACCGCGTTGCGTGTAAGTCTGGAAGCACGGTGTCAAAAGCAAAACACGGTGTCAAAAGCTAAACACGAGCGTGTACACTCGTGTCGCGTCCATTGCGATGCGGGTTCATCTATAAGCACGTAACTAAAGTGGTGAATTACAACCATATGGTGGTGTGTTTGCAGTTTTTACCAAGGCTGGTGACGGCCATCAAAGTAGCTGTGGTTGCTGCAGAAAGAGAAGAGAAGGCGCTGAGGAAGCGGGTGGAATCAGTCAAGGTGCTCAGGACGAGAGCGGAAACAGCTGAGAAAGCTTTTGTGGAAGCCGCGGAAATACCTACTACTGAGGCTCAGGAGACACCAAAGAGTCATCGAAATTCCCTATCGGGGAAAAGATCTAGCGACTCGCCAGGAGAGCAGGAAGACCCAAAAAACAGAAGAATCAGTAGAAAGGCGTTAGCAATCAGAGTGATGACGGAAGGTACAGCGAATTGAGTGGCAGCAGGCGAAAAGAAAAAACAAAAGAAGAAAGAAGAAAAAGAGCAGGAACAGAAGAACGAACAGGAGAAGCAAGTAAAACGCCGGCTTCCTACGGAGAAGCACAAGTGGGATGCTTTGATCGTTGAGGCGAAAAACACAACTACGGACGCTGCGTTTCTCAAGAAAGTGAGGGGGGACCCAGAGCTGACAGAGTTGGGCAAGAATGTGGTCAAAATACAGCGTACGCAGAAAGGCGAGATGATCTTCGAGCTGAAGAAAGACCCTTCTGTCAAGAGCTCAGGGTACAGGGAACTCGTGGCAAAATCCCTGGGCGACGAGGCTACCGTGAGAGCTCTTTCACAAGAGGCAGTGGTCGAGCGCAAGGATCTTGAAAAAATCACGACCGAAAAAGATGTGAGGCATGCATTGACTGAGCAGTGCAACTTAAGAGGACCGATGACAATAAGGATAAGGAATTCGTATGAAGGCACACAGACGGCGGCAATACGATTGTCAGTAGACGATGCTAACAAACTGGTAGCAATCAGTGAGATCAAAGTCGGATGGTCTGTGTGCCAGCTGAGATTGGTCTCCCGAGTCACTGAGCAAATGGAGAGATGCTACAAATGAATGGGGTTTGGCCATCGGTCAAGAAGTTGTAAGGGCCCTGTCAGGTCCGAGCTGTGCTGGAAATGTGGCAAAGACGGCCACTTTGCTGGGGACTGCACGAATCAACCCAGATGCATGCTGTGCAATCTGGAGGACGGAAACGACCATTGGACGGGAGGCTCTTAATGCCCGGCGTATAAAAAGACGAAGGCAGGCCAATAAGGATGGAGGTCACGCAAGTGAATCTCAATCATTGCGACACTGTACAGCAACTGTTATGGCAGTCCACGACAGAGACAAAGTGCAATGTTGCAATAATTGCGGAAAAAAAAAAAAAAAACCACCCCCCAAAAACAACAAACCCACCCACCACACAAAAACAACCCCACACAAAAACCCCCCACCCCCCCCCCCCAACAAAACACACACACCCACCAGAACCCCCCCCCCCCCCCCCCCCCCCCCCCCCCCCCCCCCCCCCCCCCCCCCCCCCCCCAACTCACCCGTTCAAACAGATGGGGCAAAAATATCAGGGTCACAGCGGGGGTACTACAAGGCTCGTTTTTCGGCCCACCGCTCTGGAAGGCGTACGATGGAGTGTATCGAAAATAAGCTATCCACAAACTTTCTTTCAAATTATGTTGAAAACCGATAATTTATTCATACAAAAAATTGATCCTTTATGGTACGAGGTTAAACTTGAACATAATGAAGACCGGATGAAATTTAAGTTATTCCTTCACGAATTTTCGAACTTTGGATCGAATGCTCTTCATCAAGTTCCGGACAAGTGTTGCATCGCATTTTTTGGACGCTGGAGCCCAAATTTTTTGAACTCCTGCATGTTCCCAGCTGCCTTACCAGTCTTCTTGAAGACCCTCTTCACGATTGCCCAGTAACGTTCTATGGGTCGAAGCTGAGGGCAATTTGGTGGATTGATATTTTTCTCAACGAAATCTATACCCTTTTCCGCGAGCCAATTGAGAGTGGTTTTGGCATAGTGAGCCGACGCTAAATCCGGCCAAAACAGCGGAGGTGTACTATGCTTCTTATATACAGGCAACAATCTCTTCTGGAGACACTCAGATCGATAGATTTCCGCATTTATAGTTCCGGTAGTGTAAACAATGGTTGACTTCAAACCACAGGAACATATTGCTTGCCATACCAGTACCTTTCGACCGAATTTCTCCACATGAATCGAGCTGTCCGCATCCTCCCCAACGACGGCAGTAAAGTATTGTGGATCTGGGAGGGTTTTTGAGTCCTCCTTTACATAGGTCTCATCGTCCATCAAAACGCATGCATCCGGACGCTGCAAAAGACGCGAATACAATTTCCGGGCCCTTGTTGCTGCTCGCTTCTTCTGTTCTGCACTTTGTTTCGAGATTTTCTGCTTCTTGTAGGTCTTCAGGACGTTTCGCCTCTTGATACGCTGGATCATTCCGACACTCGTTCCTGCTTTTTTGGCCAAATCACGTATTGACATTGATTTGTTCTTCATGATTAGAGATACCACTTTCTGCTCCAGTTTCGCGTTGGAAGAAACGGGTTTTCTGCCTCTTCCTGGTAGCTCATCCAAAGAATAGTGTTCCCCAAACTTATTAATGATGGTTTTAACACTCGCATGATGAATTCCAAACCGCTTCGCCAATTTTCGCATAGTAATACCCTTCTCACTTAGCCATGTGTCCAGAACCTTAATTTTCACTTCCTTTTCAATACGCGACATTTTGAAAACGCAGAATTTGAACCGCACAAACAAGTAAACAAAAGAAAGCTGACAGTCAAACGCACAGCATGCAGTGTTCAGAGCATAAAAAACCATCACAAATACATGCGTACAACGCAAATGTATGTGGATAGCTTATATTCGATACACTCCTTATTATCGCTGAAGTTGCCTAATGGAGTTGAGATCGTCGGTTTTGCAGATGATGTCGTCCTAACGATAACGGGCGAGACTCTAGAAGAGGTTGAGATGCTGACGGCGGAGGCGATGGACGTCATTGGAACGTGGATGACTGGAGCTAAACTGCAGCTGGCACACCATAAGACGGAGGTAGTGTTGGTCAGCAACCGCAAAGCAGTTCAGCGGGTTGACATCAACGTCGGGGGACACGCAATTCCATCAAAGCGTGCATTAAAATACCGGGGGATGATGGTTGATGACCGCTTTAATTTCAACGCGCACGTCGACTACGCCTGCGAAAAGGCGGTGAAAGCGGTCAATGCGGTAGCGAGGATCATGCCGAACGTCGGTGGACCGAGAAACAGCAGGAGGCGACTTCTGGCGAGTGTGGCAACTTCAATTCTGACGTATGGAGCTCCAGCTTGGGTCGCCGCGCTGAAAACTGAGCGTAATAGTGGGAAGCAGAACAGGGTGTTCCGACTCATGGCCATGCGAGTCGCGAGTGCCTACAGAACAATTTCGTCGGATGCAGTATGCGTTATCGCTGGTATGATGCCCATTTGCACCACCCTGGTCGAGGACGTCAAATGTTATCAGCCGAGGGATACCAGAGGATGCGAGGAGAATCGTCAGAACGGACTCGTTGGCTAAGTGGCAGCAAAAGTGGGACAATGCGGTGAAAGGAAGGTGGACCCACCGGCTCATCTCAAATGTGTCAGCTTGGGTGAATAAGAAGCATGGAGAGGTGAATTTCTATCTGACGCAGTTCCTCTCGGGACACAGCTGCTTCCCGAAGTATCTGCATCGGTTTGGTCACACTTCTTCACCTTTTTGCCCAGAGTGCGCGAACCTGGAGGAGACACCAGAGCACGTCGTCCTCAAATGCCCTAGGTTCGAAGAAGTGCGCAGGGATATGCGCGGCGTGACAGTCGACAATGTTGTCGAAGAGATGTGCCACGAAGAAGACACGCCGTCGATAGGGCAATAGCGAGGATACTGTCCGAGCTGTAAAGGAAATGGCAAAGTGATCGCCGATCCAGCGTCGCTGGCTAGAGCCACTGCAAGTCAGTGCAAAGTAACCACTGAGTGGTTTGGGGTCATTGGGGCGTCCTGGAAGTCATACTCCGCCTAGAATCGCCTTCAGCACCCTATGAAGCCTGATCGGTTCTGGAGGAATTCCTGCGCCGGAGACCTCCCTGTCAGAGTAGGCTAGATCCATTGCCGGGGACTATTTGAGTAGAATGCGTCATAGCACCGGTTTCCGGTCGTCGGGGCGCCAGCGAACCGGACGCTAGGCTCCACCGGAATCGCTGGATTGACCCTACCGGTAGGTTGGAGTGAGCAGCAGAAGAATCGGTTTCGGGGAAAGTTCCACCGCTGGGGAACTCTTCGTCCGCGTAAGGTAGACCCACCGTCGGGGGCTACTCGTGTCGATTGCGTCGAGGTGTGGGAGCTAAGTAGCTCAGGAAATGGGAGCTAAATGGCTAAACGGCTGGGAGCAAAATGGCATTCAAGAATGGAGCAAATGTAGAGTGAGCAGAGGTCCAGTAAAAAAGATGCATTTATGCACTTTAGCCGACTTTTGGAAGAACAAACCTCAGAATGGTATGACACATACTCAATAGATAAAGGTAAATCGTTCTACGAAGTACAACAAACCTTCTCGACGACTCCATGGTACAACAAGAAGCAGCTCAAGGGTCAAGATGTCTGGACACGATTATTCAACATTTTGGTTAGCACGAATGAAAATCATTGCGGATCCTGATTGTGATTGGTGGCTAGAGGCCGAGACAGCAGAACACAGCATCTTGCACTGCCGCAAATATGGGATAAATAGAATGAAACACAGCTTCGACAACAATTCTGGATCACTGATAGAGGCATTGAAATCGAAAAACATTGACATCTACAAAGAAATAGTGAAGGTTGTACGAGACAACAAATTGAACCTGTGGAAAATTCCCGGCCGCCGGGTAAACCCGAACGCAGGGCACATAGTCGGTGCGACTGTCCCAACAAATTGAACTGTCAGGATGAGGATGAGACAATTCGAACAGAGAAAAGTAGAAGAAGAAGAAGATGAAGAAGCGGTGCTCCCAGCCTGTCGTGAAGACTGGGTCTGCATTGCTCCAAAATCTACATATGCAAGTTTTAGATATGTGGTGTGGTAGTCAGATCTATCTCGTACCAAATAGAAGTTTCAAGTAAATATGTAAAATTGCTTGACATTTTGGATTCCTGCTAGATGTCTTTCTACCTATGGCAAATTTTTGTATAAATAGAGTACAATAAGCTTTAGTTTATCATTAAATAAATTAAGTTTAATTTTTAGTGTTCTAAACCATCAACTAAGCAGCTGATCCTAACTACAAACACTGTCAAGGACACTCCAAATGACGCACCTGTGGAACAAAGTCCACCACATTTCGTAGCAGACAATGTACAAAACACGGTTTTGACTGGTTTTCAATGTAACGATGTACAGTATGTCCCATAAAAAAAATGCGAAAGTTTTCAATACCTATTTTTTGGGTAGCTTTAAACATTATTTTGACTGTTTTAATGAGTGTGTGTTATCAAAGTTGAGAAAAATGTACGCAAAGGAGGTTGTGAATAGTTTTCTGCTTGCCCAAAAGCCCGTAAAACAAATTGCAACGATTGTGGGATGCCACCTGCCTACCGTATCCAACGTTCACTCCTTGATGAACCACGTCCACGGTAGCCGGGAAGTGGCCGTCCACGGTTCGCTCGCACACCGAAGGTCATCAGATCAGTGAGAGACAAAGTGAGGCGAAGTCCTATCAGATCGATCCGGAAATTGGCTAAGGAAGCCGATATTTCAAAAACTACCATGAAACGGTTGGTCAAAGATGACTTGAAATGTTTCTCCAGGGCAAGAGTAAACCGCCACCTTGTAACGGACCGAAGGAAACAACTACGGCTGGAGCGTTCGAAACGTTTGGTGTCAGCATTAAAAAAGAAGCATACCCTCATCGTATTCTCCGATGAGAAAATGTTCACCATCGATCCCGTATTAAACACACGTACAGACAGGTTTATTTCGCCGCAGAAGATTGAGGATGTTCCAGAGAACGTGAAATTTAAGTTCACAACCGAACATCCGGCCGGAGTCATGGTTTTCGGGGCAGTTGTGTCCAATGGCTCGAAAATGCCCCCAGTATTTATCAAAGCTGGATTAAATTTAAAACCGAGGTTTACATGAACATTTTGAAGAACCACGCAAAGTTTAACAAAGTCATTAACTTAAATAGCCTCGCAGAACAATGTGAGTATTGTCATTCTGCAAAAAAAAGATATTGCAGTGTTGCTTCGCTTGGTAAACTAACCTTTCACTAACGGTTAGAGAATTACAATGAACAGTCTTGTGTTTATTATTCTTAACAGCAAAATTAGCACATACAAAGTAGTATTTCTATCAAAATATCACTGGAACTAAACATACAATAACCTACTTCTAATGTCAATATTCCATTGCACTAAAGGTCCAGTTCGGATTATGCGAGATTCCATGACAGGTCCACGACACCGGAATCATGTAATCCACCAACGACTCACCGCTGACCGGGCAGTTCCTCCTCGCGTAGTACTCTATATTGTACAAACTCATCTGGATGCCATTTCCGATGCAGAGCATGAACCACAATAGAATATTTCCCGCATCCTTGCTCAGATTCCGCGTCAGGAACATCAGCAGCAGACCCATGAACTCAAACTGGACGAACATCACGGGATAGAAGAAGCGGAACGCAAAAGCCAGAATCACTTCGTGGAAAACTGCCGAAACCGTAAAAACCAGTATCGTGGCAAGGGCGTTACAGTTTTTGAACACGTGTTCAACCGAGTCCTTGTAGATGTAAGTATACAACCAGTCGTGCACCACGACATTCCACGATCGAATATACTCTGCGAATGACGAGGCGTTCCACCAGTCCCGGTAGAACATGCGATCCGCAAAGCGAAGCAACTCAGAACTTGCGTTGAACCAAGCATGTAGCAGACAGTAAAATCCACACAGGAACGATAGTGATGCAGGCATAATACTTCCAAACAGCGCCAACACAAACTTCCCGGAACTTATCTCAGCACCTCCGAACTGGTCGAACAGCGGAGTCAGGAAGCGTTCAAATATGAAACTGATGTAGAAGATGACACCAACCACTTCCAGCATGTGGCGGAAAACTACAGACCAGCGGATTCTCTTTGTGCGAGGGTACTCGTCCCTATATACCAATGTCGGTGCAAACAGGAAGTACAGATACTTGCCAAACGACGGCACTTTAACCGCATGTGGTGGTTTATCTTCGGTTGAAGTTTTTTCACTTGATGCGAGGGCACGTGGAATGTTGCTCCGTACGAAGGCATGAACCTTCATCACAAAACGAGTCATCTCCATGAGCACAGCTACGGAAGATGCCGGTGGCAGGTCTAGATCAAGAACCGTCTTGATGACCAAAGTGACGAACAAACACTGGAACAGGCCCACCCCGACAATGGAGCTGAGGTCCCAGATTTTCCGGTACTGACCTAAAATTGTTATCAAACGGTTTGAATATCAGGAATTGTTACTTACAAAAAACTTACCTTTCTTGAAAGTCGTACGAACATGAGCCCATAAGTAGAAGCATGGATAGATGCACAATACGGACAACTGCATAAGGCTCCACAAACCCAGCGTTATGTGGAATTTCCCGAAACCAGCTACGATGGGCCGAAAACCCAGGTTTATGCTGAAAACGCAAAACATTGTTACAGTTATGACTTACAACTCGAAAGCTAGCTTTTACAAACCTCCCCCGATCGACGAAGTCATGCACCACGGTGTTCAGGAACATTATGATTAAAATCACCAGAAATATATGGTAAATGGTCTTGATATGCTTCACCTCGAACAAATCGGTCAACAGTGAGTTCCTCGCCACGAATACTTTGTCCGGTAGCTTTCCGTCGGTGCGTCGTTTTCTGTCAGATCGTCGGGAGCTCGATTCAACCGCCGATCGCTGTAGCGTCGATGAGCTAGAATCTCGAAACAACTGCCGGAGTTCATAGTTCTTCAGGTTGAACAACTTTACCTCGCCGACCAGGTCATCCACCAGCAGCTCCAACTTACGCTCGACGTCCTTTTCCAGCTTCTGGACGATGGTCTGGAATGAAACATAGGGGATGTTTAACGAGGCAGAACTGTGCAACATTCGCCACCGGAACTTACATCCATTTTTTCTCGCATTTTGTCAATGGCCATATCCTTGACCATCTCCTCCTTGAACTCGCGTTGGGCTGTAATTGAGTGGTTCTTTAGTTGAAAAGTTTGGTCGGTCCGTGCGAAACGAAGATGCGTGGGTCTTTATCACAAATACGTTGAATGAACTGAATGGAACTTCAATTTCGAGACAATCAACGAGCATTGTATCTATGGCTTAGTCAATTTCGATTGATAAGATCGGACATAATCGATCGGGAATGGACTTTACTCGAGAGTGACACATAACTCCGCATGTAAGAATGTGGTACGAATGCGATGGATGTTGTAAATAAGGAGGCGAAAGGAAGTAAGTAATCCGTAATAGCATTACCTAGTTCTGTTATGCCTCGCTCGTTCGTAATGTTCACGATTACGTGATTGTTTGAGCATAATGGTGGGCACTTTAAGAAACAATGCATATATTTACAACTTATAAACTAACACAGCTTGCTTCGATCAACGTTCAAGAAAATATTTCAACGAGACGCGTCTTCCATTAAGCACGTTATTATCGAAATAAGTCATTAGTGCCAGCAGCATACAAGGCTGGGGCGCGACACATCTAAACTGGAATTTCAAAATCTCACTATAGCGAATCAATCTTCACAATATCCTTCTTACAACTGTGCATCACAGTGGATGCTGGGCAAACTGCGAAATACCAATTTTTAAGAAACGTTTCGTGAAAATATAGACTGACGTGCCTTAAGATATCGTGTGTGCCAGCTGGGACGCTTTCCAACCACGCATGTGGCTGAAAATTAAGGCAAAGGGAGAAGGATTTGAACTGAACTAAATTAAGACAAATGTTAAAAATATACCAAACAGGAAAAACTTTGAAAATTCAAATGTATGCAAGCTTACCCACTCACCATGTAGGTGCCTAATCAGTTCAGGAAGATGATGTTGTTGTGGGTTAATCATCTGATAGCGCTAGCTGAACGGTGAAACAATGACGCAGTGAAAAGACGACCGCTCAATCGCTTTTGACCAGTCTTCATTTCGAAAACTGTCCA
The DNA here is from genome assembly GCA_024533555.2 of Aedes koreicus. Lineage (NCBI taxonomy): Eukaryota > Metazoa > Arthropoda > Insecta > Diptera > Culicidae > Aedes > Aedes koreicus. The sequence continues at coordinate 284,342 of JAHHFK020000773.1, read as the reverse complement.
GATAGGAGATTTAAATTCGTTCACCTTCACGACTTGAAAATTGATCAACTTTCATTTGCTCAGTTGTCAAATGTAGTCTTCTTTTTGACGTAGGACTTACGTCTCTCTTTTTTATTCCTGTATAGGGGCGCCATTCTAAAATTTCTGAAATCGCGGGTTACGCGGGTTTGGAGACTTTGAACGATATCTCCTCTCTGGCCCACAGAAATTTTACGATAAGTATTTCATTCGCAAGGTAGAACATCAAAGCTGAGTCTCTGTTGCAAACTTAATTCATAACGTTTGTTTAAACTAATTGTCTAAACTAAAAAATGGCTAAACGCGCACAGCTATTGGTCGAAAATGACATCATGTTTGCGCCTCGCTCTGATTGGTTCATACTGCCACAGTGACCGTGCCAGCGATTATCGAACATGTGGAGACGGCCGACCAATCATCAGTTCTCGCTGTGCATCCGCATGCGGCAGACGTGTTTGCGGAGCACGTTGGTAGAAAACGCCGTCCGTGAACACAAGAAGACCAGACCAAGAAGAACCATCCACGTTGCAACTAGCCATCCGCAACGACGAGGAGCTGAACAAACTTTTCTCCGGTGTGACCATTTCACAGAGTGGTATCCTGCAGCCCAACAAGACTGAAGAAAATTTCAATCGCGAACCATGTTATCAACTAAAATCCGTCCTTTTCAGGACGATCAAATCAAGTTGCCAAATAATGAGTATGTTTGATAGAAATTTCTCTTGAGCTCATCGAAATTTTCATTATCGCGCACCGGCTCAATATGGCGTTGAAAAAGCCGCGTCCCAGAGAAAATGGCCAATTCAATCGCCCACATCATCTTCGTGGTCAAGTGGTTAGCGGCGTCGCCCGTCGTTCAAGCGGTTGTCATGAAGTTGAGGTTTCGATTCCCGCTCCAGCCTGTGGAACTTTTTACAAAGCGAAAATGTCCAAACTGGTCCACTGGGTCTTAGGTTAAGTTGTTCGTAATTTGCTCTACACCCAACATAAAAAAGCAAGATTGTAATATAATTTCGCATGATTTTGTTCCATTTCGTGCTGGAGGAAAAATCCAACATTGGTTGTGGGCAAAAAAGCAACACAGCAATTCCCTTTGAAAAATTAAACATGTGCGTGAGGTTGTGCGCAGTGGTTGAGTAAGAGATGGGAGCCCGAAAATCAGATGACTCACTAAAATAAAATATGATTTGTACCGTGGCTGTCAACATGGCAGCCCTTGATGGCAACCATTCAGCCACTTTGACAAACTAAGAACATTGTAATAGAAACCTTACATGTGGTTCGCTTGGCGAGGAATTCAGGGTACAGCATTGAAGCAAATGGATATATTTTACACCAAGCTGTGTGTAACCTGTCGCTATCACACACTTGCATGGCTTGGTTTATTTCATAAAACGCTTTGTCGATGACCAGTGAGAACAAAAATAGAACACTTGACGGCGGCATTACAACAGTGGCCAATAGCGTTGCACCATTGTGTGCTATCGACTCATCCATATTGTATATTGATATGTTGATGATGATTGAATAAGGACACTACAGCGATAAATTTGTTTCGAGCTATTTGTGCCTGTAAGTCGCTTGCACACACGTGCATAGCTTCATTTGTTCCATAAAACGCTTTGTGGATCAAAATGGGCCAAATTGCATTTTCTGAATCATGCGGATTTCTCAAGACAGCAAAAACTGCAATTGCATTTTTTTGCCACCTTCTCAACTTTTAGGTGTATGTTCATTGTTCAGTCTGTACAATCTACAGTTGAAGATGGTGTAAATGCCTATTTTTATCGTAATATTACGTGCTGCCAAACACTCAGGCCGTCCTGCAGCTCAAGAAGACTGATAAGAACATTTTAATCGCGAACCATGTTCCCTCCGTAAACACAGGACCCTTTTAACACTAGCAAGCACGTTGGACATTCAACAAACAAACTATCATTAACAGTTAATTCGAGCCGAACTGCAGGTTCTATAAATTTTCGTGGAGAACCAATAGCGGAAGAAGATTCGGAGGCTCATACAACAAAAGCATAGGGTTTCATGGTTCTTTAGACTGAATAAAATATAGTAGAAATTTATCAATTCGACATCAATTTCTTCACATCAAAAAGCAGTCCTACGTCAACTTTGCAGTTATGTCACTGACATAACTCACCCTTTCGTTTAATTTTTTTAACGTAGAACTACGTTTCTCTTTTCTATACCGGCTGTCATTTCAAAATTTTGAAAAATGAGAGCGTTACGCAAAAGTGAAAGGTTTTTGAACGCTAATAAGGGAAGGTCCATTAATTATGTCACGCAGTAGGGGGGGAGGGGAAGTTCGAGAAAACGTGACGATCCATACAAAAAAATTTGAAGGTCCATACAAAAAACGTGACATGGGGGGGGGGGGGGTTACAAAAAGTCAATTTTAGCGTGACGTAATTAATGGACGTTCCCTAACACTCGTTTGACTGAACAGAATGACTTAACTTAAACTTCATTTGATCAGAAAAACTTACACATGTTTTGGATTAAAATTTCAATTAAGTGTTATTAGTATAATTAGTTCAATTTTTAACTTAAAAATGACCTACTTTTGCTTCCATTATTATTTATTTTATTTACATAGCCATACATCGTATTTACGATATGACTTCATCTACAACATTTCGCCAATATACTCGGTCTATGGCTGCCTTTCTCCAACCTCGTTGACGACCCACACTCGCCAGATCCTGTTGCACCTGGTCCGCCCATCGTGCTCGCTGTGCCCCACGCCTTCTTGTACCGGCCGGATTCGAGGCGAACACCATTTTTGCAGGGTTGTTGTCCGGCATTCTCGCAACATGCCCTGCCCACCGTATCCTTCCAGCCTTCGCGACCTTCTGAATGCTGGGTTCGCCGTAGAGTTCAGCGAGCTCGTGGTTCCATCTTCGCCGCCACACTCCATCCTCCTGTACGCCGCCAAAGATGGTCCTAAGCACCCGGCGTTCGAAAACACCAAGTGCTTGCAGGTCCTCCTCGAGCATCGTCCACGTCTCGTGCCCGTAGAGAACAACCGGTCTTATCAGCGTTTTGTACATGGTACATTTAGTGCGGGGGTGAATCTTTCTTGACCGCAAGTTCTTCTGGAGCCCGTAGTAGGCACGACTTCCACTGATGATGCGTCTTCGGATTTCACGGCTGTTGTCGTTGTCAGCCGTAAGCAAGGATCCAAGGTAGATGAATTCTTCCACCACCTCGAATGTATCCCCGTCTATCGTAACACTGCTGCCTAGGCGGTCCCTGTCGCGCTCGGTACCTCCTGCTAGCATGTACTTTGTTTTCGACACATTCACCTCCAGTCCGACTTTTGCAGCTTCGCGTTTTAGGCGAGTGTACATTTCTGCCACCGTTTCAAATCTTCTGCCGACATCATTTCCTCCACAAAACAAAAAAAAACACCCCACCCAGCGAAAAAAAACCCCCCCCCCTCCCCATGGCACCTTCTAACCCAAGGTTGAACAACAGGCACGAAAGTCCATCACCTTGACGTAGTCCCCGGCGTGATTCAAACGAGCTGGAATGTTCGCCCGAAATCTTCACGCAGTTTCGCACACCGTCCATCGTAGCTTTAATCAGTCTAGTGAGCTTCCCGGGAAAGCCGTTCTCGTCCATACAAATCTGCATATGGATAGGTTGAAAATATGGTTTTCCCTTTTCGGGTCCTCAAAAACGGATAACAAATGGTTCCAATTGTCTTCTTCTTTTTATTTCATTTCGTTTCATTCCATGTTACAGCAATTCCATTACAGCAATAGCCACACCCCTCAGCTGCAAAATTATTTTGCTTTGTTGCCGGTGTCTGGTTTTATCAGTATCGATCTTTCTAGCGACACGTTCGGGCGTGTTTTTCGCTCGCGCTCTGAAAAGTTTTTTCGGTTTTATTTCGTTCGCTCTGATGTGTGCGTGGTGCACCGTATCCCTGCGACTCCCTCCTAGATGATGGAGATAGAAGAGACGCCGCCCGATGTGGCTGGCACGTCCGCAAGAAAAGGCAAGCGGAAGAAGCCCGACGTCGACGCCGACGTGAATCAGCTGCTGCTGAGTAGCAACGCCTTTAGCGCGCTTGCTAACGTATCCCAACCGATTGTCTCCACACCGGAAAGTAATCGGACACCCAAGCAACCGCCCCTGGTGGTGAAAAACGTCGATTTCGCGACGCTGGCCACGAAAATAGAGCCTTGCAAAGCTCGATTAACATATAAAATCACCAGGTTTGGCACAAGGATCCACTGCTCCACCACCGACGACTTCAATAAAGTGCGCAAGTATTTTGATGATCTGGGATTCGAGTACTACACGCATGACAAGCCATCCGATCGGCCTTACCGGGTGGTTCTATGAGGTCTACCACTGGTCGCACCGGAAATCCTCATCAATCGTCTGAAGGAGGAACACGATCTGGATGCCAAAGCTGGGCACATCATCCGACGAAAGGGTGAATACGCATCCTTCAATGAGGCATTCTATTTGGTACACTTCGCCAAAGCATACACGAACCTTACCAAACTGCGCGAGGTTAGGCAGGTTGGACAGATCCTGGTACGTTGGGAGGCGTATCAAAACAAGCGCGTGGATGTTACGCAGTGTATGCGTTGCCTTTACCACGGTCACGGCATCCGGAACTGTCACCTTAGGAAAAGGTGCAATAACTGCGGCGGAACCCACGACACTGAAGAGTGCCCGTCGAAAGATTCTCCAGCCAAACGGTGCGCCAACTGTGGCAGTGCCCACCCAGCTGCCCCCGTAGCTGCCCGAAACGAGCCGAGTTTCTTCAAATTCGACAACAATCTTCGTCCAACCAGAAGGGCCGAAAGCAATCCAACAAGACCCCAACAGCTCCTGTCTTGAGTGATGCAAACTACCCTGCGCTGCCGAACAGTTCGGCACCTGTCGGAATTCCAAGGTTCGTGGCTCCACAGTCTACCCCCGGGATAAACCACCAAAGGCGTACCGACCCTCGAATCAGAGCTGGTGTGGCCGCTGCTCCAACCGACTCCCCTTCCGAGGAAAATAATGATGCGCGCTACAGCTCAGCCGAGCTGTGGACCATCTTTACGGAATTCCGAGGAAGACTTCTGCGGTGCAGGACAGAATCGGACCAGGTGGAGGTCCTAGGATATATGGTGTGTAAGTATGGGGTCAACTGAGCCCCGCACCATCCGTGTATCCAACTGGAATGCTCGCTCTGTAAGGGCGAAAAAGATTGAGCTGGAAAACTTCCTTTCCCAGCAAAACATCGACGTGAGAGTGATTTCGGAGACCCGGCTAAACCCGAAAATCAATTTCTCGCTCCCAGAACACAGCATCGTCCGGCTGGATCGTCCCAACGCAAGTGGCGGCGGTGTGGCAGTGGCCATCAGAAAAGGCATCCGGTACGAGATACTACCGCACCCGAAGACCAACGTCATCGAAGCCATCGGCGTGAAAATCATCGCCCACCTTGAAGACATCACGATCTTCGCCGTTTACATGCCTCGGCACAGTGATGGGACCTCCCAACTCTTCGTGGAAGACCTTGAGAAGCTTACCATCAACCGATCTCGCTTCATAGTGGCCGGTGATCTCAATGCTCGCCACACCCTGTGGAGAAATCATTCGGCCAACAAGAACGGCAACCTTCTGGTTGACCACCTTAGCTCAGGTATGTGTGCTATCTACTTCCCAGACGATCCGACCTTCCTATCCCCAGCTGAGAGAACATCCACCTTAGATGTGTTTCTGTCCGACTTGGCACTGTCAAAGCCGATCACACATCACAAGTTAAGCTCCGACCACTACCCGGTGGTGTGCGAGCTGAGCTGTAGCCCAACGGAAGTGCCTCTATCAATGAGACGGGATTACCACCGAGTCAACTGGCTGGATGTCAGTCTTCGGGTGGACTCTCTCCTTCCTGATGACCCGGACGTATCGTCAGCCGATACCATTGACAACCTACTCGGTATATTCGGGGAAGCAGTCCACGCCGCAGAGGAAGCCTGCATCCGATGGGTACCAGTGAGGAAACAATTCACGAAGATCGATCGCTACACTCGACAACTCATCCAGCAACGGAACACAGTTCGTCGACAGTTTCAACGTACCGGATGCCTTATCAAGAAGGTAGAACTCTCCATCCTCAGCCATCAAATTAGAGGTCGAATTAGGAACCAGCAGTTTTCCAAAAGCATCGCCCAAATGAACGACCATTCGAGACCATTCTGGAAGATGGCAAAGGTTCCAAAACCGAAACCGAAAGGAGTCCCGCCACTGAAGAATGACATCATGGTAACCCCGTTGGGGAAGGCCAACGCAATCGCCAACAAACTAGTGGAGGCTCACAACCTCGGTGCCAACATGGTGAGTCCCCATGAAACTGCCAGCTCGTGAAGCAAGTCGATATTGAACGTTTCGTCGGCCAAGTGACGGAAAACGAAGTTCGTGCAGCAGTGACGATAGGGGAAAACATGAAGGCACCCGGATATGATGCCATCTTCAACCTGGTGCTGAAGAAACTTTCCGGCAAGGCGTTCCGCTTTCTGGCGAAAATTTTCACCAGGTGCTTCCAGCTGGACCATTTTCCAACGAGGTGGAAGATAGGGAAAGTTATCCCTATCCTTAAACCTGGCAAGGACCCTACTGCCCCTACAAGTTACCGGCCTATCACGTTGTTGTCGGCTGTCAGCAAACTATTTGAGCGGCTCATCCTCCAGCGGCTGATGCTACACGTTGATGAGAACCACGTCATAATACCGGAGCAATTCGGTTTCAGACAGGGTCACTCTACCATCCACCAGCTGGTCCGAGTGGAAAATATCATCCACCGGAACAACGCACTTTCCACCAACACGGCCATGGTCCTCCTAGACGTGGAAAAAGCCTTTGACAACGTGTGGCACGACGGTTTGATCCACAAGCTTGTACAGGCAAACTTCCCGAGCTACCTGAGAGACCCGAGCACCGACAAGAGCACCTAACCGACCGTACATCCGGATATTCAGAGCATCGTCCGAGTCCAAAACAATCCCAGCCGGTGTGCCCCAAGGTAGCCTCCTAGGCCCCATTCTGTACAATCTGTATACTTCGGACGTCCCTCAACTTCCAACTGGCTGCCGTCTGGCACAGTACGCGGACAGTGTAATAATGGCCAACGTGCGAATGCCAATGAAACACCGATCCCGGTTACAACAAGGAGTGGCCGCGTACGTGACGTACCTCAGCAGCTGGAAGTTTAAAATCAACGAAGGAAAGATCCAAGCTATCCTGTTCCGACACCGACCATCACCGAAACTTCTGCCTCCACCCGATTGCTTCATCCGGGTAAACGGATGCCCCGTTGATTGGATGAACGAAGTAAAATATCTTGGTGTCACCATCGACAACAAGCCAAACTACCGACAACCTGCGAAATAAATGTATTGGTCTGCTCAAAGCGTTTTATCCGTTGATAAATCGACGGTCCCGGCTATCGGAGAGCAACAAACTTGCTGTCTTCAAGGCAATTATCGCCCTGGTGGTGAACTACGCCATGCCTTGCGCAGAAACCCACATCAAGAAGCTCCAAGTCGTCCAAAATCGGTTGCTCCGATTTTGGAAAATTTTACCGAAATCAACAATTGGATTACCCAACGTTCAGCTGTTGAGAATTCGGTAAACTTTTACAGATTTCTGTAAAAAAAATCTTAGTGTGTACTCTAACGCGGTCCTACGTGAACCTCGCGGTTATATCCCTGATATTAACCAGCTCTAATTTTTTATTTATTGTTTTTCTTTTAAAATTGTTCAGCGTTTGACGCAACCGGACCCAATGACGTCTAATGAAATGGGCGCAGATCTTGTCGCTCGTGGAATTCCGGTACTCCATCCGAGAGAAGTGATAAAAGAACGCCCCGAAGTGGATGTCTTACACAGGGTTCAACATTATCGACGCATAAAAGAAAAAAGGAACTTCCTACGCAATCGTTTCGATTCGAGCAAAATCATTTTCATGTATTCCATTTTGATTCTTGCTATCGAGTCACGATGAATATTTTTCCTATCATACATGACTTGTCTGTCGGTCATTTTCGTTCTTTATGTTCATCAGTTCATTTGATTTTAAGCACATATTTGCGTCAATTAACGTAATGAACTACTCGAAACATGCGTCCTTTGATTATTGTTTTGTTTTCACTTCAATTCGGTACTGAATCGACTCAATCGCCTATAGTCATGCGTCACGTCGTTACGTATTTCCTAGTTCCTACTATAAGTTTGTATAGAAAAATCGGTAAAATGGACTCTTCAGGACCATAAAAAACTCACGATTTTTTTCCTTTAAACGTGGTCAGTTTTTCAGAGTGGTATTGTTTTTCTTCGGAAAAACTGCTAATGTTTACCTTCCTCGGGTATTGAAAAAAAAACTTACACATAAGACATTAGGATCAATATTGACCCGGAACTCAACCCTTTCTAGAATTATGAAATTTCAACCTAGACACAATGCTGCACCCCATTTGAAAGGTTATGGTCTCAAAAATGCATTGGTTGTGGAAAAACTTGGTTCCAGTAACATTGGCCACCGGGAATCTACTACAAAGAGAAGGAAATTTTGATTTCTATGTGTGTGCAGAATTACATATAAAACATTCCAGACTTTTTGTTAGTCCCCCGCATGCAGCGAGTTCGCGGGAGTCGAGGAAACTGCGGAACATATGTTCCGAAGTAATACCGAAAGGTGGTCCCGGGGAGGGTCCAGGGCTTAAGGCACGGGTGGGTTTTTAGTGGGTCGAGGAGTTAGCACCCTCATCTCCACACCCTGAGTTCTTCAGGTGTCTGGTTGCAGATTTTCCATCCCATCTAAAAAAAAAAAAAAAAAAAAAAAAAAGAATAGGACTTTTTGTAGAGAGTTGTCGACAAAGTTTCTCAGTACGTTATTTGTCGTCTTTTGACATCATCATATTTGTTCCAGATATGGCCGCAAAGATGGCGCTGCAGTTTATCTTTGCCAAATGAAGCGCTAGAGTGTTGCCGCCTCGAGCAAAGTTTCTTATTGTGTCATTTTTTGTGTTTTGTCATTACCAGATAAGTTCCAAATCTTGCCGCAGAGATGGCACTGCAGTCTATCTTTGACAATTGAAACTCTAGAGAGTTGTCATCTACGGCAAAGTTTCTCATTGTAATATTTATCGTAATCATATTAGTTCCAGATCTTTTAACGGAGATGGAGCTGTAGTCTTTGGTTGTCAATTGAAGCTTGTGAGAGTTGCCGTCTTAGTTTTCGGTATGCAATATGTCGCCTCTTGTCATTATCATGCTCGCAGATTTCGCCGCAGAGATGGTGCTTCAGTTTATCTATGCCAAATGAAGCTCTAGAGGGTAGTTGTCTTCGGCAAAGTTGTTCAGTATAAAAAATGCAGTCATTTGGAGGCGTTAGAGTTTTTTCAACGAGGTTATAACGTTCCTACACAGTTTTTTGAAGAAATTTTGTTCTTACTTAGATGTGTGTTCTCTGTACTGGAACTAATCTGATGATGTCAAAAGACGAAAAATGGCATACTAAAAAAAATTACGGAGACGGCCGCTCTCTAAAGCTTAAATACCATGCTATCGGCAAGATCTGAAACTGATATAATAATGACAAAAGACGAAAAATTACATACATAGAGACTTTGCCCAAGACGATAATTCTCTTGAGCTTCATTTGACAAAGATTGACTGCAGTGCAATCTCTGCGGTAAGGTCTTGAACTAAAAAAACGACACATGACACTCTGGGAAACTTTATCCAAGATGGCATCTCTCTAGAGTTTCATTTAGCAAAGATAGACTGCAGCGCCATCTTAGTGGCAAGATCTGGAATTAATATTATAATGCCAAAAGACGACAAATGGCATACCAAGAAACTTTGCCGAAGACGGAAACTTTCTAGAGCTGCATTTTGCAGATGGCGCTGCAGCCATTTTGCATAGGGTGCAGCGCCATCTCTGCTGTACGATCTGGAACTAATGTGATTATTTTAAATGTCTTCATTTTACATTCTCTACAATTTTGCTGAAGACGGCAACGCTCTAGAGCTTCATTTGACAAAGATAGACTTCAGCACCATCTTGTCGATGCAGTTTGGAACTAAGCTGATAATCTCAAGTGACTATATTTTACATTCGCAACAACTTTACCTAAGACGGCAACTCTCTAAAGCTTAATTTGACAAAGATAGACTGCAGCGCCATCTCTGCAGCATGATTTGGAACTAATATGATGATATCAAAAGACGATTCGTTACGCACTGAGAAACTTTGCTGAATATGCCAATTCTCTACAATTAGTCTGGAATGTTTTATATGCATTTCTGTTAACACAGCGAAACTAAAACTTCCTTCCCTTTGTAGCAGATTCCCGAGGGACAATGTTACCGGAACTAGTTTTTTTTTTTTCAGTGCATTTTTGAGACCAGAACCATAAATATTGACTCTATGGTAAAATTTCGAAATTCTAGGAATGGTTGAAATTCGGGTCAATATTGGCACTAATGTTATGTAATTTTTTTTTTGTACGACCACCTTAAACTGTTTTTTAAAAAAATATGTTTATGTTTAAATGAAGAATTCCGTAAAATATTAAAAGTCAGAAAATTTCAGCCCGATTGGTTTAAAAATAAAAAAGATAGCGTACATTGAAGTTGCACCATGGGTCAGAATTGACCCCAATATCTTCGGAAGTTTAATCGCACTTTTTCTTGACGAGGGTCGGGAAAATGGACTTATCGGCGTAATGGTATTCACGGTAGTAGAAAACGAGGAAGTGTTAGGATGTTAGGAATGAACTCAGTATATACTTCTATTTTGGGTTTATCACTAAAACCTAGAATTGAATCATCTTGTTCATTCATCATTCCGATTCAAGATGCTAAAGGGCGATACGGTCAAAATTTGGTCAATATCAACTTGACGTATTTCTTTCAATTTTGCATTTAAAAAACCTGAACACCCCTCATTTTGAAGGTGTGTGTGTGAGAATGTTGCTCCTATTTTGATTTTGGAATTCACTCTTCAGTTGTCAAAATGCCGTCCAAGCAAGAAGAGCAGCGTATCAAAATTTTGCTCGCGCATCGCGAAAATCCGAGCTACTCGCACGCAAAGTTGGCAAAATCGCTAAAAGTTGCCAAATCAACCGTTACAAATGTAATTAAAGTGTTTGGGGAACGTTTGTCGACAGCCAGGAAGTCTGGATCGGGGGGAAATCGAAAACCGGAAGCCGCTGAGACGACAAAGAGAGTTGCCGGTAGTTTCAAGCGAAACCCTAACCTATCTCTCCGAGATGCCGCAAATAAGCTGGGTGTATCGTCTACAACCGTGCATCGAGCCAAAAAACGAGCCGGACTATCGACTTACAAGAAGGTAGCGACTCCAAATCGCGATGATAAACAAAATACGACGGCCAAAGCGCGATCCCGGAGGCTGTACACGACGATGCTGATGAAGTTTGACTGCGTGGTAATGGACGACGAAACCTACGTCAAAGCCGACTACAAGCAGCTTCCGGGACAGGAGTTTTATACGGCAAAAGGAAGGGGAAAGGTAGCAGATATTTTCAAGCACACGAAACTGTCAAAGTTCGCAAAGAAATATCTGGTTTGGCAAGCCATCTGTACCTGTGGCTTGAAAAGCAGCATTTTCATAGCTTCCGGGACTGTCAACCGAGAAATTTACGTGAAAGAGTGTTTGAATAAACGTCTGCTGCCTTTCCTGAAGAAACACGGTTGTTCCGTACTGTTTTGGCCGGATTTGGCATCTTGCCATTACGGTAAAAAGGCCATGGAGTGGTACGCCGCCAACAACGTGCAGGTGGTTCCCAAGGACAAGAACCCTCCCAACACGCCAGAGCTCCGCCCAATTGAGAAATACTGGGCTATTGTCAAGCGGAACCTAAAGAAGACCAAAAAAACTGCTAAGGACGAGCAGCAGTTCAAGGCAAACTGGCTTTCTGCGGCGAAGAAGGTGGACAAGGTGGCTGTACAAAATCTGATGGCAGGGGTCAAGCGTAAGGCCCGGCAATTCGGATTTGGAAAAGCGGAAGCCTAACTGAATATTTTTCCTGAATTTTATACTAATTGAACTTGAAAAAGAAATTTAATTTGATTTTTTAAATAAACGATTTCACCGATTTACACGCGTTTTCCCTTGACCAAATTTTGACCGTATCACCCTTTAATTGAATTTTATCGCCCTTTATTGAATTCGTACTACCGAGATCGGCAGTAAAAGTTATGTGTGTACTTCTAGACTTTGTATACTTCCAAAAAATCCAACTTGAAAATAGAAAAAGCCATAGTGTGCTGTAGTTTTCGACATCTTACAGCAAGTAGGTATTTTACCTGCTTTCATATCGTGTTTTAATTACTCTTCCACCGTAATTGATTAAACTCTTTAGTTTCCAATACAAGAATTTGTATATTGTGTGGCAAGAACAATGATACTCTATGGCCAGACTACTCGAGAAAATTTCCAATTCGTGAAACATACTAGACTTCTCAGTCTCAACCCGGTAGGTTCTTTAAGAGTCTTAAGACAAACCATTATCCTATGAATAAATGCAGCCAGTTTTAATCAGCATACAATATTGAATGAATCTAGCACCAATTAAAGATTAATGTGCCCCCCTCACAGGAACAACGCCGGCAATAAACAAACTTCCAAAAACTCTATCAATAAATGACAGTTGAAATTATCGCACCCTAAGTGAAAATGTCATCCCGCCATTCACCAAATCAGTTACTTAAAATCATTTAATCAAATACCCTTCATTGAACCACGCATCCTGTCGACAGTAAAATTTTAAATCAACGACTCAATTTACCACGCCTTTCGATTCCATTGCTTTTGACAGATATATCCTCGTTTGAGCTGGATCTGGAGCTGGCATCGTCCACCGAATTGTTGAGATCACTCATTCTGTCAGCGAATTATTTCCACTCCTTTTCTCAACAAAACAAAAAATCACACGCGAACCACGTCTAGCTGCCAGAACAAACTTTCACTTTACACCAAAAAAACTAGCAATACGATACCCGTTCTCACCAGGTCAACGGACAACAACAAACTGTGCTACTCTGACAGAACAGAACTGGAATGTGATCGCGTAAGAAACGCGCCCGCGCTCTTCCTCGGTTAATCAGTTTATGTGTCTCGTTTCTTTTTTGCTGTATGGATAGATATTCCTATTTGTAGGGAACTCGACAAGTGGAAACCTTTATTAACGTTTGATAGGAACAGTTTAAGGGACACAAGGGTAAAACAAGCTGAAGTCCTTGTATATTGTTTACGCCTAACAAACACCACCAAACAGCGACTTTTACCACACATTGGTTACAGTTTTTTACCGGATGGTTACTAACAATGGTTACCACGCCGCTCCGACCTCCCTTATAAAATTAAACTCAAGACTGACCTAACTCATCCTAGCAAGCGAGCCGCAATCGCCACCATTAGCAGTATCGTCCGAAGTTCAAATCATAGCAAGTGTTTACATATGTGTGTGATTCCTTATCGCCTTCCTGACGCGGTAAACGTGTGTAAAACTCAAAAAGAGGTAAAAGGGCTTCCCGTCCTCGTCGTCTTTATTGTGGCGAGCCGAGTTCATGTGTACTTTCGAGTTCGCCTGTACTCGGCATCCAACTCCGCGATTCCATGGCATCTCGGTGACGTGTCTTTGTTGTTCTCGGGACATACCCCTCCATGCTGTGAACGAGCGTTATGACTGGGCGACTTATTGACTCATCGAAACAGCGTGACAAAGCTATATCAAACGAGAGTTCATCTGTACTGGGAAGTATGTAGCTAATGTGATGAAACTTTTATCGATGGATCAATTTCCCCATGACAGGAACTCATGATAAACAATGGTGATTCTGAAGGTTCCTACTGATAATCTGGGCAACCATACACTAGAAAACACTGAATGTTTATATACTGCCATGGCATTATCAGTGAAATGGCAACACATGAGCTCTGCTAATACGTGGCCGGCTAGTGCTAAGTGATTAGTAGTTCATGGGACCAAGTAAATAGGCCGGCTCGTGCTGGGCGAGCACTGTTGTTAATTTACGAAAGGACTTTGATCTCAATCGCTTCGATGATTGGCGATCTGATACAGAGGTGCCAGATCAAGTCAAAAAAAAAATACAATGAGATTAGCCATCAACTTTTATTATACTCTGATAAAAATTCTATCGTTATACCGACAATTAAATCATGGCCAGGATGACTATCGCATATAATGGTTACAATAACCATGAAAATGGTCGAATTCACCACGTTTATGGTATTTCGACTACGATCATGGTAACAAGGACTATTCCCACATTATGACAAATGTTGGATGAACTATTTTTAATGGTCGTTTTGACCATGATTATAGTCGGTTGAAAATCACTATACTACATTAGTCATCCTAACCCCCAATAATGGTAAAATTGACTATCAAATTCGTCTCTGTGTAGGGATCGGATGGTCTACAAAATGTCTGCTGCGGGTCGTGTTGATCGTGTATGATTCGGGAATTCTTAATTGAGATTTAATCTGGAGGATACTACCGGGTTGCAGCTTACCGGCATTAATATTTGAAAAATGGTAATGTCGTATTTTGCGAAATGTATCTATAAATATAAAAGTGAATTTCTGTCTGTCTGTCTGTCTGTCTGTCTGTCTGTCTGTCTGTCTGTCTGTCTGTCTGTCTGTCTGTCTGTCTGCTTCTGTCTGTCTTCTGAACCTTATAGACTCGGACACTACTGAATCGATCGGCATGAAATTTTGTATGGAGGGGTTTGGGTTCTTCCCTTCTTTGTAAGCGAGGGCTCTCATACAAATGAAACACATTTTTCTGCATAACTCGAGAATTAATCAAGCAAAGGAATCCAAATTTAGCATGGAGAGTTTTTGGAGGCAAGAAATGTTTCTATGGTAGTTTAAGACCCCTTCCCTTCTCTAGAAGGGGAGGCTCCCATACAAATTAAACAGAAGTTTCTGCATAACTCAAGAACTAATAAAGCAAATGGAACCAAATTTGGCATGTGGGGTTTTCTGGAGGCGAAAAATGTTTCTATGGTGGATTGAGACCCCTCCCCTTCCTAGAAGGGGGGCTGTCATACAAATGAAACTGAAATATCTGCATAACTGTAGAACTAAGCAAACAAATGGAGAAAAAATGGCATGTGGGGAATTTGGAGGTTAAGAAATGTTTCTATGGTGGTTCGAGACCCCTCATTTTTCTGGTAGGGGGGGAGGGGTCTCATAAAAATGAAACACAAATTGAAGCCAAACATGAGAATTCTTCCTACTGTTATGAAAATGTGTATGCAGGGGGTTTTGGAACCTCCTCCGTCTGAAAGAGGGGAGGGGCTCCCATATAAATGAAACACAAATTTGTGCACAACTCTAGAACTTATCAAGAAAATGTAACCAAATTCGGCATGTGGGGGTTTTTGGAGACAAGAAATGTTTCTATGGTAGTCTGAGACCCCTCCCTTATCAGGAAGGGATGGCTCACCTACAAATGAAACAGATTTTTTTTTTGCATAACTAGAGAACTAATCAAACAAATGGAACCAAATTTGGCATGTGGAGGTTTTTGAAAGTATAAAATGATGTAGAAGGAGATGTTTCGCTCATCGCCATGAGGCACCAAGAGTATACAGTCATGTTTGCTAGAATGAAAGATATGAAGAGAAAGTGTTGAAAGTTTCGTTAGTGTACGGTAGGTTGAGAATGCGAATGACTGCGGGGTAGGGGATGTTTGGCAATGATAGCGTCCTTGGTTCGAGTACTACTATACCCATGCCCTTTCGCTCAATTTTCAATACTTCTATTCCATTTCCAACCTTCCGTACACTAACGGAACGCCACACTTTCTCTTCATATCTTTCATTCTAGCAAACATGACTGTCTACTCTTGGTGCCTCATGCCCATGAGCGAAACATCTCCTTCTACATCATAATCGTTACTCCACGTTCGGAGAATACAAATATAACAATTAGAGTAAGTATAAAATGTTTTCATGGTGATTAGAGACCCCTCCCTTTTTTGGAAGGTGCGGCTCTCATACAAATGGAACACATATTTCTGCATAGCTCGAAAACTAATCAAGCGAATGGAACCAAAATTGGGCATGTGGAGGTTTTTGAAGGCAAGAAATGTTTCCACGGTGGTTTGAGACCCCCCCCCCCCCCCCCTCTTTGGAAGAGGGGGGCTATCATACAAATGAAAATTTCAACCAAACATGAGAATTCTTCCTACTGTTATGAAAATTTGATGCAGGGGTTTTTGGGGCCGGAAAAGGTTCTTATGGTGGTCCGAGACTCTTTCCCCGTCTGAAAGGGGGGACAGGCTATACAAATGAAACACAAATTTGTGCATAACTCGAGAACTAATCAAGCAACTGGAACCAAATTTGACATGTAGGGGTTTTGAAGGCAGGTTTTCATTTGGCGGTTCAAGACTCCTCCCCTCTCCAGAGGGGGGGGGGGGGGGGGCTCTCATACAAATGAAACAGAAATTTCAGCCAAACATGAGAATTATCCAGGCAACTAAAACACACAATGTGTATTTCGTGGGGAAAGCAGCATGTTCTGATAGAAGTTTGAATCCCTTTAAGTCAAGAATGGGGGATACTTGAGCTACTCTCAGTGCTACATTATGCACAAGAAGTTAATCTAAGGTTATGCAAGAGAAAATGACGTTCAAACTGACAGGATACGGCATAGTTTGAAGATAAATGTTTTGTCAATTAAATGCTTTACACGGAAAGAAAAACCTTGGTACAAACTAAATATCTGGGGGTATAATTAAAAATACACATCAACGTTTAATTCTGCCGAAATTACACTCGTTAGCAAACGAAAATATTTGGACAAAACTCATTTCTAAAAAAAAAAAAAACATAAAAGTGCCAGTTTTATTGCACTTTCATTCATCGGGTTCAGCTAGTTTTTAAATACACAAACGATTTCTCATTTTGGAAGAGGAAATCTAGAATAAGAATAGTTCGAAATCAACGATAAATTTACACATGTTAACTAAGTGTTTCAAATGGCCAGTTAACGGACTTTCAGCTCAAAAGTATAAGATGTTGTTATGGAAAATAAGGCATTATTGAGTCAGTCAGGCATTGTGCTCTCATACCGTGCGCTTCTATTTTCTACTTGCTGAAGGAAGTGCTATTGCTACCTAACGCTACAACAAATTTTAAACAGCTTCAGTGCTAAATAATACCTACAATTTTTAGATTTCCTCTTATTCCTTTTCGATCCTTGCTAGGCCCTTCGGGTAGCCCAGCTTGGATATCGCATTGGAAAATTCCTCTTCGGTTCCTCGGATTCTTATAGTTATCTGCTGGACGTCGATTTAGAGCAATTTATTCTGCCACTATGGCAAATAAGCGTAAACGCAAAGGGCAATCTATTGATTCGCCTTCAAATCAAATTAATGTGAGTAATCAATTTGATATGCTCACATATAATGAGAGTGTTCCATCATCTAACCAAAATTTGAATAAACTTTCTCGATTGAGAAAGGAAAAAGTTCACCCTATTGTGGTGACAATTTCGGATTTCCATTCCTTTTCGCAAGGAAATCTTAACATTGGTTGAAGGTGTGAAATATTCCCTTCACAATTCCAGACGAGGTGAATGCCGTTTGCATGAAGAAACCTTGGACGGATTCAAACGTCTTCTTGAGTATCTTAATCAGAAGAACCACAATTTTTTCACTTACGACACCAAAGCTGAGCGTCTTTTCAAGGTTGTCTTCAAAGGACGGCCCAGTGGTGAATCTCTGAAAGAAATAAAAAAGGAGTTGATGAAATTACTTGGAATTAGCCCAGTCCAAGTAATTAAAATTGAAATGATATCCCGGCATGGCGATCCTCGCAAAAGGATTTCAAACGATTTTTAATTACTTCACTTCAAGTCAAGTGAACTTAATAACCTTAAGGCTTTAGAAAAAGCAAGCCTTTTGCTCCATGTCCAAGTGAAGTGGGAACATTTCAGGAAGCCTGGAGCAAATTTTCAAAGCCTCACCCAGTGCCGTAAGTGCCAGGGATGGGGTCACGGAACAAAGCATTGCCATATGATTGGTAGATGCATGAATTGTGGGGATTTCTCGCACGCTAAGGACGACTGTCCTGTGAAGGAAGATCCTCAAAAATTCAAATGCTCAAATTGTGGTGAAAACCATAAATCAAATTTTTTTGGGAGTGCAAGACTCGCAAAGCAATTTTGCAGTCGCGCACTAAACGCCATGTAGGAAACAATATACGTTCCCGACCAGCTACTACCCATTCTGCAGCTGTTAACAACGATCAGCAAAGAACAAATTCCTACCAAACCGTCGGTAGAAACAGCGGACAGGTTTTTCCATCCGCAACTGTTACTTCAAACGCTCAACGAGGAGCAAATACTATTTCGATACTTGCAGGCACCAACAGGGTTCAATCTGCAAACCCTACATTGTTACCTAACCGTGTTGTTAACAATGTTCAACATGTAAATGGACTTTGGTAGGAACCAAAACCAAAATTCCCACGAGACTTCTGATGAATTTGATTTAGGTAACATTTCCGCTCCTAAATTAGAATTTTTACAGCAATCGTTAAGCGATATGATAACCGATATGCTAACAACTAATTTTGAAGCTTTCCAAACTGGTATTAAATTTGCCAATAATATTGTCATGACATTGAAATTCAGTAATGGAGTTTAAGTCATTAAATATTTTAAATTGGAATGCTCGATCCACCAGAGATAACGAGGAGAGCTATTTAATTTTTTAAGAGTTCATAACGTGCCTATTGCTGTTACGTGGTGTGTTTTTTTTGGAATGAAGGTATATATTTAAACAGCCACCAATACCCGTTTCTTTGATCTTTGTTAAGTATTTTTTTGGAATTTTGATTGTGAATTTCTACGCTTTCTGCTACATTAAGTTTCCAAGGGTTTGTAATATGTCTTAAAATTTGTATGTTGTTCAAGCTACTTTTGATTAGAAATTGTGTATGATTCCTTTGTCGGTGTCTTTGTTTGCTAGTGATTAGTGACTTCTGCGATACATTCTTTCAAGCGAGTTATTAGAGTACGTTTGGTTTGTAAATTTTTCCACAATGATCACAAGTTATTTTGTAGATCCCGGAATTTTGAAGATTGTCAAGGGGGTCTTTAGCAGAGCCTAAGAGAGTTTTAAGTTGATTATTTTTACTATGTTTATATTTATACTAATTTTAGGAAGGCCTTCAATTCTAGGTAATGAAGGGTTTGATTCTTCGAGATTACTCGTTTCATTTCCAAAAACTAGTTTACATTCTTTAAAGGGGTTTTTCTACACGTTTCACCATCACTGGAAGAGGGTCTGTTCTCTGTTTTCTATAGGGGTCCGTTGTGTATTTTTTCGGACATAATTTTATCGTCATCTTTTTTGTCCATTATAACTGTAGAATTGCCTTTGTCTGATTTTAAGTAATAAACTGGTTTATTTTTGAGTTCTTAAGTATTTTTTGTGTTTTTGTGTGTTGTTTTTTATGTGTTATGTTTGTGTTTCAAGGATATTAGCTGTTTGTGTTCTTATTTCTTGGATTTGTGATGCGTGTAAGGGGGTAGTATTAATTGCTGATTCTAAGTCGATGATTATTTGAGTTTTGTCAGGGGATGAATTTATTGCGTAATTCAGTCCTTTGTTTAGTAAATTTAGCTGTTCTGCTGAAAATAGTTCAGGAAAACGGTTTATAACTAGACCCGGTAAATTTTGAACCATATTTAATTTCTTACATGTTGAAGTTAGAGATTCTTTAAGTTTATTGAATTTCTTGTCAATTAATTTTCTTTTTCTCTCAGATTCGCAACGTTCGGCTACCGTTACATTTGTGAAAAACATTGAAAAGCTTTCTGGAGTTTGCTTTCGCATTGTTGAGTTGCTTTCTCTATAGATTGGACTCGGAAAAAATGCGACACTTTGTTTTGGGTGTAACTTTTTATCGCGTGGGTAAAAATTAATGAAATGTTGGGTAATACTAGAGTGTTATGTTTATGTGTGCAAAATTTTATTGCGATTTGTCAAGTAGTTTTCAAGATGCATTCGAAACAAGAAGAGCTACGCAAGCACATCGGTGATCGATAATCCTGGTCAGTCGCACAGATGGATCGGCAAAAGGCTTGGAATCCACTATTCCACCGTGTCCCGCGTTGTGAAGATGTTCCAGGAGACGAAGTCCATCGAGCGGCGCGCTGGAAGCGGCCGAAAACTGAAAACGGAATACCCAGAGAAGGCGCGGAAGATAAGGCAGTACTTTAAGAATAACCCGAACCTTTACACCCGAGGCGTGACCAAAAAGGTCAATTCGTCGAAGTGGTTTGTCCAGCATGACCATGTCCAGCGGGCTGGGCTACGTGTTTTTAAGGTCAGGAAGGTGCCAAACCGGACTGACAAGGAAAACACGGTGGCCAAATTGCGTGCGCGGAAGCTGTACCGTGAGTGGCTGGTCAAGCCAGGCTGTCTCGTCATGGACGACGAGACATATATCAAGGCGGATACCAAACAAATCCCCGGCCTCGAGTTTTTTGTCGGTACGTCCCGCATGGAGGTTCCGGAAAAGTTCCGGAAGAGAAAGATGGACAAATTCGCGAAGAAGTACCTGTTGTGGCAGGCGATCTGCGAGTGCGGACGGTACAGCAAGCCGTTCGTTACAACCAGCACCATAAACGGGCAGATTTATCGAGAGGAATGCTTGCAGAAGCGCTTGCTGCCCTTCCTCCGCTCTCACCGTGGTCCCACGCTGTTCTGGCCGGATCTCGCTTCGTGCCATTACGCCAAGCCTGTAATAGATTGGTACGAAGCGAAAGGCGTTAATGTGCTCCCGAAGGAGGCGAACCCGCCAAATACACCACCCGCAAAAAGTAAGGGCGAGAAAAAAAAAGAAAGAAAAAAAAAAGAAAAAAAAAAAAAAAAAAAAAAAAAAAACAAAAAAAAAAAAAAAAAAAAAAAGGAAGAAGGAAGAAGCCCGACCCCCCACCCCCCAAGCACACCAAAAAGAAAAAAAAAAGAGAAAAGCACTCACAGGGAAAGAGGAAAAAAAAAAAATAAAAAAAAACAAAAAATAAAAAATAAATAATTATCTAAAAACTAAAAAAAGAAAAGGATTTAAAAAAAAAATTTATATTAATTTTTTTTTTTTTTTTTTTTTTCTTGCCCCTCCTTTCTTACCCAACCAAAACCCCCCCCCCCCCCCACCCAAGAGAGCGAAAAATAAAACCTAAAAAAAAAAAAAAAAAAAACAATGAATCAGCCCTCTCAGATTTATCGCTAATATACTATTATGATAAATTTACAAGCTCATCCCAAGTAACATTGCCAAAACCATCCAGCTTTATTAAGTTTTATTAAAGTTTTATGAAAGCCACTAGAAATCAATTCGGCTTTATTATGGCAGCAAGAGATGCCAATAGGTTTCAAATTTTAGTCAGGTTAATAAGAACCTACACAGCTTCTTTACAACGATCTTAAAACCTTGACTTCTAAAATTCATTTAACTCCTATCAAAGGTTTGATTTTGACTTTATTAACTCATAAAATGCTGTTTTGAAATGCCGTTTTAGGACTCATTCATATTATCTTATTATAGTCAGTTGAAAAAGCATTTTAAAACCATTTTGCCTCCAGTAAATGCATTAAACGGCTAACTGGCATTGAGGAAAGCTACCAAGCGACCAGATAGTTTTATAGTAGCCATTGCTAAGATAAATTGGCTTTTTGGCAAAACTGTGATTTCTTGCAATCGCCATATTGAAATATATGAAATAATTGAAATGTGGAAAAATAAATACACCAAATTTTAAATGTAATACAATTGAACTGTAGATCTAAGGCACATTTCGGTATTCGTTCAGATAACCTTATTGAATTCCATCAATTTTCAGGAGTTTCATGATTAATTTATGGAATATATTTCTTTCAATTTTGTTTTTGTTGTTGTAAACTCACATAATTTCCAAAGCGCATTAATTTTCAGCTCTTATCGTGCCAATATTCACCATAAAAATGAATGCGCATATGATTTGGAGCATGATACGCTATAAAACAAACTCAATTTGTTTTATATATTTTGCTATCAATCATAATTTCCCGCTACAGTAGAACTTTTTTCTTAGCCATTATTTACTGTTGAATGAATCAGAAGAGCAACAAAGCAAAACAACAAAAACCAACCACGATATCGCCGTGAAGTTTGACAGCTGTGGCCATTTAGCCCTATGCTGGTTTTGATGGCGGCCAATAGGTTTTATGATGGTTCTCAAGTGGTCATAACATCTTTCACTAGAACATTTTCAAAATCTTTATGGTCTTAGAAAGGTTTTATTAATTTGTTTTCACAACCGTCTATAGAGTGGGCCACTTTGTACACATTTCGGCTTTAAAGATGCATAGAGGAGGTGTTGGTGGACTAAACAGTTTTGAATGTAGTGTCATCAACAAAGCCGGGAGGAGTGCTATACGGCTGGAATAGAACTGAAATTGTTACTTGGGAAAGCTATTTTTGAAATTAAAAAAAGACCAAATTCATAAACAAAAAGCCCGGCCCCCGCCCGCACGGCCCGACCAAGCGACGTCCCACCCTTCCCCAACAAAACCCAACCAAAAACCAAAACCACCTGGCCAATATTTATTTCAACCACTGGGTCTTTTTCCTCAATCTTTTCCCCCCCCCAAAAACATTGCTAAAGTAGCATTATTGCATTGGTAATGCATCACTACATTCTTAAGCTAATATAACGCTTCATTACTTGACAACTGTTGAATTGATGCGATCCCGCATTACCGATGTTGATTTTGGGTTGAATAAGTGCAATAATATAATGCTTGTGGTTACTTGGGTTATATCTGAAAAATCCCAATTTGACCAACACCCACCGCTTCTTCCGCAAATTTCTTGAAAATACAAACTCGCTTAAGTAAACTACCACTCCTATTGTAAAGGGGAACTCCTCTTCTGTACAATCATGGCGGTAAATCACTATGGTTTTGTGATACATAAGAAAAGATAATTTAAACTTCTTTAACACCACAAGATTGCAAATTTAGTACACTAACTTAGAGTGAAGCAAGTTTTCCAAAAGAGTGTTCCAGTTTTTATTTAAAAATTCGAGAAAGGGAAACATCATATATCGTTCCAATTCCGCCTTTAGTTAGCATTCTCGAGAAATTTGCGGAAGAAGCCATTGTTTACGTTTGCGACATTGGCCCTTATGAGAACTCCATGTCGATATATAGATTTTATTAAATCTAATTTTGTTACTTGGATATGCATATGACAATTATTGTGCACAATTAGTAGCGAACCAAAAACATCTGGTTCCAAAAGGGTTATAGCTTCGATGGCACAACTACTGCTCCCCTAGTCAGCTGTTGAAACATGTTGACGGTTTCACTTTCGCGTCCGACCAAGCGTCCAAACAAAAACAGAGAATAACTGCCACCACCGCGCTCTCACGAGCGGAAATTTCTCAAACATTTATCCGTTGCTCACCGCACAACAGCGACGTCATAATTCTCTCTCGAAGGAATCACGATGATTATCACGTCACCATCATCGTCCACTAGCACGAGACTGTGAGGCATATCATTCGCCGCGCGCGCGAACATCATCTTTGAAAGTGCAAGTCCGCACAATCGGATAAAATATATATACCAAATCGATTCAACCGACCAGTGGACACTCGCTGCTCGACCGCTGAACTGATAAGACCACATCCCACGACGTCGTCGAAGTTGTTTCGCGTGATCTTTACGGTTTATCTCCTGGTGGTATCGAATGTTTGATTGATTGAGAGACTGAAGTGCAAACTTGCTCGGTTAAGTGAATTGTTTCCAATTGTTTAAACACACACACGAAGAAATGCTATCCAGCAGTGATCAAGTTTAGTAAGAAGAATCAGAAATGAAATTCGATAAAAGGTAAATAATGGAAAGGTGTGGTTAATGATGCAGAAAAAGTCGTCTATCAAGTGGAACTGCGTGCACGTGTAAATATAGCCAAAGGTCAACGAACGGTAATAGCCCATCCATGGACCTGTCCTTTCTGGAAGGATAATACATATACGACTGGGACTGAAGCGTAGAAAGGTCCCAATTTCATTTCGAGAGCGAAAGAAAGTGATATGTGGAGGAAGAAAATAACCTTAGAGACGTCCCCGAACGTCTGCCGCCGAGAGTGTGAGATGGGCGGAATCACGGGTTTATATGTATAAAATACGTGCGTGTACCGAATCGAGAGCACCAGAATGGCGCTCGTATAGATAAACGGTGGCAATGACATAATTTTAGGAAATGGACCAGATGATTTGGTGAGCTAAATTTGAAGCTAAGTGATACGAGTGCTGAACTTTGAGGGCCCTCCGTGAAATCGAACTTCTTGGTGAAGCAGTGCGGAGAGGCAGTGGAATTACACTAACATTTAAACTGGAAATTGCTAATGCTAATTGAGAATGCTAATTTCTAGCATCAAAATGCAATCTTGGTTTTTTAGTTATTTCGTTCAAATTGTTTGCTTAGATTCTATAATAATTTGGTCACAAATTCACACTAAGCAGCTTGGAGAAGTTTGACACTTTCCAAATCTAAGAAAACATGAAATATTCACAATTTTAGATTGGCTTCATATTGCTGTAAAATTTTTATTTTTTTCCAAATTTCAATCTTCTATGATAACTTTTTTCGGTAGTATGTTTAAAAGGTGAAATTTACCTTCTCCTACAGCATCGCAAAATCTCCCCTCTCGGGTGATACCGTCATTGAAACGCAGACGCAACCCGCTAAAAGCCAGCGTATGGCAACCAGTCCAACAATTATGGGTAACGCACAAGGTTTAAACGGTCAAAGTGAAGTGCAAAAACTCGAATTGTCGCCGTCGAAGAAAGATTCCGAAGCAAACGAGCAAGCGGAAGAGCTCCTGGAATCGACGGTTCTGGCTTCGTTCTACATGGATGGCAAGCTGGTCGAGCTGGATGCGCACTATTTGCAGCAGAAGGAGGAAGCTGACGAAGAGAAGTTTAACTCAACTACCAAAGGAGTGTATCATCAGGTGAGTTTGAACATTTAAAAATAGTTTCGATGTAGCATCCAAATGGTGAATAAATTCAAATTGTTGTTGTTGAACGAATGGCCATATACATTGAAATTTACAACTAGATGTTTGTATCAAGATTAACCTGATTATGTTAACATAAGCACTACCCAGTTATCCTAGTTTGGTTGTTTACTAGTAGTGCGATATATCAAGTTACATGTTGACGAGTTACAACTGATAATAGTAGCAGAGCTATTGTTCGGTTGTGTATCGTCATATAACAGTTGGATGTTTTCATATCCCCAGTCGAAATTTTATTTATAGAAATGTTATGTGGGTCATAGATTCCAGCCTATTCTTAATATATGTATATGTAACATGAAAGGAATTTTAAAATATTCCTCAGTTTACAGATAGGGAACGTCGTTTTTTTTTGTATGGATCGTCACGTTTTCTCAAACCCCCCAACCCCCCTTACTGTGTGACATAATTAATGGACCTTCCCTTATTTGTGAACAAATTTAGTACCTGGTAGGTAAACATAAATCACAAAAGACTGAAAACTTTTCTAACCTGGATGAGAATCGAAATTATCAAATCAAGTCAAATTATAAAAGGCTTCATATTGAAAAAAAAAGCCGGATTGTAGATCGCTTAGCCACAAGTCTATCCGAAATGTTGTTAGCAAGACTATAAAAAACTATTTGTTTTTCTATGGGTATAAAGGCTGGAGTAAATAACGTGAATGACAAAGTAAGTCTTTGATACAACGTTCAGCTTCAGCCGACCCATCGCCTCCAGTGGCATATCTCGTGGCATAATGGGCCGAGGCCTTTTCTCAACGTCTTCATATTTAATCGTTGCTTTTTGAAAATCAAGCCATTGGAATACCTAGAAATAATAAAAACGTTAATTTTGTGTATAGATAATAAAGTTGTTGAATTCATACTCTGAAGTCTGTCCATTCCTCCAAGTACTGCTTAGTGGCCCTGTATACTTCTTGAGTAGCGGTTTGAAACTCCAAACATTTTTGTTCCTCGCCATCCTTCCTTAGCTTATATAGTATTGATGTGATACTCAGTGGTAAACATTTCGCATCAATCCTTTCTTGAAGAGAATCACGCATTTCTTCAATTGTGCGCAATACCTCTACTGCTGTGTTCTGCTCCTTTTCAAGAAACTTAATTTTTTCACTGAAGAGTGCCATCAACGAGTGCGAGAAAAGTAGATAGCATTCACTCAATTCATCGTGAAAAAAATTGTCGAGGATTTTGAGTGGCTGTTCCTGCGGGAGAAAATACGGCTTCAAAGCAGGAAACATTTGCAAAATACGATGAACTGCTGGCATCAAACTGAGCCACCGCGTTTTACTGTGATACAGCAGGTTGCGATACTCGATGTCTACAAAGTCGCAGAACTCTTTCAGCTCTGCAGTCCGCACAGTGCAGATCGAAAAATAATTGAGAATTTTTAGAATTTTTGGTTCTTTCATTACCACTTCAATTGAATGCGGGGCAAATACGCCGGATATGATAGCTTCTGTCTGAGTGCGAGCACAGCTGATCTTCCTGGCAGTTTCAGAATCGTCGAACATCAAACGCAATAGCGTCGGCGTACAATCCATAGACTTGAAGCTCTAATGATGATGCATCACTGTATGAAACGCAAGTGTTGCCCACACCTTTAGTCTGGAGTTGCTTTCTGCACCACAAAACTTAACATAGATTTTAAGGTAGATGCTGACTATTGCAGTGCTTTGGAGTTTTGACATGCTTCTCCAAATCCCGTTTGCCTACAAAATTTATGACTGAGTAAGCATTTGTATATTAAAACATAATTCAATGATGATACTGACACAAATGAATCGCATATTCAACATTTAGCCTCAGATTCATGTCGTCCGTTGATAAAACACGGATACTTTCGGCGTAATTCATCGTTGAAATGACACTTACGTTTCGACATTTTCGACAACAGTTTAAAACAACCGGCAATATATCAACAAATTAAAATAAACAGTGGCTCAAACCCCGATAAACCCGACCTCACGATGTAAACAACCAGAAATGCTGTCCTGTACACTCTAACAAAAATTTAATGTAATATGCATCAGTTTTTACACAATTGGTTTGGCCGATTTTCATTTTTACTTACATTAAATGTGTTAGTTAAAAACTGTTGGTGGATCTTGTATAGCGCCACCAACAATTGGTTGGTGGGGGGGGTGGGTAAGCTTGAAGGTAACATGTTTTGGAAAAATAGTGGCATCAAAATTTGAGTTTTGTAATTCAAGTTTATTTAATATTTCAAACATACAACGATATAATTTTTAAGCTAAAGACAACGATTCAAATTTTCAACCTTCTTGGTTTGTTCGACAGTTCTTCCAAAACTTCCTCTTCGGTGACAGCAACATTTTCGTGGATATACATAAGCGCGATACCGTTCAACCGTTCTTCTCCTGTACTATTTCTCAAATATGTCTTCAAATTCTTCAAAGACGAAAATGATCTTTCAGCACAGCAAGTCGTAACAGGGAGTGTCGCCATTATTGTTAGCAGTGTATGTATGGCTGGAAGCAAATCAACGTTGCATACATTGAGGGCTTCAGCAGCATTCCGTGATTTTTTCTCCGTGAGTACCGAAAACCGAAGAATTGCTTCTCCAAGAATTCCTGTGCTCTGAAGGTAGTAAAATTCGGCTAAATGCTGAGCAGATCCGGAGATTTTCGATGGATCAGATGCTGCATCCAGTAGCTGCTGAAAAGGTGCCAACATGTCAGCATGTTTGACAAACTTCTCCTCCAAAGCTTGCAAGGTATTTTCCAGGAAAGGTAAGAAGATTTCGTTTTTATAGAACTCTTCCGGAGTCTCCAATTTGTTGTTCTCTTTATGACGTCCAGCTCTTCTGGGTTTTGTAAGGGACACATCAAGAGATTCACAGAGTGCACTCGCTTCAGAAAAGATTTTACGGAAAGCATTTTCTGCATCTTCTTGCATTTCACCCAGAGCCTTTTTGGTTACCCTTGCTGCGTTCATTGCTTCTGCCAAATCAAGGTTTTCTTTTTACAAATAAACACTCAGCGGACGAGTTATCGAAAAAATATGGTGTGTTACACAAAGGCTGACCAAAAATTCAGGTTTTTCAATGGACGCCTGAACTACTGAAGCGTCCGTCGAGGCTTTCTTGCCCGTCCATGTCTTAATTATTTCCAGAGCAGCAAAAATAGGATGCATGAGGTCTTTGAACGTTTTTACCGAGTCATGACGTTGAACCCAGCGCGTAGGACACATTCTTTTCAACTTCTCTGCCATCGGACCACTTTTCTCAATCTTGTCAGTTTCTATTTTTAAAACGTTTGCTCTTTTTGGTGAATTAAAAAAAAATGTAAACGCTCTCGATCACTCCCATGCAGTTTCGGATTGCAGGAACTGAACAACCCTCGGAGATTGAAAGATTTAAAACGTGAGAGCAACAATGGACATACAGCGCCTTCGGGTAAAGCTCTCGCACAAAAGCTTGGACGCTTGGATTCCCTGATGGAGGGAATTTGAAAGCTATGTCCGGTTTCCAGGGATTGGTTAGTAATTTGAATTTTTGCGAATCACTGATCTGCAATTTAAATTAAAAAGCAGTATGTTTTAGTTGGACAAAAAAGGTAATGCAAATAAAATATTTACCTGCTTTCCCACGAAAAATCCAAAATCATCACTAACCATTCCACCCGATGTCGACGGTTCGGTGATACCACCACTTTCCGTGACTGCTGCAAATCAACTGATAACGCTGTCATTTTTTTCTCTGTACACAACAGGGTTGCTACGATTGGCAATTCACAGGTGGATTTGCCACCAGGTGGCAGAGTAATCAAATGACGTTTCGCTGAAATTAGTACAAAAAAATTAATTCATATTTTACTCAAGAAACAAAGAAATTTCGTTAAGTTGGTTTTATTTCTGGGCTAACTTTATTACATCACCATTTGAATAAAAAGTACTGTTTTTGGTATCGGGTCATTAGAAAGAATGGCCAAAGGCTATTAAGCCGATAGACCGCATGATAAATAGGCGGAATGAGTCATTAGGCCGATTTTTGGAAAATAGTTGATTGAACTTAATGTTTCTTTAAATCTTTGCAAATGAACTTTCATGGGTGATTGTTCCTTCTTTAAACATTTAGCAGTACTTTCTTATTTTGATACTTTCAATCTGCTAACAAGTCATGTTGAAGATAAAATTTACTTTTTAGAATTAAACTTGATTTTTGGGACATGAAACAATCGAACTTCCATGGGAGATTTTTCCTTCTTTGAATTCTGAGCAGTCCTTTCGAATTTCAACATTTTCAATTCAATTTTTGACGATTGAACCAGCGTTTTCTTGTAATCCTGGGTGCAAAAATTAATGAATTGTCATGAAATGAATTGTCGTTCTCTCAATCATTAGCAGTTCTTTTTAATTTCATATTTATATATCCGCTAGCATCCCTCTTTGCAATTTGTTCCATCATTGAAATTAGAACGGGAAGCGATTCCAAGCAAACAGAAGCAAATAAATAAATTATCAGTCCATTCGGTCTACTGACCCATTCGGCTTAATGGCATTCGGTCTAATGGCGTTTGGCACTTTTTTATGTCTTTAGAATGGACCACTCCAGCCAAACTCTCCCAAGGACATCAAATCTCTAGCGCTGATTATCAAGTTGTGGATTTTAATCGAGAAATTTCCTGTTTTCGACCATAGAGCATAGGCAAGCTCATATGTGTAGAATAACCAGTTAAAGATAGAAAACCTATAATCGATTCAAATGTGCTGCGAATTGTCTGGATAAATATATATTGTCCATGGTGGATCAGATACTAATCTACTCAGAAATT
The DNA here is from genome assembly GCA_024533555.2 of Aedes koreicus. Taxonomy (NCBI): domain Eukaryota; kingdom Metazoa; phylum Arthropoda; class Insecta; order Diptera; family Culicidae; genus Aedes; species Aedes koreicus. Next base: position 254,362 of record JAHHFK020000773.1, on the reverse strand, counting down.
TACCAAGGCTGTCCTTGGCTGAGCTTAACGTTTTCCGCAAACATGGAACCAGGTGTCAGAAATTTACTTTGATCGGAAATTTCATGACAGTTTCTATGCTCACTCATATCGGTTGGTCGATTGTAGAATTAACCGCTTGCAGAACTCTCAGTTGTGTAAAAAAAACGTGTTTTCTTTGAATTCACAACAACTATGAACTCATTCGAAGAACCACTTAGACCAGCAAGTGCTCAAAAATCATCCAGTTCAAAAATTAAATTGATAAATTGCTTCGTTTTTTAACAAACTAGCAAAAACTAAAAATCTCCATACATTTTGAGATTGAATACTAAAGCCTGAGTCATTTAATATCTGGACGCAAAACAAACGGATGTATCTCGGAACCATGTAAATGAAATAAAAATGTTGATTACTCAAAATCGAGGTCATTTATTGCACATTATAATAAAAATAGCGAAAAAATTACTTTTGGTATTTTGGTCACTAGATTCTGCTTCAGTGTCATGTTTGGTTGGTTACCGCCCCGAAAAGATTGATATCCTTCTCACAGAAGAATCCTTCAGGCGATGCTTTGGCTGGCATTGAAGTTCTGGGCGATATCATAATCCGACAGCCATGGGTTTTGCCCTAATCGTTCCTAATACAATTCAAATGCAACTTCCAATCCTTAGTTCCACTACGACGTTTGCTATGATCCTGCCGATCGATAGTTTTTTAGCCTGACCACGTCGGATTTTCGAAGTGGGTGTCGAACATTAATTTTCGGTTCGCAGCTTCCATCGAGTATAACTTCTTGGAAGCGAAACATCCTCCTTCGCGTGATACTTCTTGGTGAAGGTGGCAATCTCTGGCAGGCACTTCATGCTGTATATCTCGAAAGTACCCAGTTCCCTGCCAGTCGATGTTGCCCAGCGTCAACTAGGTCACGGCATCCATTATGACCACGACGTCGCGCTTCGTCGGAAAGATGTTTGTCACTTGAAATAACGCTATCGCATAACAATGTCCATCTCGCTCAGGTGCTTCTTCACCGTTTGGCTGGTTCCATCAACCTCTCGGCCCAAGGCGCCTAACGGTGAGGCCTGTGCTTTCTATTCAGCTTCTGCTTTCGGACGGACGGAACCAGGTTTCCGTTAGACACTCTCGCCTTCCTCAAATGAAGGAAGAGGATGTTGTAAATACCGGATCGACTATATCCTGTGGACACGAAGTGTCTCCCGATGTCCAACTTCTTCACTCCGGGATAGAGCTGGCAGTAAGAAACCCAAAAAACCCCATTATGTTAATTGAAAACTAAACAAAAATCAATATTTAATATTTTACTGCACCCCCCACCCAACACACCTTCTTCTCCTCTTCCACACCCTCGATGTCCCCCATCCCCCCCACTAGTAGCGGGTTCGGGTTTTGGTACAAAAACAACGTTGTTGTCTCTGTACCAATCCAACGTCGATCGCGCGTAATGGCATGATGCCAGGTCCGGCCAAAATAATGTCTTGCCTCCGTGGGACCGCAGGAACGACAACAGACGCTTCTGGAGACACTCGGTGCGGTAAATTTTGCTGTTGATGGTACCCGTTGTGATGTACGGTTTACTCAGTTTACCGCATTGGCATATGGCCTGCCAGAGCAAGTATTTTTTGGCGAATTTGTCCACTTTCTTCTTCCTTATGTCTTCCGGAAAATCAAACCGTGATTTGGCAACGTAGAACTCCAGCCCCGGTATCCGCTTTGCGTCTGCCTTGATGTAGGTTTCGTCATCCATAACCACACACAACGGTTTCGTTAACCACTCACGATACAGTTTCCTTGCGCGGGATTTGGCCGCCGTGTTTCGTTGATCACGCCGGTTCGTATCTTGCGGACCTTGAATACACGAAGCCCAGCTTGTTTTATGGTTTGCTGAACGAACCAGGCGGAACACTTTGCCTTCAGAGCCGCGTCGCGAATCGAAAGGTTCGGATTACACTTGAAATAATCCAACACCTTCCGGGCCTTCACAGGGTTAGCTGTCTTCGATTTTCTTCCACTTACAATCCGCCGCTCGGTCGTCTGGGACTCCTTAAACGATTTTACCACCCGAGACACAGTTGTGATTCCCAGTTGTCTTCCGATACATCTCATGGTCACAGTCGGATTTTACATGACGGCGCGCAAAATTCTCCGGCGATGTTCTTCTTGTTTCGATGACATCTCAATAACAACTGATTTGATTGTTATGAAATTTTGTTTATGTAAACAATCTACTTCAGAGTCGAGTATTAGTACACGACACTGAAGAAGTCTGCACATTGTAGACGAAATACGCGTATCTGTCAAGATAAGCAATAAAGGTAGTTGGAATTAAATGGAAATTACTAATCATTCTTCTTATTTTCTAGTTACAGGTATTCCACTAAACAGCTCACACTCTCCATAATATTCCAAACAAGTTATACTCATATTTTCATCATTTTTACTCACGGACAAAAAAATTACACACGGATAAAAATGGGGCATTTTTTTTTAGTGTAGGGGCACACGAAAAAAAAATCGAAAGTGGTTGCTTAACTGTTTTCGCCATGACTGCTGCAAATCAACTGATAACGCTGTCATTTTTTTCTCTGTACACAACAGGGTTGCTACGATTGGCAATTCACAGGTGGATTTGCCACCAGGTGGCAGAGTAATCACTTGATTTTTGGGACATGAAACAATCGAACTTCCATGGGAGATTTTTCCTTCTTTGAATTCTGAGCAGTCCTCTCGAAATTCAACATTTTCAATTGGCTAACATTTCTTTTTGACGATTGAACCAGCGTTTTCTCGTAATCCTGGGGACAGAAATTAATGAATTGTCATGAAAGATGTTTCGTTCTATCAATCATTAGCAGTTCTTTTTAATTTCATATTTTTAAATCCACTAGCATGCCTCGTTGAAATTTGTTCCATCTTTGAAATTAGAACAGGAAGAGATTCCAAGCAAACAGAAGCTAATAAATACATTATCAGTCACTCAGTCAGCTTAGCAACCCATTTGGTCTAATGACCCATTCGGCTTAATGGCATTCGGACTAATGACGTTCGGCAAAATGGCACTTTTTTATGTCTTTGGAATGGACCACCCTAGCCGAACTCTCCCACCACCCCCGCCCTCACAATTTCGCAGTCCTCCCGCGCCCCAGCCCACCCACTCTTTCCCCGCCTGAAACCTATAACCTATCCTTCCTCGTCTGCCTGTTTCTTAATAAATATTGTCTTCCTTGATCGCACTTACCTGCCCCTCATTTCTTTACAGAACTGTCCTTGGCTGGCTTAACGTTTTCCGCAACCTGGAAACCAGGTGTCAGAAATTTACTTTGATCGGAAATTTCATGACAGACAACCCCCCACACCCTACCCATACACACCTCAAAAAATCCAGAGCATCACCCGATCCCCCTCGACTACTCCTCAGCCCGTTCTTTCGCATTTTCTATGCTCACTCATATCGGTTTGTCGATTGTAGAATTAATCGCTTGCAGAACTCTCAGTTGAGTAAAAAAAACGTGTTTTCTTTGAATTCACAACAACTATGAACTCATTCGAAGAACCACTTAGACCAGCAACCCTAGTAGCACACTTGTTACCATTCGGTTGAGATAACATAAATCTGACTTTCTAAGTCATAATCAAGTTACTACAACTAATAATGATCATAGTGTGCTACTTGGGAAGTGACTCAAAAATCATCCAGTTCAAAAATTAAATTGATAAATTGCTTCGTTTTTTTTAACAAACTAGCAAAAACTAAAAACCTCCATACATTTTGAGATTGAATACTAAAGCCTGAGTCATTTAATATCTGGACGCAAAACAAACGGATGTATCTCGTAACCATGTAAATGATATAAAAATGTGGAGTACTCAAAATCGAGGTCATTTATTGCACATTATAATAAAAATAGCGAAAAAATTACTTTTGGTCTTTTGGTCACTAGATTCTGCTTCAGTGTCATGTTTGGTTGGTTACTGCCCCGAAAAGATTGATATCCTTCTCACAGACGAATCCTTCAGCCGATGCTTTGGCTGGCATTGATTTTTTTGGCGATATAAAAATCCGACAGCCATGGGTTTTGCCCTAATCGTTCCTAATACAATTCAAATAAAACTTCCAAACCTTAGTTCCACTACAACGGTTGCTATGATCCTGCCGATAGATAGTTTTTGAACCTGACCACGTCGGATTTTCGGAGTGGGTGTCGAACATTAATTTTCGGTTCGCAGCTTCCATCGAGTATAACTTCTTGGAAGCGAAATGAACAATGACAAACTAAAAGAAAAACATTTGAAAACAAAATGCTGTCAAAATATTTCATATTTTTTTATTTCCCTCACGAAGGAAGTGAGCTCCGAGGTGAAGTTTATTTCACACACCAAGTTCTCCAAGAAGGTGCTGCTGTGGCTGACAATCAGCGAGAAGGGGGTGTCAAAGCCGCTCTTCTTTCGCTCCGGACTATCTAGCCATCATCTGGCCCTCAGAAAGTGTCTGTTATTTGCGCACATTGTTTACATTTTTTTTTTGTATGAGATTAAATTAGGTCGTTTAATCGTCTCGCTGAAGCAGAAGTACACATAAAACAATGGGTCTGTTTAACGACCAACTCTAGAGCAACTTTTCTATAGGTCGTAAGTAAAATTTGGCTATCATCAAGAAAATCAAGGTGGAAGTTTTAGAAATTAGTTTCAATTCCTATGTTTGAACCAAGCTATAATATTTGAAGCAAATATGTGGAACCAACAAAGTTAAGCAAGGTTTAGCTTTACATCAATAAAGATTTCCGTTTAGTTGAATTCCAAATCGGTTTTTTCGATTAATTCAATTTAAAGTCTTTAAACTTCAGCTAGAGAAAATCCCAAGTAACACCAGAAACATCTTCTTTGACAAGAATTTAAGAAGTTTGTTGTAAAAAAGTCGTGAAGATGAAATCCAACACATATCGTTTCTGAAAAAGATTTCATGATGTTTGTCATCTTACCACTACGAACTATCATGATAGGTTGCATTCAAGATGAATTTTAAACATGTTTTTAACATCCTCATGCACTAGTGAAATCATTCCGAATAGATTGTGAATCCAATACAGTGACGGCTGAAAATATGTTTATTTGAAATACTGGAATAAAATAAAACACTACCTAAATGTAAGATTGTGATGCCACTCACTGATTCAAATAGAAGCCAAATTGGGCATAGGGGTTTATTCAAATGTAGCATAAAGCAACAGTTTGGGAGAATGTTTAGTATTTTTTAAAAATTGTTACGTTTAATTTGTGGGGGAGTCTTTTGAGATGTAGCTACGCACAACATAATAGAAAAATTGTATTTGTATTTTCATTCATACTGACATTTCTCGGTTCAATTTTACAACAAAAAACGCAGAAAATTAAAAACGAACATTTGAAAATCAAATGTGTTACTAATGTTTTTACCCGTACTGTAGACTTGTACTGTAGGACTGTAGACTTGGTAAATCGCCATGTTGGTTTTTGTGAATTCCATAAAGAAATCTCACTAAAATTCAACAATTTATTCGGGGTACCTTCTACGGTTTTTAATCCAATCGATGGCGCATGAAATTAAGGAAGGTAAAACGTAAAGTTGCACTGCTAACCTTGAGCCGCATATACAATTTTGATACAACTTCCATGCCCAAAGCAGTTTTTATTTCTCATTTGAAAAAGTAATAAACAATCATCTTTAACGCGTAAAATACCATTATCTACGATATCGTTTCGCCATTAAAATATCTTGTTTATATTTTTTTTACTTTGTTCAGACCGTGCTTGCTTTGTCAAAACATATCATTATGTTATAAGCATGCTGTTCGAAGCATCCATAGAACATAATATTTGTCTTATGGATGTTCTACAAAACATCTGGTATGACCTAAAAGATGTTCAAAAATGCCACATTTATTGCGCTTTTTCGGTTATATGCGTGTATGAAATTAAGTTATTGACGTTAGAAAAAAAACATGAGCTTGGTCTATAACGTGTATTATTAACATGAATATGACAAGTGGTGTTACTTGGTCTCCCCCCTTCCCCCCCCCCCTTTCCCTATAAGAGTAAAAATCCACATTTTTCTCCTAATTCAAACAAACTCTTAACTTTCACTCACGTAACTCGAATCACTATTTCCCGGGTTACGCTGTCGCACAAAATGTCGCATCTCGCCTCCTTTTCTTCCCCAAAAGAACCGCTGATGTGCGGAGCATGAAAAGAACTTAAGTCAAATTGACAAGGCGACCAATGCGACAGAAGTTCGTTATGGAGTAGTTTGTGACTTACGACAATTCTGTTTAATAATATAAAGCAGCAGTTTGCTGCAACTCATATTGTTTTGTATATAATTCATATTGAGGAGTACCTAAGCTATCATTCCGTGATAAAAAATCATTTTTGTTTATATTGTTACTTACGACCTATTGAAAATTTGCTCTAGAGCTCGAACTAAATCGAAGTATCATGCTAACTCTTTTTGGCATCAATCCCTGAACGAATGCCGAAAAAAGACAAAAAAAGAGGTTGCGAGTCATCACGAGCTGGTCATTAAACAGGCCTAATATCTTACTTTCAGCAATTCAGGTTATATTGCGCACTTTGCACCCTACTGTTTCGCAATTAATTTTAAGTGCCGAACCGTTAACGAAAGTGCTGGTTTGCATACAATCGTGTTGATGTCTTCGGCGCACTTATTCTTCACGAGCATAAGTGCGCTGAAGACGACACGATTTGAGACAGTCCCGCACTTCTAAAATGTAAGTTCGGAGTCCAGTGGTGAGCGAAATGCGCAATATTGGTTGAGCATCTTTGGGAAACATTGGGATATTACTATTAGGGTTCATTGGTTCTCATATTCAAGTAGGACTGTGGCAGTTTCAATTCAAATCATTGATAAAAAGTTCAAAACTTGGCTGAAATTATTTATTAATTAAAATGCTGACTGTGACATAAGTAAAAGCTCAATGTTTGCAATCAAAAGAACTTCGACTAGGCCCTTTTAAAAAAAATTCTCGCATGAAGCAGATCATTTGACAGCACTTCACGTGTGTTGGGTAGCATGCATATAACCAAGACAAAATGAAAGACTCACCATAACGTTGGGCGTAGAATGCTCTATGAATGATTGAACACGCACGCTAGCGTTGATGTGTATGCTATACATTATGTGAGCAGTGCCACCAAATTCAACAGAGATGGAAAAATATTATTAAATGTGGAATTTTATTTCTCGGTAAATATTGAAAAAATCTACAATTAGAAGTATGTTATTATTTATTTAATCTATGGAAAAATAAAATAGTTCAACTTTGGGCGATTTGTGGCACTCCCAAAAAGAGGTGATATTGAAGTACTGCCAAACCCATTTCATTCGAATAAGAGTCATAATAAAATAGTTTGGCAATATTCAAGCGATTACGTCGATTGTAAACACGGTTCAGAATAGGTGCAAGCGTATTTAAATTATTGTGAAAATAAATCCCATAGTTTTCTAGTATTTTATCACGTATTCGTAGATTCTCGTGTGGCTAGTGTAATAAGTGAAGTGTGATTTTTACGCAACGAAAATGTGTCAGGATATAGTGCAGTTAAAGAGAAAACTTGGAGTCTGGCTCGAGTATATTCCCGAGTACGGTTAGATCAATACAACGAATTTGTAGTGCAAAGGTAAGAAATTGAGTTGAAAATCTAACTGCTCATTATTTTTACGAAATTTAAGTCTCCGAAACGTTTTTGTAGCTTTTAATTATATTCAAGACCTAATTTTACTTGCCAGGATTATATATTCTTGGTTACTGCGTCCATTTATTGGAGAAATTAAACATCTCTTTACGTTTGAAGTTGGATGACTGCAGAATGTGATGAATATATGTACTTTGGTAAGCATAGGTTCCGCTTCTCTAGTTACGATAATTTTGGTCAATGCTCGGATAAACATTCGTGATGAGTTCATCGTTCGTTGAAGTGAATTGGCAAATGGCAGGTGGAATTAATATCAAACCACTGGAAGTATCAACCGGAATTTGACCATATTCAATGCTTAGCAGTTCTTTAGAGAAAGCTTCTGCGGTTCTATCCTATTGCAGGAACACTCGCATATTCATAGTCAATTATATGGTTTTCACGTACCGCCACAAATACGATGACTTGAGACATGCGTTCAATTCATCCGCCACTGTTGATTCCGGAATAACGGGAAATGTTTATCTAAAATCGCCTGCTAACAGTATCATTACGCCACCAAAGTAACAATTATTATTCTGCAGATCTTTCAATGTTCTGTCAAGTGCTTTAAGAGACCGTTTGTGAGCCATTTACTCCTCCCACCACATAATTAATAATTATTTCACCACTTTTCCTTTAAAATATAACAACAATTTTTTTAATTATTTTGAATAACTGCAGCATCCACGGCGGAGGTGTTTTTCTTCCCCCCCCCCCCGCACCCCTCCCCGATTTCCCTGCGAGCGAGAAACAACCCACTGCTATTTTGAGATCGTATGGTGCCAAAATCAATGATATCAGGGACATGCGAGGCACGATTTTCAACAGATCCGGTCAATTTATCTGCTTTGCCGATGACGTGAACATTTGAGGCGGTGGCAGAGCAGTACACCAGACTAAAGCGCGAAGCAGAGAAGATTTGGTTGAAGATAAATACGTCCAAAACGAAGTACATGCTGGCAGGTGGAACCGAGCACGACAGGACCCGACTGGGCAGCAGTGTAACGATCGACGGCGATGAGTTCGAGGTAGTCGATGAATTTGTCTATCTCGGCTCACTGGTTACTGCGGACAACGATAACAGCCGTGAGATCCGGAGGCGGATTATCAGTGGAAGTCGTGCCTACTATGGGCTCCACAAGCAACTACGGTCAAACAGACTTAGCTCCCGTACGAAGTGCATCCTGTACAAAACGCTAATAAGACCGGTTGTTCTCTACGGGCATGAGACGTGGACAATGCTTGAAGAGGACCTGCGAGCACTCGGAGTTTTTGAGCGACGGGTGTTAAGAATAATCTTTGGTGAAGTACAGGAGGATGGACTATGGAGGCAAAGGATGAATCATGAGCTCGCGCGACTCGCCGGCGAATCCAGTATTCATAAGGTGGCAAAAGCTGGAAGGATACGCTGGGCAGGACATGTTGCGAGAATGCCGGGCAACTATCGTGCAAAAATGGTGTTCGACGGGAATTCGCTTGGTACAAGACGACGTGGGGCGCAACGAGCAAGATGGTCAGACCAGGTGGAGCAAGACCTAGGAGGTACAAGGTGCCTAAGGAGCAGCCACGAATCGGGCATTATGAAGGGATATTGTGTATCAGGCTATGTTCTAGTATTGTGACGTTATGCCATGTAAACAAAAAATAACTCTTTTGCTGATCATTCAATAACGGGACATTTCTTTGTACTTGTTGTTTCAAAGTTATTTTGTCGTATGCACACTCACGTTCTGAAATTCACAGTACATCTCTGGTTTGACGATTTGGCTCTGGCATATGAATTTCAGTCAATAGTTTGCCACTCATAAGCAAACCCAAATCTTCAATCAACACCAATGCTTCATTGTAGATGTCACCGTTCATTTGCAATTAGAAATTCCCTGTTGCCACTCGAATGCGATGTAAAATGTCTTCGGCGATGTCATGTTTGTACGTATCCCATAATTGACGCGGATTTGAAGGCTGACATGTCGAAATGATCATCGCGAAAAGTGTACAAAATTCAGTGGCATATGAAGCAGCTATCGCTTCGCCCATCGTTTTATTCCAGTTATTATCATGTTACACCCACTGACACAACTGCTTTTTTTGTAAAAAATATACACACACCCACACACCCCACCCACCACAAAACAAAAAGAACGAGCGCGCGCACCGGGCACACAAAAAAAAACAAAAAAATTGTTTTATTTCTTTCAAATCCCACTATCAACTAAAACAAGAAAAAAAATAAAAATTTTTGAGTGTAGTTATTTTTATAAAATTTATTTAAAAAAATATATTTAATTTGTCTTCCCTTTTTTTTTAATAACAACCCCCACCCGCCGCCGCAGGCCGCGCGCGCCCGTCGCGCGGCTCCCCCCCCCACACCCACCCCCGTGTGGGTGTTTGTTTTCACACTGGGTTTTCCACCATGGGGGTGTGTTTTTGAAGGGTATTGCTCCAACAAATGACAAAACCAAAAAACCAACGGATTAAGATCTGGACTGCTAGGGGGCCACAAATCCTTCGGCCAAAACTTCATGTTATCGTTCAACCCTTGTTGGTTCGATTGGACGTGTGACACGGCACTCCCTCCCGCCGTAGGACAACATTTTGGTCCCCGGGGAAGTTGGCCTTCCCCCAGGGAAGCACTTAGTCCTTTAAAAAACCGATATACACTTCGGTATTGATTTTAACTCCAGCATCAATGAAAACAGGCGGCATTTTCAAACGACTAAAATATATACTGGCACTAATTAATGAAAATTTAGCAATGAAAATTCACAAAATTGCCACTAAATTATTAAACACAGTGCCAACGAAAAAATAACAATTCGCACTAGAAAAACATAAAATAGCAATAAGAAATTGATAATTCATTTTCAATAATTCAAAAGTGACCGGTAAAACTTTCAAAAATAGCAATGGCAATTAGTATAAACGCAATATAATAAACTGATAGTTTTCCGTCATAATAATAAGTTTTAGCGCTATACATGTGACAAAAGTCTTTAAATTTTTCAAAGCTTTCCAATCAAAACCAAACAAATTATTTTAATTTTTATTTTTTTATTTTGGATTTTTTATTGCTATTTGTTTGATTTCAATTGGAAGATTTGAAAGATTTGAAGACTTTTGTCACATGTATAGCGCTAGAACTTATTATTATGACGGAAAACTATCAGTTTATTATTGCGTTTATACTAATTGCCATTGCTTTTTTTGAAAGTTTTACCGGTCACTTTTGAATTATTGAAAATGAATTATCGATTTTTTATTGCTATTTTATATTCTTCTAGTGCGAATTGTTATTTATTCGTTGGCACAGTGTTCAATAATGTAGTGGCGATTTCACATATTTTTATTGCTATTTTTTCCATTTTTATTGATGTTTTATTACCCTGCCACAACCTTTGGAAGCCCCCAACCAAACCACACCGACCCCCGCCAGACCATTGGTTTAAAATTTGAATTAAATTATTTTCGCTATTTTCGTTATGTTCTGCGTTGATAGCCGTGGGTCGGTGCGGCCGGTGCACACAGCGGAGACGCCAACGCTCTTTTCGCGGGAGAAGACGATTAACATTTTTTTTTTTTTTACGAAGGAAACGAAAACCGAAAAAGCGGCCCACCGGATTCTCGTGGCCCCGTCCCTAATCCCGTGGTGTTTTCCTGTTTCTCTGGATGTCGGCAGGAGGTCTTTTGTTGTTCTTCGCCGTGGTTTTGTCTGCAAAAATCCGTTCTTTTGGCTTGTTTTTTATTTTACGCACCGGGCTGCGCGGAGTTTTTTCCAGGACCGGATTGAACCCAGTTCGCCGGGCGTGCAAAGCGCGGAAGTCCGCTTCCCGGCTTCCGCTGCTTAGGACCATCCTGCAGGGACTTTTTAATGCGGTAAACTGTTGGCAAATGGCACCCTACCACCTTGGCAATCTCTTTCGGGTCTCTGGGCGAGCAACAAACTGGTGATCACTTCTTTCGCGACAAATTTGCAATGACAATGCAATCCAAATCGATCACTGGCGCAAGTACTGCATTCTCTGGGTTGAAATACATTCTTCTCCAAATGAACTGCAAGATGCACAACAGTCGGAAAATGTTCATGAATTGCAAGAGAAAATATTCTCCAGAGCGCTTCATTGCAGTTCACGTATCGATCGATTTCATACTTGCTGATCTCATCTCGTTCTCTTCCTTTGGTGACGTACTTAAATACAAACGTATTTGATCGAATTCACTCAACTGCAATACTCAACATTGATGTGTGTTTTGAATGTCTTAGACAATATTGGCGAATATGATACGACCCATGTATTGTCAACTTCGGTATTTGCTCCTCTAAATTAAGTGATGAATGTACTTCTTAATTAGCTCTTCGACACAGTTTGTACAGACAAGACGATAAAACTATACACGTGACAAAGTTACACGTTCTATCGTCTAGCTATCGAGTTTCTCGAATTGTTGGCAATCATCTGACAAGCCCAGCTATCAGGGGGGATCATCAAATAAACGGTTGATGCAACAAATTAAAACAATCAATTGACAATCCGCGACAATCGAAAACGTCTACCAGCTGATTCGATTCCATTCAACTCGATTTAACCCTCGGTAACCTCAACCACTCGAAGCAATTAGCAACCCTGATCGATGTCGTCAAAACACAACACTTGATGCTGTCTGTTGTTAATCATCGTGTTTGTCTGTTTTTTTTTTTCGTTTCAGTGTCTCGTAACATGTGCAGTGCTGCTTCTGGCAGCAGCATGCGGTATGCCAATTGGCTACTCGGCGGTTCTGCTTCCTCAACTTTACAACGTCAGCGAGCCGCTGCTCATCGATATGGAGATGGGCTCGTGGATTGGTGAGTAGCATAAACGGCATATAACTCGTTCTCTAACTCCCATAAGTCACGTCAACAACAAACCCAACGACGACGGATGCGATTTGCCCAGCATGCAACTGCTTGAGCAAGGTCTGGCCCCCTCGACGACAATCATTCAAGAGTAATCCCTAATGAGTTGAAAATGAAAAGCATTAATTCTACTGTGTACAGATACAGCCTGATACGGCTATGTACGGTAAAAAAGTGGGTCAAACACAACCACTTCTGATAAAACCGCATATTCTACATCGACGGATCGAGTAGTAAGCAGCAATGGGTGACGTAAATCAACGCACTACACGCGCCCAAGAACTTTTCGAGATTGGAGTATAAACTGAATATAAATATAATTCCACTAGCTCTGAACTTGGTGAGGTCGCTTTCGGTTGTCGTAGTTGCCTTATATGTCCTCCAAAATTGTCCAAAATTAAATGATTGTTCTCTCCCATTCCACCTTGTCACCGGGCCTTGATAAGAATTTATGCTAGCATGTATAATACACGCAGATAATCAGTTGTAGGTTGTATTTTCTTTCCATATCAAAACAAGTCTGTTAGATTCTCTGATAGTGGGAATGCATTCACATTCGCAGGGTCATCCATCTTAGATAATGATAAAATAGTTTGTCAGGTTTTTCTTTAAGAAGCAATGATTTACCTATTTGAGGCACTAACAGTCTCCTTTGCTGAGATACTCGTAGAGGTGCAGGCAGTTATACAAACGGCCTTTTGGAAAACTCGATTCACTTAAATTCTGGACGCACTGTTTTTTTACAGCGGTTCTAGAGACCGGTTCTGAATGTTTTTCACTATGGACAATCGAAGTGTTTCATACTGCAACAGAATACTCATTATTGGTTATTCATGACAATACCAGAAGGTTGAACTGCGATTTATTGTCGTATTTTAATTTCAAACAAGCATATTATTGTTATATCAAAGAAAAACACCAGCAGAGTTCAAAAGAAAAATAATAACACTCAAAAATATGAAGCAGAAAGCCCACAAAGCCTACAAAGAAGACAATAATGATAAAACCCTCCAAAAATATATTACTGTTTATGACCAGTTGAATCTGAAAAAATGAAGAAATCGCACGAAGAGTTGAGCAACAAAGTAGAAAATAACATAAAATCATACCCGAAATCTTTTATCAGCTTTGTGAAAGACAAACAAAAGTCTTGAAATTTTCCTGTACATATGCTTGACTTGACAACAGAATAGGAAAAACTACTAACGAGATTAGCAATTTATTTGCAGATGTTTTCATTGATACTTACACAACTCAAAAGGTAACTGATTGGTATTATAACTACTTCACATACCTTCCTGAGAAATTTTTCAATCGATAATATATCCATCAGTGATGGATTATCACTTTTTTTCCTAAATCAATATCGAAAAAAATAGTGAAATATTTGTTTTGACTGTTCACTGCATCTCTTGGACCTAGTACTTTGCCGTCTATATGGAAAGTATCGTTTTTTAAACTAATTTTCAAAAGTGGCAAATACATCTGTCGTGAAAAACTACCTGAGGTTGCTATAATATCGTGTGTTACTAAATTATTCGAATCTATAATAAATCAAAATATTTTCTCACAAGCTAAAAATTTTGTCACTAGCATACAATATGGTTTTGTCAAAGCACGTTCGTACAACTACTAATTTGATAAATTTTGTTACTTTTTCTGTAAACGCAATGGGTAGAGGAAATTATGTTGAGACATTATATACTGACTTCAGTAAAACATTTGATAGAGTTGACATCACTTTACTGCTTTTCATGTTATCTAAACTTAGATTCCATCATGGTCTTTTAAGTTGGGTGACTGGTAGGACACAAACAGTTAGATTTTAAGGAAGTTTGCAATCAGTAGTGAAGGTGAACATCTGGTATTCCCCAAGGAGCCCATCTTGGTCCACTACTGCCTATTTTATTTGTCAACGATGTAGAACATATTTTGAATTTCCTCAATGTTTAAATATAAGGACTGTATCGAAAATAAGCTGTCCACATATTTTTTTTCAAGTCATTCAAAATGACATGTTTTATTCAAACAAATGGATGACATTTTTGGACGCCTTAGCCTAATTTTTTTTTTTTTGAACTCCTGCAAAAAATGTTTCAGTGTTTTATTATTTATTTTTTTGTTAAAGTAATCAAAAGAACTATTGATTTGAATTTCCCAAGTTTTCTAATTTTGTAAGGTGACGTTCCCTAAACCAACTGCAGAGAATAAAAAGATGTAAATAAATACTCTAATGTCTAATGTCATGTTCAGACCACAGAGTTATAAAATGTTATAGAGATAATTTCATCAAAAATGTTAACATGTTATAACTGCTCAGCCTGAATAAGATTTGAGTTGTGGGTTCTGTTATACTATTCAGCATTTCAATTTTGTGGGTTTGTCTTTTCGACCTTGTGATAATTCATCCTTTTGCGCATTTCCGCCTTTTATAACTCCGGCTTCTGGCCTTCAGCTTTAAAGTATTTCCGCCTCATGATTTTCAGTTTTTAAGACCATCGCATAATATGAAGTAAATTGCACTCGAGGAACTAAAAAATGTACAGCTAATAACGCTCATTGCTGTAAAAAAGAGCTATTTAAAGTGCTCCTGTGCAACTTGACCTATGTGACTCGCTCGAACAAATTGCTGTGAAACTGTCTCTTCCGACTAGATCTGTCTATGTATGTGGAATTTACTTGAGGCCCAATATTGAACCCGAAAGATACGTCGCACATTCGGACTGTGTGTAGCAAATAATTAATAAACAATCTGCCTCATCTACTCTGGTCCTTTGACGAGGACATGGACTCGTACCTACCAACAAATGCATCAACCGAACAGTAGCTTGTATTCACCGAAAATATGATTGCTAGTGGATGGCAACAAATTTGCGATGTGCGTAATATCAACGGAAGACACCTAGACTTGGCTTTCGTAAACAACAGTAATTAAATTGAGTTGTTTGAAGCACCATTATCAATTTAACCCCTGAACCGTCACCACAAGCCGTTCGTCTTACGCGTTAACTCACGAAGTTCCTTAGTATTCACGCAACTACGGAAGGCCTCGACTTCGATTTCAACCGATGCGACTACGATTCAGTTTTTGAAGATCTACGTTCACTGAACTGCGAGGAAATTTTTCGTAGTGTCAACGTCAACGCTGCCTCCGCCGAGTTCTACGACGTGATTTTCAGAACCTTAAGCAGACACTATCCTCTCCGCAGACATTATCCTCGCCGCTCAAACAACCAACCATGGTGGAATACCGAGCTTCGACATCGGCGTAACGTTCTTCGTAAAGCTCGCCGCCGGTTTCTGCGTCATCGAACTGCTGAAAACAGCTCAATTCTTCGCTGGCTCGAGGCTGAATGTGTATCTGCTTCTTTTCGTGAGTATATTTTCCGAAGGTTAAGATGGATCCCTCTTCTTTCTGGCGCTTTGTTATAAGCAGAAAAGACACACAGACGATCCCGGCGGAAATGTCTTTCGATCTTTCGACCAGTCGAGGCCTCGAAGGTTCAGTCGAACTATTCCTTGCTTTCTTCAATTCTGTCTACGATGCTGACTCTCCGCCGAGTTCTCCGGTGTTGTTGAATAACTAACCATCATACGATATACAATTTCCGTGTCCAACCTTCAACGTAGCAGATGTCACTAGTGCACTGAGAACTTCGAAAGGTCCTGGGTCAGATAAGCCACCTCCCGTTTTTATTCGATGATGTGCTGAAGTACTTGCACCCCCTGTGTGTTTGTTATTCAACCTGTCGCTATTGGAGACTACCTTTCCAGATGTATGGAAGTTGTCTGTGGTCTCACCCATACATAAAGCTGGAAACATCCATGATGTAAAGAATTATCGACCTAGGGTAACGGGATGTAATATTAGCCTAGCTCCTTCATTCGGCCTATGTACCAAATGTGTCATTGAATCGGCGATAATCAACCAAATCATGTTGCTATCAGGATGATCGATTGCACCAGACATTATTTATCAATTTATAGTTGTTCATTTCCACGTAACTTTATTACAGAAGACTTTTAGCATGAAGAAAGGGAACACAACATTGACCAATCTATTGTGAGCCCACAAGAGCCTACGGTTATGGAGGCAATGTCTAGAGTCACCGAAACACCCATAGTTGTCTCTGACGATAGTAGTATATCGGGTGCCATCAAGCGAACCAAGAACATAAAAGCCGCTTGTTACGACCACACGGTCGGCGCGCCTCACCTGTTAGATTACAATACCTTGGTGTTATACCACTTTGCGGCAGGCATGTCAGTGCAATCGGCTCTCGGTCAATCGATAAAAGAAACAAAGAAAGGAAACATTGGAAGCAGAAAAATTAGGATTTACGAAACTTTCTCTATTAAAACTAGTTAAGAAGCTTAAAACTATAGTAATATAGTGCACTTTTTCTACAGTTAATAGTGGCAATTAAGGTAATGATGAATATCTTATAGATTAGTGAATTATACCTATAACTTAAATTTACTTACGCTAACCTATAATCTAGCTTAAAGACTACGTGTTCTTTATCATTATCGAACGATCGACCTTTCCGGCTAGAACTTATCATCAGCTAAAGGTACATAGTAGAGAACTGAAACGAAAAAAGATCAAGCATTAATGATAATGCTTACAGAATACAGAATACATACATACAGAACATAGAAGGAAGGAGAGATACAAACAGCAAGAAAACTAAACGTAAGTCTTGAAATATTCACTATGCTTGTAACTTACCTTTCACACTATTGTCTGCTAATTGCAGGAAGTTTTTAATAGTTGCCAATTAAAAACCCGGAAAACCAAACTTGCTTTCTCCTTCTTGTTCCCCCCCCCCCCCCCCCCCCCTTTTCCCCCCCCCCCCCCCTCCTTCCCCCCCCCCCCCCCCCCCCCCCCCACCCGCCCCCCCCCAAAAACCCCCCCCCCCCCCTCCCCCCCCCCCCCTTCCCCCCCCCCCTCCCCCCCCCCCCCCTCCCCCCTCCCCCTCCCCCCCCCCCCTTTCCCTTTCCTTTCCACCCCCCCCCCCCAACCCATCCATCCTCGCTCCCCACCCCCCAACAATTTCCCGGCCCTTTTGCTGCGCGTTGCTTCTGTGCTGCACTTTGTTTGGCGATTTTATACTTCTTGTAGGTCTTCAAGTTGTTCCGTTTCTTGATACGTTGAATCATTCCAACGGTGGTTCCCGTTTCATTGACCAAATCACGTATCGACATTGATTAGTTCTTCCGAATTAGAGTTACCACTTTCTGATCCAGTTCATCCAAGGACCATTGTTGCCCAAACTTGGTTGGTTATGATGCACTCGCGTGATGAATTTCAAAGCGTTTCGCCAATTGTCGCATAGTTACACTAGCCGCACATAGCCACGTGTCCAAAACCTTGATTTTCACCTTAATTCAATGCGCGACATTTTGAAAACGAAGAATTTAAACCGTACAAACAAACGAAAAATGACAGTCAAACGCACAGCATGCTATGATGAACACATTGAAAACATCACAAAAACACGCGTACAACGCGAATGTATTCCTTATTCAACATCTTCACGTCAGAAGTTCCTCCCCTACCAGGTGGTGGTATTTTGTCGATGTTTGCAGACGACACTTCCATCATCTATAAGGGTCGAGTGATTCGTGCTCTGACTGGAAAACTTCAGGAGGGCCTCAGTGTTCTGCCCGATTATCTCAATATCTGGAAGATTAGTATCAATGCAACTAAAACCCAGACGATTCTGTTTCCGCACTCCAAGACACCTCGACTCATTCCGCCAGGATATGTCAAAGTTCAGCTCGGCAACACACCGATCGATTGGTTCGAGGAAGTAGTCTAACTTGGTCTCACACTAGACATCAAGTTGTTGTATCGATCGCATGTTCACAAGACATCAACTGAAGGTAGTAGTTTGTTAAGATCTCTGTATCCGCTGATCAACAGAAATCCCGTTCTATCGACCAAGAATAAACTGGCAGTTCATAAATAAATCATTCTCCCCATGGTCGAGAACGGTTTGCCAATCTGATGGGAGAGTTGCGCCAATTGCCACCATCGGAAACTACAGGTAATTCAGAACAAAATCCCTCGGATGATTCTGAACTGTCCTCCAAGAACCAGAATACTCGAGATCCATCGCCTGGCTGGTCTGCACCCTCGGCAAGAGAAAATATAGAATTCTGGAAAGGTTCAGAAAATACTGCCTGAGGTCGCCCCATCCGATCATCAGACAGCTGGTATACTAGGCTTGAGTTGTTGTAGTTGAGTAGGTTATTAAATTTCTCAAATTAAATACACTCCCAAGAGGGAAAATCATATCACATGCATAACAACACAACAAAAACATCAATTTAAACTAGAACATAGAAACTCTGGATTATCAATTAAATTGTAAAATCGAATGTTAAATTAAAACAATTGAATGTAAAATTAAAACAATAAAGACACATTTTGGTAGTAGGTTGTAAAATCGAATTCAATTGAGCTTAAACTACCATACACAAGATATGATCTCCAACAAGGCCGATCTGTCAAAGGTTAAGCTTTTTTCAGTGGAATCTAAATAAAGGAATTTGCTCGCGTTTACTAGTCATAGTTTGAAAAAATGTTTCAGGGTTTTATTTTTTTAATATTTTGTTAAAGTAATCAAGTGAACTGTTGATTTGAATTTCCCAACTTTTCTCATTTTTAACGTGACGTTCCCTAAACCAACTTCAGACAGTAAAATGATGTTGATAAATACTCTTTGTTACGGTCTTGTTGTGGTTTTTGAAAGTCTAATATCATGTTCAGACCACAGAGTTACAAAATCTATATATAGAATGTTCGGTTCCTTAGTGCAAATATTTTCAGGGGCGACAGGGGATGATATTTGAAGAAAAAAGTTCTACGCATATGGTCAAAACTCAAAGTTTACGGATTTATTAAACTTTTAATGTTTTGGTACATGTTAGTCTTAAATTGGCTGTAACTAAAAAAATATGTTATTTAGCCAAAATCATTTTCCTTCATTTGAAAGCTAAGTGAATTTTCTACATACAAAGTTCATTTAAGCTCTGAGTAAGTGTCTTTTTAGGGGTAAACAATGTTTTAAACATCTCTTTTTTTCAAGGGTTTTTTCATGTTTTTCGCATAAAACACGTAGTAAACATCAGTGATTAATTAACTCTTTGACACAAACTTTCTAACTCGCTTAGTTTTGCAATTTTGTTATGAATTGGCAGAAAATAAAATTACGAATTCAGCCCCGCCGTGGTAATGTCTGTGCGCAGGACGCACAGCACACTTGATCAACTCAATGCTTGATGGGGCGTCCAAGGAGAAGAATACTACTGAACCGATCGACGTGAAATTATGTATGGAGGAGTTTTTGGGACCGGAGAAGGTTCTTAAGATAGTTAAGAACTTCTCTGAAAGGGGGGGGGGGCTCCCATACAAATGAAACACATATTTCTGCATAACTCGAGAACTAATCAAGCAAAAGAAACCAAAATTAGCATGTGGGAGTTTTTAGAAGCAAGAAATGTTTCTATGGTAGTTTGAGACCCCTCCTCTCTCTGGAAAGGGAGGCTCCGATACAAATGAAACATAAGTTTCTGCATAACTCAAAAACTAAATAAGCAAATGAAACCAAATTTTACATGTGGAGTTTTCTGGAAGCAAAAAATGATGGTTTGAGACCCCTCCTCTCTCTAGAAGGGGGGACTCTCATACAAATGAAACTGAAATTTCTGCATAACTCGAAAACTAATAAAGCAAATGGAAACAAATTTGGCATGTGGGGATTTTGAAGGCAATAGATGTCTCTAGGGTAGTTCGAGACCCCTCTTCTCTCTGCTAGGGGGAGGGGGGGCTCCCATACAAATGACACACAAATTTCTGCATAACTCGAGAACTAATCAAGCATATGGAAACCAAATTTTGCATGTGATGGTTTTTGGAGGAGAGAAATGTTTTTATGGAAGTTTGAGACCCCTCCGCCCTCAGGAGGAAGGGGGGGGGGGTCCATACAAATGCAACACAAATTTCTGCATAACTCGAGAACTAATGATGTAAATGGAACCATATTTGGCAGGTAGAGGTTTTTGAAGGTAAGAAAGGTTTCTAATGTGACTCGAGACCCCTCCCATTTCTGAAAGGAGGGCTCATATACAAATGAAACACAAATTTCGGAATAACTCGATACCTTATCAAGTTACTGGAACCAAATTTGTTATGTGAAGGTTTTTAAAGGCAAGAAATGTTTCTATTGTACTTTGAGACCCCTCCGCCCTCTGAAAGAGGGGTCTCCCATACAAATGAAATACGAATTTCTACATAACTCGAGAACAAATCAAGCAAATGGAACAAAATTTGGCATGTGGAGGTTTCTATTGTGGTTTGAGACCCCTCCGCCTTCTGTAAGGGGAGACTCCCATACAAATGAAACACAATTTTTAGCATAACTCGAGAGCCAATGAAGCAAATGAAACCAAATTTGGCATGTTGAGGTTTTTTTGAGGCAAAAAACGTGTCTATGGCAGTTCAAGACCCCTCCGCCTTTTGAAGGGAGGGGAGCTACCATACATATTAAACACAAATTTCTGCATAACTCCAGAACTAATCATACAAAAAAAAACAAAAATATAAATTATTTTTTTTTTATGGTAAGATTTCTATGTATATATATGTATATATATATATATATATATATATATATATATATATATATATATATATATATATATATATATATATATATATATATATATATATAAAAATGAGTTTCTGTTTGTTTGACCCTTATAGACTCGGAAAGTTCTGAACCGATCAGAGTGAACATTTGTATGCAGTTGTTTTTGGGGCTGGGGATGGTTCTTATGATTGTTTGAAACCTCTCCTCTCTCAGGAAGAGGGGCTCTCATATAAATGAGACACAAATTTCTGCAACTCAAGAACTAATCAAGCAAATGGAACTAAATTTGACATGTGGGGGGTTTTGAAGGCAATGAATGTATGGTGGTTTGAGAAACCTCCTCCCTCTGGAAGGGAGGGCCCCCTACAAATGAAACACAAATTTCTGCCAAACATGAGAATTATACAGGTTACTAAAACACAAAACGTGTATTTTTCGGGTAAAAAGCATGTTCCGATAGAAGCTTGAACCCCTGCTTAGTCAAGAAAAAAAAAAACTCATTCCGACCATAAACGTGCCAGTTCTATTACATTTTCATTCATTTAGTTGCAAGCGTAGCAGCGCTCGCACCGGGTTCAGATAGTGTTATATAAATAATTTCATCAAAAAAGGTTAACATGTTACAACTGCTCAGACTGCATAAGACTTGAGTTTTGGGTTCTGTTATACTATTCAGCATTTCAGTTTTTTGGGTTTGTCTTTACGACCTTGTAATAATTCAACATTCTGCTCATTTCCGCCTTTTATAACTCCGGCTTCTGACCTTCGGCTTTACAGTATTTCCGCCTCATGGATTTCAGTTTTTCAAAGCATTGAAAAATATCAAGTAAATTGCACTCGAGTAACTAAAAAAATTTGCGCCCAATGACAGAATTAAATCCTAAACTGGACAAAGAACCCGTCTCAAACGACTGCGAAGTACTGAAACTAAACTGCAAAGTAAATTTACATTTAAAACTTTAAAAGTAATACCACACTTTAGTCACACATCAGAATGGTTCTTCCCATTAAAATTAAAATGCATTTTTTTCTAAAACAAGGAAAACCACTTCCAATATTTACAATATTCCCCAAATATTAAAAAAGGTTCAACAACAACAACACCTAACTGACTAACAAATAGCAAAATATCAGTTAAATATTGCAATAAAGTAGCATTGATGACTTTTTAAAGCACAAATTTTTAAATCAGTAATGAAAAAAGCATTGAAAATTCCATCAAAATGTCAGTCTCAATTAAACAAGCAGAATCTAAATTTGAAAGATAGTAAAGTTAATAACCTTGAATCCAAAAATCACCTTAAAATACAAACGAAACCGTCTTCAACTAAAATGTGTACAACCGAAACATCTACACTGAGCGAACAAATCAAGAGGAATTCATAGGAATATCGTATGGAAATTTGCTAGAAGATATTATGGCAAATTTCATACGATCCTGTAATGGAAAGAAGTTCATAGGACGATCGTATGAAAATTTTCCTCACAGAAAAAAAAAGTTGCAATCGGGATTCGAACCATGAACCTCGGGATCCAGAGACGAGCCACAATCCCACGAGACTATACACGCTTGATAAGTGGTGTCAATTGAAAGTGTATAAGAGGCATGTTTTGCTCGACCAATGCAACAATAATCATTTCAAACGATTTCGTAAGGAATGAGTCTTGGACCCTTGCTTTGTGATTCATAGTTACGATCGTATGAAAATCGTACGGATAATTTCCTGCGTGTAATGACAACAGAAAACTTTCAATACCTAGTGGAGAAATTTCGAGTTGCTCGAGGGAATCGAACTCTCCCTTCGTGGTATTCCGCAAACGCTTAAATGACGATGGCGTCCCTAACCGTATGAACATGTAGCCCACAGTTGGCCACTTTTGACGACCCAGCTCTATGCAATCTGAAATAATTCCTAAATAATTACAGTGGACTTGTATCTGGATCCCATACGATAAGCTAATAATGACAAGAAAAATAATTAATCGCGCAAAATCCTATCTCAAATTCATAAACAGAACAAATGAAGATACCCGTGAATAACAAACTGATTCCCACTTCCATTTCAGCGAGCGTCCACAGTCTGGCAACGCCCGTCGGCTCGTTCGCTTCCGGTCCCATCATGGATCGGTGGGGACGCAAACCGGCCCTCATGGCAGCGATCATACCCCTCATCATTGGATGGATCTTTCTAGCGACAGCGTCATCGCACTTCCTCATTCTGTTCGGACGCATCGTTGCCGGCATCTCCGTTGGATTAATCGCCGCCCCCGCACAGGTATGACAACTTTTGAAGAAAAAAAAACTACAACTCCTTATCCGACGACGGGACTTTCCGTTAAATTTCCATAACAAACATCGCCTGCCACTTGATCGCATAATTTTTTTTACGTCATCGCCGTGCCGAGCATCAGACCGACCTGTTCGGCTGAAGAGCCAACGAACGACCTTGCTGGACAGTTATTCGATCTGCGACACAACGACGACGACGACGACAGCGGCCAACTCACGTTCGCCAATTTTCAAGATCAGAAAGTTGCCCCTTTCCTTAATTTATGCCTACTATCAGGACATAGGGATGGTCAGTCTTCTTCGCACTCACGAAACTTCTGGAACGTTGTCGGAAGAAACTGCGCAACCCAACGGTTTTGAAAGTGCGAAAATGTCTCAATTAGATTGAATCGGCGTAACTAAGTGCCAGCCGGCTCAAGTGGTCGTCGGCAGTTGTAGCCACCCACTCGATCTGACTTAAACGGTGTCGTCCACTTCCACTTGCATAAAGCCATTCATCCGTAGTAATCCCGACCAGGAACTCGTTCCCGCGCGGATCTTGATTTATTTGCGTACCAAGAAGATGCTGATGACCATTTGTCGCGTCGGACCGTTGTATTCGAGAAAATTTATGGACTTCGTTCGAAACCGTTCTGAAAAGCGGTAACCCGACCGGTACCGTAATGCTGCTCGCTAAGAAGGATGGATGACTTGTGTGTGGTGTGACACTTGCTTCCTACTTTTTGCATATGCTGAATATGAATGGACAGTTTTGCACGACCGTGGCTACAAGAGAAAGCGGCCCGCTGGAGGGGGGTGTTTATTAGGTCGAATGACCGTGAACCCTGCTCTTGATCGTGAATAATCCACACGAGTGAGGCGAACCCGCCGATTGGCTGAGCATTGTCTTGTTGTTGCAGCCGTTTCTTAGTCGATTCTAGTCGTGAATTCATATATGGTCTCGCAACAACATCCGTAAACAGTTTTGTATGATGACTTGTATGGTGATTCTTGACAATGGGGTTGTCAAATTTAAATAAAACTATGGGGCTGGTCAATGGTTGACAATTCCCATTTTTTTATGGAAATGGTGGGGAGATTGACTTGCGGCAATATTAAAAATTCGTAATATTTGAAAATGATAATAAGGATTTTCCCGTTAATATTACGTTCTTCAATAGTAGATTGGTTGAAAAGTAATTTTAGTAGTAGATATATTTGCCCTGTCGTAAGACTCTTTAAATTTTCACTCAATTTCCAAGTGAAAAGATTTTGTACGAATCGAGCATGTCCAGGTGGAATCAGCCAAATAAAATCATAACTTCCATGCAGTGCTGTAAATAATAATTCCGACTCAATGCGAATCATTTGCCGTCAACTCGTTCCAGAAGCTGATTTTTAAAATATTATGTATGGTAGAATTATTTTGCTGGATTGCTTTTATAAATTCAATTCACAATGCGGCGATGTTGAAGTTAGAGCAATGCAGCGCTCTTTTTTAGAGCGGAATAACCAAATAATCAAAGGATATTCACCATCAAATATCATTTGAATATTACAGTGAATATAATACTTTTGATTTTACCATTTGGGCAATGACCTATTGGAAAAAGTTATATAATTAGCCAAGAGCTACTATTTCATCATACACCATATTCAGTAATTCAGCTTCTGAAATAAGTAGTCGGTAAATCAATTCAGTTGACTCAAAATAACAATTAACAGCTCTGTTTCCATGACCCTCTCCGATTTGGATGAAACTGTGCACATGGTGCACATTCCAATAGTTCAGATTTTTTTTTTGACTCCAGAGTAATCTTTCAATAGGGCGGGTGGGTTTTCATATGTGTAATGTTAATAATATCATAACTCGAAAAGCGTTGTGTCTGAGAATAAATTTTAGGCTTTGTCAAAACAAAGTATACACTGAAGGAAGAATTATTGTTTTTAACGTAGACTACGTCTTACGGCAAGGGTAGGGTGTCAATTGAAAATCTAAAAATAAGCGACCGTCACGAAATATTGTTACAAATTAAACGCTCATAACTTGATAAATGCTCAATAGATTTTCAAGATGTTTACATCAATCAATTGGAAATTTTCCGTATTAATTCAATCATAAAACATTATCCGTTAACACTTTTAAACTATTATAAAATAGAGAAAATAAAAGGTGATGCCTTCTTATTGCAAGCGAATTTTACTAAATGCACACTACTTTCCTATCACAGATTTCAAATTTAAGCAAGGGAGGGCTCATATGCAGCACTGAACGATATATAAGGGGTACACCTTCGCAATTTTACTAATTCATTCAGTTCGAACAAGCGACACGCACGGTCGTGTTTTTCGTTATCTCGTAAGACAAGTTTTTCCCCGTGTTTCTCCTCGCCCGCTTTCTCGCGATTTCGTGTCCGGCTCGCGATCACCTGCGCTTGCTCATCTTTTGGTGGTGGCAAGGCAAAAGGAAGTGCTACGTTCTTGCCGCTCGTAGGAGGAACAGCTAAAAGCCGCCACATCCGTGACGATGAAGTTTATTTTCAAATATGGACCGTAAACGCACCATCAGCATCCTCAATTAGAATGCTTTTCATCCGGAACAAAACATTTGAGCTCGGTGACTTCCTTAACAGGAAGGCCATCGACATCGCCATTGTCACCGAGACACATCTCAAGCCGGAACTCAATATTTTCATCCCCGGATACCGGATTGTGCGACTTGATCGTAGCGGCTCTAGTGGAGGAGGAGTGGCGATCACCCTGCGCTACAACATCAACTGCCATCTGCTTCCGGGTTTTCAGCTGCAGACTATCGAAGCCATCGGAGTCAAGATTACAATTGCCGTCGGCCCTATCACAATCATCGCGGTACCGCGAACTGGTCTGCCTACCTTAAAAACTCATTGCAATCGGATAACAAAAATTATCAAGGCCAGAATGGTGGACCTCAGAAATAAAAAAATTTCCGACAAGATCCGATCCCTCCCAGATTGTGCAAAGCCGTTCTGGAAGTTGACAAAAATTTTGAAAACTAAGCCAAGGCCCATTCCACCGTTGATCCCACTACACAGCAATAGCTCTAAGGATTCCCTGATAACTCCTGCAGAGAAGGCTGCCGAGATAAGTCAACACTTCGTCAGCTCCCACAATATCGGACAAAATATCGTCAGTCCACACGAAGCTGCCGTTAGCGCGCTTATAAACAACATCCATATAAGTCCCAACGATTTCACAGAGGAGTTGGAGATCTCAGCTGACGAATTGTTGACTTATATCAAAAGCTCAAAGAACATGAAGGCCTCAGGTCTCGATTATAATGAACTTGGAGCTCAAGCAATTGAGCCCCCAGTTCTATAACCATCTGGCGATGGTTTTCAACCAATGCCTCCGACTTAGCTACTTCCCCTCGTGTTGGAAGTCAGCCAAAGTCATCCCCATCCAGAAACCTGGGAAAGATCCTTCATGTTCCAAGAGCTATAGGCCCATCAGCCTTCGCTCAGGAGTAACTGTTTGAGAAAGCGATCCACCGTCGGCTTCTGCCGACGAGCTGAACATCTTGCTCGACGAGCAGTTCGGATTCCGACGTGGTCGCTCAACAGTGCACCAACTTAACCGAGTAACAAATATCCTCAGGCGGAACAAGTCTGTTGCGAAATCATCTGCCATGGCACTTCTCGATATCGAGAAGGCCTTCGATAACGTGTGGCACGATGGCCTGGTGTATAAGCTAAAAAGAAACAATCTTCCTATCTTCCTGGTGAAGATAATTAAAAATTATCTGTCGGACAGAACATTCAGAGTTTCGCTGCAAGGTGCAGTTTCCGATGCACAGGAGATCTCCGCCGGTGTTCCGCAGGGAAGTATACTAGGTCCCCTTCTGTTCAACCTATTCACCTCGGACATACCCCCGCTCCCTGAAAATGGATCTCTGTCGTTGTTCGCCGATGATACCGCAGTCTTCCACAATGGTAGGGTAACAAGAGCGCTTACAGCGAAACTGCAGCGAAGGCTGAATGTTCTGTCAGAATACTAGACCGAATGGAAGATTTGTATCAACGCGGCGAAGACCCAGGTCATCCTATTCCCACACTCCAACTCTCCTAAACTTGTTCCGCCTGAGGATTGTAAAATTAGCCTAAACAACACAACGGTGGAATGGGCCAAATCAGCTGTCTATCTTGGCGTCACCATAGACAGCAAGCTTATTTTCAGGAGGCAGGTTGACAAAACTGTCCCAAAGTTTAACGTTCTGTTGAAGCTACTGTACCCATTGATCAACAGAAGGTTTACATTATCCCTGAAAAACAAGCTTGCTGTCTACAAACAAATCATACTTCCGGTCGAGTACGGCATGCCAATCTGGGAGAGTTGCGCAAAAACACATCACCTGAAACTCCAGCGTGTTCAAAATAAGTTCCTCAGGATGATCTTGAACACCCCTCCGAGGACAAGAACATCTGAGGTCTACCGTCTGGCGAAGATAAAAATGCTCGACGATCGTTTTAGTGAGTCTATCAATCGGTACAGGGCACGTTGCCTGACATCGGATCCCCAGGTCATCCGGATTCTGGTTCCCCACCCCTAGGATTTTTCAAATTGGAGTTGTAGTTGCAGGTTAAGTAGGTTATCAAATTTTAACAAACAATGCCCCAAGGGCTGATCTGAATAATTAGTTAAAACACATAACACACTAAACACATAAAACACTTAAATCAAAGCTGAAGAGCCCAATGGGCTAAATCACTTAAAAATTGTTATCTAGTATGTAAGACAAAGAATTAAAATAAAAATCAATTTTAATAGTAGAAGCAATTTTACTCATTAGTGTCGCAGTATTGGAGCTGGGCGGTTCATCAAGCCATCAAGGATCAGCAGCTGGCCATGGTATGAACTCTGGAGGCAACACCGATGGCATGAAACCTGTAGTGCGGAGCGGCAGGCGTTAATGTGGATTTGGCAGCTGGTGGTGGCACTGGCGACCAACCAGTGGTCAGATAGCTGATTGCTCTGAGGCTGTTGCTAGCAAGCCCTTGGCTAGGCAACCGTTGCTAGGTAGCCATTAAATATGCAATGGTGTGCAAGGCAGTCGGTTGCCCAAGCCAGTGATGATTTGTAGCCATCTGGTGAGCGCCACCACGAGGAAGAAAATATCGTGCTTGAGTGTGTGATATTCCGACAAACATACTTTTGCATATAAAAGCTAATCAATGATCCATAAAAAAATTAAAACCGTTCCATACAAAACGCATTCATGACCGATAAAACTCGGGTGAATATCCATGATAAAATGTATTTCATCCATAAAATTTATCAATGTGATCCATAATGTATATAAAATTTAGCAATGAAATGTCAAAAATGTACCGTTATATATCTAGCGAAATCGATTAATTGGTGCGGACTACCCATCAACATGTTACAAATGATCCAAAAATGGTTTAATGGCGTTCCTTAAACTTGCAAAATGTATCCACAGAATGAACCATTTGTGCACTAAAATTCATGCACTTGATTCATAAATTATTGAAAATGTTCCATAGTTAAATTGTCAATGATCCATAAAACAATATAAGAATGCTTTTTTCCCGGAACAACTCAATTCCAGAAGGGAACAGGCTTAAGCCACGAGTTGCGAGTCTTATGCCAACGGCAACTCCTGGGGTGGGCACTCAAGGCCTCTTTTGTTCCGAGATTCAGGACGTTAAGGCGAGGGAGGCTTTTCGGATGTGGGAGTCCTAAATAATATAAATGTGTTTGTTTTACCTTGTTGATTGAGCCTAAACGAAGCGGTGGTAGTGTAGAGCAATACGGAGATGATTGTTGAAGATGGCGGGGTGCAACGTGCTGCTGGCTGAATGGTGTCTGCGTTATGGCTGAAGCGGTAGCCGACAGGTCGGCCAGAGTGACGGCCGGAATGGCGATGAAGATGGCGGATAACGTGGTGGACAGTCTGGGGTTAGAATGGCGTCTGACGTGGTGATTGTAGTGGTAACTGCCGTTGGGGCAGTGGTGGTTGAAGTGACATCGGGTTGTCGGTCGAAAAGGCGGCTGGTTTAATGGCCGATGCGATGGCCGGAATGGCGTTGTGATGGCGGATGTTGTGGTGATGGCGGATGGCGTGGTGGCCAGACTGGAGTTGGTATGGCGTCTGACGTGGCGATCGGGTGGCGGTTGAAGTTGTAACTCGCGTGGTGGCCGGAGTGGCGGTTAGGGTACACTAGGTTGACGGCCGGAATGGCAACTTGGAGTCCG
This sequence comes from Aedes koreicus, assembly GCA_024533555.2. Classification (NCBI taxonomy): domain Eukaryota; kingdom Metazoa; phylum Arthropoda; class Insecta; order Diptera; family Culicidae; genus Aedes; species Aedes koreicus. The sequence continues at coordinate 224,541 of JAHHFK020000773.1, read as the reverse complement.
ATGATGTGTCGGCCAAATTTGAGTAACGGAATGGCGTCTCACGTGGCGGTTAATTTACGCGAATTTACGCGTCCGTCTTTAGTGACTGCATCGAACCAACTGAACTCTCTCGTCAGCCCAACGAACTAATTCGCTCCCGTGGTAACTCATGGTCTCCCAAGCACTCATAGTGGCGTTGCGGTTATCTTCCTCTGTCCACGAACATCGATAGCGTTCGACACAGAAACGTGTGTTGCCCGCTCATGGTCCACACACCACTCCGCAACATTTTGAACTGGCCGTCGGTTCCCCTACTCTCCACATCAATATTTACCTACACAGCAAAAAAATCTGAGTTTTCATTGTGATGTAAATATCAGAGCATGTAAAATTTTATTTCATGCCACACGAAGCAGCAACTTGCATGAAAAAGTTCTAACAAAGATGGGCTTTTGCATACAATATTATCAGCAATGTATGGAATGTCCCAGAACATTACATGATATATAATGCAATATTTTATGTTTTGTGACGCTCCATTTATGTGCATGATATTGAACAGAAATTCACACTAATTTTTTTAGCTGTGTATTTTAAACAAACAAATGTTACCCGCCGGTAACAACAATGAATAATGAACTTTAAACTTATAGAAATGATCCATAGTAAATCAACTTTCTGCACTTAAACATATGGGTATGATCCATACATTATGCCTGCATTTTTGGGTTTTGGTCAATTTTTTTTTCAAATTTTTGGTCCATAAAAATTGGGAAATTGATCCCTAACATTCCCGTTCGACTCATGCAAATTTTGAAATGTTCTCTCCCCTATGCTTAATCGATTTCAAATCGTGTCCTGAACAACATATTGACATTTGAGCACATTTGATAAGAAGCTAACACTAATTAGAATTTTTTATTATGAAATTGCGAATACTATGGAGAAAGCAAACCTTTTATTCAATAGTTATTTTTATAGAAAATTTCTCAAGCACAGTTTTGCCAAACAATATTTTTCAGAAAAACCTCCAGTAAGAATGTTTTGAATTAATTCATAAAAGATTAATAATCTTTAGGCATGAAGCTCCCCCAAGTAACAATTTTAGTTTTATTTCAGCCGTATAGCACTCCTCCCGGCTTTGTTGATAAAACTACATTCAAAACTGTTTTGTCTACCGTGTGTGGTGGTGTCCCCACTCCCCCACAAACACTACCCACTTTTTCCTAAATATTCACAAAAAACACCAAAATGAATTTAATTCTCCCCCCGTTCTCTCCCCCACACTTGTGTTTTTTTCTTTTCTATTTAATCCCCCTAAAAATTTATAATATGCTCTATAAAAAAAAAAAGAGAGAGAGAGAGGAAGGAAATTTCATTTTCTTATTTGCCCTCTCGCAAAAAAAAACAAAAAAAAAAAAAAATAGTCGATGAAATTTGAACACACGCAATTGTTTTTATCTTTTTAGCGTGTGGGTAAAAAAAATTGAAATTTTAACTGAATGTATTTCATTGTGTTGTGTCAATTGTGTAATGAGTTTCGTGAAAATCGGTCGAGTGATTTCAGTGATGGCTTCGAATGAAGAAATAGTGCGCCAACAAATTTTGGGCACTCACTTCGAAAACCCAAACGCTTCTCATCGATGGATCGGAAAACAGCTCGGATTTCCCCTTGATTTCCTCCTCTTGCCTATCCTGCATGGGGTAGTATGGTAAAGGGTTTTGTGCCTGATCGGATACTACCGTTCAATAATGCCCTCCGCTCGTTTTCAAACTTGATCTTTCAATTTTCAAAGCCTGCCGTTGCCCTATACGGAACTATCAATACACTTTCTCTTCATGTCTATTTCGTTCTAGCAAGAAATTACCGTCCACTCCTAGCGCTTCGCATGGAGATGATAAATTATCTACTTCTGACAAACTTCATCAAACCAATGATGTCAAAACTTAACCATTTAATAGTACTTTATTTCCAGAAAATTTGAAAAGAATCGGGCTCAAGGAAAATTTTTGGTCCTTTTTTGTTCATCACCGAAACACTTTTTTTGTAAAAAAAATCGTTTTTATTTGCTTTAATGCATTTATAATCAAATCATATGTGTGTGTGTGATATGTACTACCACCCATTGTAGCACGGAAACTAAGTCCGACAGCAATGGGCTCTCCTCTCTGTTAGACTTGATCAAGCTTTAATAACCACTGATTATCCTAATCATGCCATTGTATGAAGGGCCAAAAAGAGGTTGGGTGGATCGATATGCAACATCACTTATACGTATCCACAGGGATATAAAGAATCTCCTTCGAACAACAAGATTGAACAATTGGTCAAAAGAGCAAGCTATCTAACATGAGGATGCCCCAATGGGCGGGGAGAAGAGCCCGCCCTCTATTCACAAACTGTTAGCAATGGGGAGTTGGCATTCCCACTCTCCCCATCCAGAGTGCTTCAATCGGGTGCCCTGATGGTCCCTCCCATTCCCATGAAATATTTATATGATAGTGTATATATTTATGTAAATGAAAAATACTACAAGCATTCGTATCTATAATATCTCATTCGGTTGATCCTGAAATGCAAGAAATGTTGTAAAATGTTAAAGTGTAGAGTTCTGTGGTTCCGCGCTTAAGCACGTTTTCGTTCGTTTTCAGCGATAGCAGCAATTCACCAAAATCTTGATTTGAGGTATCCTGAAAAAGTTTGTTAAATCTATTGAAATTTTACAAGACTAACATTTATTAATTCAATTTATTGTTGGATGGAAATAATACGATGTTGTAAAGAAATACTACAAATGTACATATAACAATTAAATGCCGCTATTTGCCTCTTCCGCTGCGATCTTAGATGATTGAAACTCTAAAATAGCGAAAATTCCAACGTGATATAACGAAATAAAGTTGATCACCTGACAGCCTAGCAAAATAGCAAAGAAAATTTAAGCAAACAATAATGCGAGATAAATTTCATATGAGTATGATTACTGACCAAAAACGGAAACTCAATAAATCCAAAACGAGAATTTTTTTTTTAAATAAACGACAGGAAATTCTTCGATAACTCTTTTTTCCTACTGGGCCCATAAATGATTCTTTTTGTATGTAAAATAGAAAATGTAGGATCATAAACAATGTTAGTTTTTGAATTAATTATTTTGGACGAAGAATTTTTTTTTGCAGAATTTGTCGTACATAATCCTCTCTCTAAAAAATATAAAAACCATCCCATCTTTTCAAATACATAACGTGAGTTAGATGGGCCAAAACTTACAACGATGCAAATGCGAAGCTGAAAATAGCATTAAAAAATATTGTGAAGGGATGTTATAATATAAAATGATAATAACAATAATATTTGTAATGTCTGCATGTCTGCTGATCCTGCTGCAATTGTAAACGGACTTGCATTATCATAGCCACGGGGGAAGGAAACAATTCAAAATTATTATACAATACTTGGGAGTGCCATGGATGATCTGAAATTTCCTCCCCCCCCCCCCCCCCCCCCCCCCCTCCCCCCCCCCCCCCCCCCCCCCCCCCCCCCCCCCCCCTACACAACCCCCCCCCCCCTCCCCCCCCCCCCTCCTTTTTTTTCCCCCCCCCGAACAGAGTAAGAACTTGTGAGCAGTGATGTCCAAATCCTTAGTGTGATAAAGAGAGATTTAATTTTTTCCTCACACTCTTCCTACCTCAACGAGAGCTCTTCTCTCTGGTTTATATTCACCACCGTGTTTGCATGCGGGTAGAGCGTGTGAGTGGAAAAAATTGGTTTTTATTCACCCAACACTCGATCGCTCTAGAGTGAGAAGCAGAGCTCTCGAATTCACTGCAGCGAATGCAGATAAACTCACTGGCGCGTGCGCCCCAGTGTGCTCACTGGCGTGGGCTCTTCTGCTAATATACAGCAGTGATTGCAAATTCGCTTTGACGCTACATAACAAAGGAAGAAAAATTATGTTTCTTTACGTTTTTGTAGTTGTGCTTTAGGTTCCTGTTCGAAGATAAAACTACATAATATTCACATCTGGAGAATTATATATTTTATTCGATACCCGATATAAAACTATTTTACCATCACTGGGTGGCGATGGACGTGGAAATTAATTCCACGAATAGCACGAAGGTGGGGGCCTAAACTATGATGGTCAAGTATCTGTATTATGTAGTTGCTTAGTTATGCACATAATAACGTTGCCGAGATATTTTGAAGTTGTTTAAATATTGACACATTGTCGACCCAAACGACGATACAAAATAAAATGTACTTGATCGTACTTGCATCAGGTACTCTGAATTCGAACATCATAGAAACATATTTCAAGGAAATAATCAATAATTCTTCTTCTTCTTCGCAATTCCTTTATTTAAGAGTCCACTAAAATATGGTTAGTCAGGCATACGTTATTTTCCATGTACAGTAGGACCTCTTTTTACGTGCTCGTTATTATTCATTTACTCGGTCTTAAACATATATGATTATACAAACAATACAAAAATATGTTTATACAAACTAAAACTTGAGGGCTGAGATTAGAATTTTAGAATTAAAATTTTAGAAAGTTAATAAACAATTAACGGCAGAGGGACAAAGAGTCAGCGCGTAAAAAGAGGTTTTACTGTATTAGCTATAGAAAAAATGCGGACAAGGGGGGGGGGTTGTTTTCGTGTAAGGTAATATTTGAATGAGCCCTAAGTGTTAAGTGCTATACTGTGCAGTGTCTCTGCAAAGTCTTATCTGGGTCACCGTTCAGTGTCAGTATATGTGAGCCAATCATCCCAGGGAATAGATTCAGTTCTCTATGCTGTGTTTGTTGCAGTGATTTTGATTGAAAGCTCATTTTGAAATTAAAAAAAAACTATATATTTCTCGGGGTTTTTTTCATTAGGGCGAATCTAACATTCAGAGATTCTCTCCGGTCTCGCTCTCTTTCATTAATAACAGTGCCGTTATAAAACTTTCGAGGGATCCTTTAGTACAGATCGAAACACAACAGTGCTGGCTAGCATACACTACACAGAGTAGAACTCAACTTCAGAGCCTTTTCCAGGGGCTGCAAAACATTGCTCACACATTCCTTCGAAAAAAACAGCTTCGGAACATTCAACTCTGTTAACCATCGCACGATTGATGTAATGTATACGTTTTTGTCCATATGCAAAGTAATTTTCTCCGGTTTTCCTGGATAATCACCTCCAACGACAAGTTCGTCACTATTTGCGACACAGATGTTTTTCTCTTCCGCCACTTGCCTATGCTTCAGGATCAAATGCCGGGTCAAGTTGTGGAGGGTTTCACACTTAAAAGGTTTCCCATCTTCCCCACACAAAGTACACATCGACACTGAGATTTCCTTCCCATCGCTTAGCCGTATTTTTTTCTTATCAAATAATTCACGCACGATTTCGTCCCGCTTCCTTTTTTCGGACATTTTCAAAAAATTCCGCCGACGTTTTCACATTCACACCAGCGAATCACAGAAAGAGCACTGGGGCGTCTTCGCACAAGTGCACGCGGTAGCGATCGCTGGCGAGAGCTCTTGGGCGAAGACCGACGAGAGCGCGTGAGAGCGGTCGTTTAAAAGCGAGAGTGATTCACTCACTCCAAGCCATCCCAGCGCCTGCGCACACTTTCCCTATGTCTATTTACCACCGAATGAAAGAGCACTTTAATTTATCTGTGGTGAGTTATGGTTGTATCCTCTGTGAAGGTACAAATCTCACGCGCCGGCGTAAAGTTAGTGCGAAATGCCATCTCTGCTTGGAGAACACACCTTTTGTGGGGGGACGCACGCCCCCCCCACCCTTTTTTTCCCCCCCCTTTTTCCCCCCCCAAAAAAACAAAATATATTTCTTATTGAAAAAGTGTTCCAGACGTCATACACTCAAGCAAATAATTTCAAGAATTTTATAAAGTACAACTAATGACCGATGCTTTTGAATTTCATTAGCGTGACTTATGAATGGAGTTTGTTTTACCCAACGTTGTGAATGTTCACCTTTACTTATTCCTGTGGGCGAGCCACTGGAGCTGGCTCACCCACAGGACCACAACCACAACGTTCAAGGTTCGATTCCAGGTTGCTCCATATTTTTATTCTTCAACATCATTAAATTTCATAAGGCAACTTAATGAAATTCATACTGATTTCTTGTGGCAAAAAAGCATAATGCAGTCTTATGAATATCGAAAGTTTATTTCGCTGAGTGTAATTGATTTCCGAGCCCGTGAGTGGGTAAAACCCTCACGAAAATCATATTGAACGATGCATGATTTTCATAAGGTTTGCCTTTGAATTTCTCTATGATCTTTGGAAAAAAAATCGTTTTTATAAGATCAATTGTTGTAATTCATAAAGCGAATACATCACAAGATAATCGGGGAAAGATTACAGGGATTTATTATATCATAAATTAATACGGTACTATCGTAGTTTTTGCTTTATTCCTTGGCTTGGTGTGACACCCACCATAAGGCCCTAAATCTCTGTCATAGTTCATGTATGTAAACAGTCTTGATTGCACAAATCTCACCTCGTAATTTGCTTTGTACTCCTGCTACTTAATTCAGACGATTGTACAAACTCACAGTGCACTGTTCTTGTCTAATTATCGTTGATCAGCTGTCGCCTCGCTCCAAAAAGTTTCCAAACAATTTGACGCAAACATTCCGAAACAATTGACCACAATCAAAAGTCGTTAACAATATACGAACCAATGTTGCCACCCCTATCCCATTACAATTGCTACAACACCGTCTATCACACGAGTCTCCCAGAACGTCTCAGTAAACAGCCCACGAGGCCGAAATTGGGCCAAGGTCAGTTCCACCACTTGTGAATACTTCTCCGAAAAAAAATAAACGCCTTCAATCAAAACTTGTCACTGCCGGCCGCTCCCTAAATCAATCCAAACTGCCTCTTTCCTGCTCAGAGACAGAATTATAACAGACAAACATCAACAGCTCTATCCTCAAAATGTGTCCATCAAACCCGTATCTGAGTCACTTGACGGCACCACATCATCACCGCCACCGACCGTAGCTTTATTGCGGTTGATATCATGCAATTTGATTAATCAAAGTTCGTTTCCCTTTCTTCTGTTTCAGGTCCTATTGGCGGAAATTGCCGAGCCACATCTGCGCGGTTTGCTGATCGGAGTTCCGTTCGTATCCTACTCGTTGGGAATTCTTCTTGTCTACGCGCTGGGAAGCTTCCTTCATTGGAGAAAGGTTGCATGGGCAGGGACGATTCTTCCAGTACTGTCTTTCGTGGCCATTGCACTGACACCGGAGACACCCGTCTATCTAGCAAGGAACAATAAACTCCAGAAGGCAGCTAAAGCCTTGCACTGGCTGCGAGGATGTCCAATACAGGCCAAACGTGAACTCGTGCAACTTATCATACGCTTCCGTAACGAGACTCAGGAAGGTAACAACGGTGGTATCTGGGCATCGTTGGCGGAAATACCCTTGATAAAACCACTAGTTATTATCAATGGATTCCACATCCTTCAGATTCTATCCGGAACGTACCTGGTGGTGTTTTACGCTGTGGATATCATCTCGGATATGGGTGGTAGTGACATTAATACAATGCAGGCAGCAGTGTTGACCGCGGTCGTTCGACTCGTCTTCACCTGCCTGTACTGTTTTCTGCTGCTAGCAATGCCTCGCAGGATGATGGTCATCGGCAGTGGAATCGGTTCCGGTCTGAGTTGCCTAGCGATCGCCATCTTCATGTACGTCCGAATGGACGCACTGAAAACCTCCATGGATACATACGTGATGGCTGTATTCATCTTGATCTACATCGGAGCCAATACGGGCTTCATGACCATGCCGGGCATCATGATCGGTGAGCTGCTGCCGGCGAAGATACGCGGCCAGATAGCGGGCTATCTATTTACCGTGTTTAATCTGATGCTGTTTGGCGTGGCGAAGGCGTTCCCATACGTTAAGGAAGTGTTCAAAACGCAGGGCTTGTTCCTGATATTCGGCGTTGCCTCGTTCGGGGCATCCCTGCTGGTGTATCTGATGCTACCGGAAACGAAGGGTAGGACACTGCACGACATTGAGGACTACTTCCAGCAGCGAAATTGGTTCTGGGTGAACCGAAGGGTACAACGCGTCAAGGGGGAGGTGGGTATGGAAGAGGAAGGAACGCCGCTGAAGGATTTGAAAAAGTAAAATGTGAAGGTGGAGAAATTTGGTACGTTTCGTGTTGTTTGCTGTGGCTGGTTGGAAGATGTGGGTGGGATAGTCACTTGACAGGATGATTCCTAAATTCCACTGGTTGAGTAGTCTCCAGGTATATTTCTTTAGAATATTTTATCAACAAGACGTTATCTAATTTTAAAATGACGGATACTTGGCTCGAAAAATGGAATAATGGATCGAGGTATATATTTTGAAAATCTAGGTCAGGCTTTTATAATCTAAATAAGCTTGCTTTTTGGCATAAAATTTACAAAGTGACAGTTCGTTCCAATACAAAGTGTCACCGAGGGGTGCTAAAATTGTGAATTTGCAATGACCGAGATAAAACGCAAGCTTGTTTTCGACAGTCTCAAGATTAAAGTAAACTTGAGGGAATCATTCACCAAGTATCCACATGTAAAAATTATAGTTTTCGTGGCGTTTAAACCATCCGTTAGTTCACAGAGCCATCCACTTTTGTTATATACTTTTGTTATGGTATATATTGTAACAAGTATAAGTGTTTCGTCCAAGATTGATAAGATTATTCGCGTGTGATTTTCGTTATTTGATCGTTAAGTTATTCGCTCGTGAACGATTAAACATCTCAGAACAACCAGGCGCACCAGCAGCTTGTAGCAGAACTACCCGTTAAAGAATTAAGCAATCCACCACCAGATGTCACTGTATCAGCGATTTATGGACGGCCATAGAGGTGACGTATTAGGGGCCATTGCGTGGAAAATTCGAGGCACATACGTCGGGTCAACGGTCATCATAAGATACAGTCATTTGCCTGCTGATCTTGAGAGACTACGGTCTTACCAGCAAAAATCAAGTTAAAGCAAACGTTACAGTAGTTCGGAGAAGTTTGAGTGGACATATAGTACCATTGGATATTCAGGTAAGAAATTCCATCAAAAGGAACCAGGCCCAACCATTGATTAACTAAATGAAGGCATCTAACCACCATCTCCAATTCCATCGCGCCCACAGAATCTCGCGATTTTACCGGAAAACTGGCGGAAGGAGTTTCTTCAAAATTGCCACTTCAAACCCTGGTAGTTTCCAGTTGCCGTTCGGCAGCCTAATCCCCCCGTTAATCTGTGTGCATCATTGATTCAGGCAAACAGACTTACCTTGGTGGTCTGTCAAGGCTTCGAGTCTAACAACACACTCGAAAGGCGCACGGGACAGGCTGAGGGTCCACCGAAGCTACAACTGAATCGTAGCAAAGCTACGTAGAATGCAAAGAACGCTTAACCCTGTCCTCAGGAAGAATAGCAGGATCAGCGGAAGGACAGGAGACGTGTTTCTCCCAGCTCCCAGAACGGTAGACCTGTTGGAGACAGATGAATGGGGGGGAGGGTGGTGGCACCAAGAGCTGGAGGTAGGAGTAGAAGATCAGAAGTTAAGAGATATGGGGTTCGTGAAGTGAAGGTAGAGACAGAATGAAAGTGTGCAAAAATCCGTGTGGGAGTTTGGTTTTTGGGAACGCATCAGTGTTTTCTTGGTTCGGGGTTTAACATGAGCATGTGCCGGCCCTAATGGCCCAAACACAATGATAACGGAACCTGAACGGCAACGTCAAACGGCAAAGCTGATCTGAGTAAGCCAGCTTGTCGGAAAGAAAACAGGCTAGATCCAAACCGATTCTAATTGGACATATCGAAGTCATTTGGAAACAACTGTCAAACTTGCCGTGTTTGTGTGTGTATCCAATCTAACATCCGCCGGCAAGCAGTAGTTTATGAACGCAATCTGTTTACAAGAATCTTTTAAGTGGCCATTCAAAGCAATATCAATCTCTATTGCAGATCCAGCAAACCCATTTCAAAATGTCTTGGAGAGTCAGGCCTATTCCGAGGTAACCTTCACTGGCAACAAGCCCCATATTTAAACGTAACCGTTTTTATGTGGATATCGCTAAAGTAAACACACTTCTAGGATCAAAAATAATCAAACCTGGCGCGTATATAAAGGTTACGACTGGTCAGATCTCACTATATTTCGATGGTCCGCCCTACGGACTCACTCTTCTGGAATTGCATTGATCTCTTTGCTTCAACAAACTTTTCATCTTTGTTTGTTTGGTTTTCCTCCCTCCAAGCCCCAAACCCCAGTCCTGTAATGGCCCAAACACAATGATAACGGAATCTGAACGGCAACGACAAACGGCGAAGCCCGATTTGAGTAAGCCTGCTTGAGGGAAAGAAAGCAGGCTAGATCCAAGCCGATTCTAATTGGACATATCGAAGTCATTTGCAACAACTGTCAAACTTGCCGTTTGGCGTTCCGTTTTCGTTGTCATTGTGTTTGGGCGGTAAGTGCTGCAATAGACAAGAAGGCCAGGGGTGACTACGAGGAGAAATCATCCGCTTCTGTTCGAGATGAGGCGAAAAAATGAGAACACCTCGACCACTAACGTGATGCGTGCCAAAAAGCGGGCTCAAGACATGCGGAGATTTTTTTAAATCTTACGGGTTTTCGCCGAAGGGTGTCAGATTTCTATGAAAGTTTGTAAAGTTTATGGTCATATATCCATAAACTCTATGCGTGGACAGAGTATCATAAAAATCTGAAAATCCGAAATTTATTTTATAAAACTCATGGTTGCCAGTTTTTTTTTCGGAATACTTCAATTGAAAGTTTCCGATTTTCCCGGGCATAACTTATTTTAAAAATTCATAGCTCAAGAACTGAGCATTGAAGAATTAATTTTTCCGATTTATAAGGAAAAAAATATAATCTGAATAAACTTTCCCCGAAAATATTTCGCTTCCAGATAAGTCAGGTGATGATCGTTTCTTAAAGGCGCGCGACACTAGGGTTATCCAAGCTAACCGTTGGATCTCAGATAAGTTTGACTCCAACCCGTGCGCGTCCCATTGCAATACAACATTCAAGGGCCCTACATCAGTCTATTGCTTGGTAGCAGACATGATGTTAATCAATGACAGTAACAGCATCGCTTTTACGTTCCGACACCGAGGCTTCGGGAGCAAACCCTGCCGGATCTGCCTTTCTCCGGCATTCTTTCCTCTTGTCTTGGTGGCACTGGGATCAGTAATTTACTTCCTCTTACAGCATGTAAGATGACCTTTACCATCGTCCTCACTGGATGGGGTAGCGTTGCTGACTCTGTCAAGTTCTCCCACAAGTTTACCACAGGCCTTCTCTGCTAGAGATTTCTTCTCTTTGAGGGCCCAATACTTATCCTTTAGGCGGGAGATCTACTTTGAAAGACTTTCACCTGATCACTGAGGAGTTGTTTTCCCTCGTCTAGATCTAGTTTCTCAACGTGAAACATACGATCAGTACTAACTAACCCTGCATGGCACAACAGTCTTACCGACAACGCCAGTCTTACCACCTGCGAAGTTTTGAGCCCGCGAGAAGAAGAAGAAACAACCTGCTGCTGAAGGGTGGCAGCAGGCGCAGCCTTAGCCACTTGGGCGTAAGTCTTACGAGCATCGCTCTCTTTATTGAATGACATCTCGGTAGGAGACATCAAGTTTGGTTCTCAGTTTAAAGACAGCGGCTTGCAACATGCAAATTGAAAATTTACAATTCAATTGGAACCAAAGGCCTTTGAACCACATTTCGAGGCGATCCCATGTTCACCCGAGCAGACCATTAAAATCCAAGCACACAGTCTTATTTCGTTACAGAAACTTGATTATAACTTAACTAAGTCGCATTAAAATCACTTCAACCGATTTGCAACATATGTGCGGCTGGCCGGAACTGGCCTTGCCGCGTCCAAATCCATAGCAGTTGTTACATTGCAAGGACAGTGCATAGATAGTAGGCGGGGGTTTTAATTCTTGAGAGCCAAAAGAACGCCTTATCAGGGATGTTCAAGCCCTCGAACGTCAACATCACGGAGAAGGTATTAACACTAGCGTCGCTATTAATCTTGCTGATCTTGTGGACATGTACAAGACCTTGTAGCAAAACGTTCCTTCGTAACCTGCTCTGATACGATGATTATGTCCGAACTAGACACCTTTCGCAAAGCACGCGATCAAGAGTTGAATGCGAACGAACCCCTACCTTAAGGATACTCGTTACGAAGTGATCCGTTTCTGCTTCTCAGCATCAACAGGATCGCTAACTTCAAATACATCCCTGGTTCTTGATGTAGGCATCAACGACATGCCCAACAGAGCGTTGGACAGTCGACGCCACATCGAGGTGATTCCAGGCTACGCCTTGTTCATCTTCGACCGCTTCCATCATGAGAACATCTTTCCGTTTTGTTTTGTTTTCGTCAGGGTCAGACGACGCTTAATGTCCAGGCGCATGGAGTTCATATTCTTCTAGGTATTACGGAATAGACCTACTGGTGAGAAGCCTCTGGGGTCGTATTCCAGCTAATTCCAGTAGAGGACTCAAATGTAAATCAGTGGCTCATTAAAATGTAGATCAGTGTCTACTTATTTGGAGTCCGGTAAGCAAATTGACTTCCGCCAGAAAGGTTGAGCACGATACCCGCGCACAGTGATAACTCCTAAGGGTTACGTTTTCGAATCATGATGTCTTCTACAAAGTTGTACCTAACACAGTTTTCCATCTTGTGGTGATCGTTTCGTAGTTCCAAACTTTACCGCAAGGGCAGCGCTGTTGCTAACTTTTGAGCGGAACACAATAGAAGGGTTATGTCAAAGGCAAGTTTGTAGGGAATATAATTTCAAGCAACTTTGCACCATTTTTCTAGTTCTTCATTCGACTATGATAGAACTATTTTTCTGCTTTAAATCAGAGTGTCTCTAAAATAATTGTTTGTTTTAATTATAACTTTTTTGTATTTAATTTTGAGAAAATGAGATTTTCAAACAAAATATAGAAAACGATATAGCGCACATTTTTACTAACCAAAGTTTTTTAATACAACTTATCTTTCAAAAGTTATGGGTAAATTTAACTAAAAACGTGTGTTTTTTTTCTTTTCGACCTTATGATTGTTTAGGCGAAAATTGGCCAGACAACCATGAAATTGCCCGGGTACTCCTGGGGAGCACGGGCGGGGACTGCATATAATTGGGACATGTTTTTCGTTAAAATTACCCCTAACTTTTGAACAATAAAATATACCCAAGCACTTAGTTCAGCAAAAACATGCATCATACACTTTCTCTACACTTCGTCCAAAGATTATTTTTTCCTAACAATTGAAACTAAAAAGTTATAATGCAAAAACTGATTTTTTAGGAACACCCTAATCCAAACCAGCAAAAAGCTCCGAACTAAACCAGTGCGCAACCGCCGGACGCTCCAGTCATGAATGGACAGCCTTTAGCGTGTTTTATTGACTTTGTTTGCGTTACTGTACAGCATTCAGTTTTGAAAGAATAATTATTTCCATTGGTGTGAAAAATATTATCAGCTACGTTTGGTGTGCAATGCAGGTTATTTTTAAAATACGCCTTCATATTTGCGGAAAAGGAGTTGCGTAGGATTTTATTGTTATTGCTTTTCTTTGTTACAGAATGAAGCTTTTTTCAATAACAATAACGTTCGAAAGACGCGTTCTAGCTTCCGGCGTCGTCTCAAGGATGTCATTGATAAAAATAGCGGACACATCGAGTAAATTTGTTTCAAAGGATCTTATGATGATAACTGAACTCGAACATGTTGATAAAGGGTGTAAAGGCTGTATTCGATGAAATTTGGACACACGCAATTGTTCGTAACTTTTTAGCGTTTGGGTAAAAATTATTGAAATTTTAACTGAATGTATTTCATTGTGTTGTGTCAATTGTGTAATGAGTTTCGTGAAAATCGGTCGAGTGATTTCAGTGATGGCTTCGAATGAAGAAATAGTGCGCCAACGAATTTTGGGCACTCACTTCGCAAACCCCAACGCTTCTCATCGATGGATCGGAAAACAGCTCGGAATCGCACATTTAACCGTATCTCGTGTGATCAAAACGTTCAAGGACCGTAAGACAACCAAGCGGAAAAATGGTAGTGGCAAAAAACGTGGCACATCAAATCCGGAGAAGGCCAGGATGGTATTGAACCAATTTAAGCGTTATCCCAACATTTCGATCAGGGATGTTGCGAAAAAGGCGAAAGTTTCAGTTTGTTTTGTGCAGAAAACAATGAAACGTTCTGGATTACATGTGTACAAGGTCCAGAAGGCACCGAACCGGAGCGATAAACAGAACTCGGTGGCCAAAACTCGTGGAAGAAAACTGTACAGGGAGTGGCTCACAAAACCGTTCTGCATTGTGATGGACGATGAGACCTACATTAAAGCCGACACCAAACAAATGCCAGGACAGGAACACTACGTCGCCACCTCTAAGTTGGCCGTTCCGGAGAGTGTACGGAAGAAGAAACTGTCGAAATTCGCCAAACAATTCCTTGTCTGGCAAGCGATCTGCGGATGTGGCAAAATGAGTCAGCCCTTCATCACCTCTGGGACCGTCAACGGACAAATCTACAAGGACGAATGCCTCCAAAAACGATTTCTGCCCTTCTTGAGATCTCACGATGGCCCGACACTGTTTTGGCCGGATTTGGCATCTTGCCACTATGCCCGGCCCGTCTTAGACTAGTACAAAGATAATAATGTAGTTTTTGTACCAAAAGACGTCAACCCTCCAAACACTCCGGAACTTCGCCCAATTGAAAAATGTTGGGCAATCATGAAGGCAAAGCTCGTTAAAACTCCAAAACTGATAGAAAATGAACTTGAACTAAAGAAAGTGTGGTTAAAAGTAAGTAAGCAAGTCAGTCCTATCATTGCCCAAAATTTGATGAAAGGGGTCAAGGCAAAGGTGCGGGCATTTGGGTTGGGAGAAGAGGTTCAATAAACCAATGATGTCAAAACTTAACCATTTAGTAGTACTTTATTTCCAGAAAGTTTGAAAAGAATCGGGCTCAAGGAATCTTTTGTAATTTTCGAATTGTATGAAAATTACAGCAAATCATACTCATAGTATATTGTTTACATCTGTCAAGTTTCATAGTTATTCATACAGTAGTTCCAGTCATGTCGTCGAAACAAGAAATTGTCCGTGAATATATTGTGTGCACTTACAATGAAAATCCAAATCGCATATTATAATATTCCACATCGCATTGAGGGTTATTCAGAGAGTCGAAGTGACGTTTGTCACTTGGTGAAGTGAGAAAAGTCACCTGCAGTGACGTGACTCTTCTGGGTAAATCAAATGGAGAGTCACGTCACTGCAGGTGACTTTCCTCACTTCATCAAGAGACAAACTTCACTTCGACTCTCGTAATAACCCTCATTATGTTCTAGTTAAACCGTGAAGAATGCCAACATTTGACTTTTGGTTACATAAAATGTATCGTTGATCAGGCAAATTCTGCGCGGTGAGTAAAGTGAAACCTCTCTTTTTCACTTAGACCATCCCCACCGATGGGTTCGTATCTGGGTAATATTTTGATGACAGAGAGCGTTCCTATTTTGATTTAGCCACCCACTTTCGCACCGGTCGTTCATAAAAAGGTAACACAATAAGACTCAAATTTATTCTCATAACCGGTTTCGTTTCGCTAAATATTTTGTTCAGTGTATAGTTCGTATGCTCTTCCGTCCTGGTTTTCGGCGTTCTGGTTTGTCCCAAAGATTGTATCTTGGGAAACATCCAACCAAGCCCTGCAAAGCTCTTCGCTCTCTTGTTGCATCCAATTCCTTCCACGGGGTTTTGATGCACTCCTTTTTTCATAACATATCAAAATAAACGTGAAATTAGCAAATAACACTTTAAAAACAAATCGGAAACACTGGAATTGAAATGAAAGTCTTCCAGATGAAGATGTTGTTTCAACGTTTCATCTTGTATTGCTTATTTTACTTCATCTCTGCAACTATGGGTTCATCTTGAAGAACAAATGTATAGTTTTCAAGAAAATCACATATAACTATGACTTCACCATCTTCTAGCGTTTTCTTTTTTGTTTTAAAACATTTACTTTGCTTATTTTATATACAGTCATGATATATTAATTTATAAATCTTTTTCATAAAATAGGAAGCAAACTCTTCTGATGGTAAAGTTTTCAATTCAATATTACACCTATCAGTCGTAGTCCACTGTTCAAATGACATTTTTTTTAAATTTCATTCTCTTCCAATTTTTCTAAAATTGCTGTTTCTGTTGCTGACGTATCGTAACAATTCATTCACGCGCGAAGATGTTTGCCATCTTCTGTTCTGTTCTAAATTGTGCATCGCACAGAATTTGTTCCATATAGATAGTGCGATCACATAAAATGCGATTTATTTTTAAGCTGTTGAGCATAAGATTCACATTTTCGTGAATCGTACAAACACAAACGTTATGGGATCCTGATTAACTAAGATGTTTACAATGTTTTGGCCGTAAGGCTGCAAATGAGCTAAAGCTTAGTTCAACATCTTTGTGGATTTCATTAAAATGCAAGTATGACTCTTTGAGTGACATCGTCAAGAGACTTTTTTGTGTTACCTGGCGTACACCACTCGTCACTACAGAGACATAAGGAGTGTATCGAAAAAAACCGATATTTTATTCATACAAAAAATTGATCCTTTATTGTACGAGGTTAAACTTGAACATAATGAAGACCGGATGAAATTTAAGTTATTCCTTCACGAATTTTCGAACTTTGAATCGAATGCTCTTCATCAAGTTCCGGACAAGTGTTGCATCGCATTTTTTGGACGCTTGAGCCCAAATTTTTTTGTACTCCTGCATGTTCCCAGCTGCCTTACCAGTCTTCTTGAAGACCCTCTTCACGATTGCCCAGTAACGTTCGATGGGTCGAAGCTGAGGTCAATTTGGTGGATTGATATTTTTCTCAACGAAATCTATGCCCTTTTCCGCAAGCCAATTGAGAGTGGTTTTGGCATAGTGAGCCGACGCTAAATCCGGCCAAAACAGTGGAGGTGTACTATGCTTCTTATATAAAGGCAACAATCTCTTCTGGAGACACTCAGATCGATAGATTTCCGCATTTATAGTTCCGGTAGTGTAAAAAATGGTTGACTTCAAACCACAGGAACATATTGCTTGCCATACCAGTACCTTTCGACCGAATTTCTCCACTTGAATCGACCTGTCCGCATCGCTCACATCCTCCCCAACGACGGCAGTAAAGTATTGTGTACCTGGAAGGGTTTTTGAGTCCTCCTTTACATAGGCCTCATTGTCCATCAAAACGCATGCATCCGGACGCTGCAAAAGACGCGAATACTACTTCCGGGCCCTTGTTGCTGCTCGCTTCTTCTGTTCTGCACTTTGTTTCGAGATTTTCTGCTTCTTGTAGGTCTTCAGGTGGTTTCGCCTCTTGATACGCTGGATCATTCCGACACTCGTTCCTGCTTTTTTGGCCAAATCACGTATTGACATTGATTTGTTCTTCATGATTAGAGATACCACTTTCTGCTCCAGTTTCGGGTTGGAAGAACCGGGTTTTCTGCCTCTTCCTGGTAGCTCATCCAAAGAATAGTGTTCCCCAAACTTATTAATGATGGTTTTAACACTCGCATGATGAATTCCAAACCGCTTCGCCAATTTTCGCATAGTAATACCCTTCTCATTTAGCCATGTGTCCAGAACCTTAATTTTCACTTCCTTTTCAATACGCGACATTTTGAAAACGCAGAATTTGAACCGCACAAACAAGTAAACAAAAGAAAGCTGACAGTCAAACGCACAGCATGCAGTGTTCAGAGCATAAAACACCATCACAAATACATGCGTACAACGCAAATGTATGTGGATAGCTTATATTCGATACACTCCTTAATCTCTTCGGCCCGGCAAAACTCTGCTGATATCGTCATCTTCGTGGAATTGAACAACTTAACGTACTTAATTTGCATTCAGTTCTTGTCCTAATTTGGAACAGGGTTTACATAATATTCCATCTTCGGCGACTAAATCCTTTACCTGCAAGGAAAGAAATAATAAATTGGGTTTTTGATTATTTTTTCCAACATGACATGAAATAATATTCAAAGATGTTTATAAACATTACCTGTGTTGCAGTGTATCTGCTGATTTTGAATTCATCCACGATCCTTGCGCAGTCCAAGACTTTGGCAATATGGACAAAATTTTAAATTGTTGATCGCGAGTACATTCAGGATCGGCAAATTTTTCCTTTCACTGGTTCATTATTACCTCGTAGTCCTTAGCCTTGGCGTAGAGATTTGTTTGGTCCTCATCTTCCAAAACGTCAAATATATGACGCTTAACTCCATCCATAATTTCCTTGATTTTTTGCTGGGGGTAGGAAGCAATTGTCATTTTCTTCGTTGAAATTGGCGATACACGAATTCGCATGATGCCATTGTTGAATGTCTCGATGTTATATGACAAACTGATTTTATTAACAATACCCAAGTAACCTCGAGGCTATAATAGCATGCATATATAGGGCATATGCATTACGTCTAGTGCATCATAGAAGTTGGATTAATGCTGAAAAGGGCCCCACTAAGATCGAACTAATGCTATATCTTTTGATATGCCATAAAACATTGATAGAGTAGCATTATTGCATTGGTAATGCATTATTACATTACTACATTCTTAAAGCTAGTCTAACGCTTCATTACTTGACAACTGTTGAATTAATGCGATCCCGCATTAATGATGTCGAATAAATGCGATCCCGCATTAATGATGTTGATTTTGGGTTGAATAACTGCAATACTATAATGCTTGTGGTGGTTACTTGGGTAGACTCCGCTGAAGTCGATGAAGCTAGAGACGTAACGGATGGGATGGTATTGACTATGGATTCACTTTCCATATCTACAGGTCTCGTTGATTGCACACCACTGGTAGAAGGTACTTCCTCATCATTCGAAGGTGGTGATTTTTTTTTTAGCGTTTCTGGCTGTAAATGCTTCTGCAAATCACACCAATGGTTTCACACCTCCCCGATTGTCACTTGGTAAGTGAGAACAAATCGTCTAATATCAGTAGCTGTGCCGAATAATCCTGCATAACTTCTTTCTCACGGAGAGAAATGCTATTACCAGCAGTCTAAAGGGTGTTACGATCAAAATTTGATCGACCTAAACATGACACATTTCTTGAAATCGTGCATTTAAAAAAAAAAAAAAGAAGGGAGTGATCACTTCATCTGTTGTTGTGTGCAGAATGATGCCTTTATTGCGATTTTGACAACATCTTAGCGCAACACGAAATGCCGAACTACTCGTGCGTCACTAAAAGTTGCCAAAATAACAGTTGCCTGGATGCCTGGATTGGGCGAACATTGAAAACCGGAAGCCACAGCGACGACAAAATGTGTGGTTACCGGTTTTAAGGTTTCCTGTGGAACATCAATCGATTTTTTAAAGATCTGAAAGCGAACTGCCCATTATCGAGGAAACCAAGTGACTCCATCTGAGTAATTAGAAGTTGGTTTACCATCTGCTCAAGATTCTTTCCAATAATGCAGTCTAACAAACGTATAGACCACTGGCTATACCCGTAGCTCCTGCCCGTTTCGGGTTTAGGAATGAGAACCAACCAAGTTTCTTTCCAATCGCCGGGATTAGTTTCCTGATCAAAAACCTTGTTGTACAGCGAAAGAAGATCAGTTTTACCAGTTAAGGGAGATTTTTAAGAAGATGGTATCCGACATCATCTGGCTCGGCTGATGACCCGTGTACCCTACTCAAAGCTCAACCCTGCTCGTCACAAGAGAAGTCCTTGTTGTATTCTATAATAAGGTCGGTATCAAGATAGAGGGGGGCGCTTTATAGATAGTTTTGAATTATAGGAATTTCGATGAATAGTTAGAGTAATGCACGGGAGAAGTGATCAGCAAAAAGTTCAGTTATAGTTTGTGGATGGGTTATCAGTGAGGCTATTATTGGCATGCAATCGGGTGGGAGCCCAGAAAGAAGAGAGTCGCGAAAATGTAGCATGAAGCAAAATTCATAAGAGGGGACGGGCCTCAGTTATAAAATCAGACTCCGGAAACAAAGCAAAATTAGTTTGCAGCTGAGGGGTGTGCAGTATTAAATATGGAATGAAACTTAATGGAATAAAAAGGAGAAGACTATTTGAAACATTTGCTACCCGTTTTTTGAGGACCCTAATAGGGGAAGCCAAATTTTCAGCCTGTTCATATTCAAAATTGTACGGGAGCAAAACTTCCGTTCTACGCATAATTGTTCCATGTTATATGGGTTTCCCTATATACATGAGACAGTTATGCTTATAACGGCAGAAAAGTAGGTCATTTTTTAGTAAAGAATTGAAGTACTCAGAATAATAGCACGTAATTCAAATTCCATTGCAAAAATTTTGTAACTGTTTTAGATCAAACGAGAGTTATTAGCGTTCAAAAACCTTTCACTTTAGCGTAACGTTCTTGTTTTTCAAAATGTTAAAATGACACCCGGTATAGAAAAGAGAAATGTAGAGCCTTGTAAAAATCAAATTGCAATCACTGTGTTTATTATGGGTGTCACGGGTGAAGTGAGAACTGTAATAAGGCCCGTAGTCCTACGTTAAAATCAACGTGCATATCAAATGAGAATTGCTGTCTTTATTACCCGTGTCACGGGTGACGTTATAGCCGTAATAAGGTCCAGTAACCCCAAATCGCGATAAAAAAAAAACAAAACAAGCTATCACCCATTCTTGTTTGACCAAATTTTAATCATGACACCCTTCATTCGAAAGATATAATATTCACCCTTTATGTCTACTACCTACTTGGTGGAGTCAAAAATTTAGTTGAATGGTTCAAAAGTTTTCGATTTTGCGTCATTCACCTGTTACGATCTAACTGATGCACATCGCGGCAGTCAAAGAGGGTTATTCCGAGAGTCGAAGAGACTTTTGTCACTTGGTGAAGTAAGAAAATTCAAACGAAGTGATGTGACTCTTCATTTGATTTTCCCAGAAAAATCACGTCACTGTGACTGACTTTTCTCACTTCACCAAGTGAGAAAAGTCACTTCGACTGTCGGAATAATCCTCAAAAAGCAGAAACCTCCAACCCTACAGACAAGATGTTTACAGCCAAACTACACGAAAGAAAAAACCAATTCTCAAATGCATTCAGCATGACCCTTCTTTTTTTCTCAGTGAACGCAGAGTAGAAAACCTATTGTGATATTATTTCCTAGATGTTAAGCTACGTATTACTAAATATATTTATATATAATTAAACTCTCCATATGTACAACGAAGCTAGCCAATGATGTTAGGAAAATAAATGGAACAATTACTAAATCCATTCGATGGTATACTATAGTTATAGAGTAAAGTTACAAACATTCCTGTATTTAAATCAGCCCGAATAAATGTCCCAAACTTCGTTCTGTATTCAACACTTAATTCTGCTATCACAAACCTTGAGCGATCGACTCAGCGACTCTATCGGACGGTATTCGAAGCGCTGCCATGGTCGCACCATAGGCCCAATCAACGGTTCACAGTTGGGTAAGTAATCGAAAAACACCTGCCTGAAGCGGTCCACATTCGTCTGATAGGGATCCATCGTGGACCAGTATAGTCGATTCTCTTGCATCTGCAGCCGCTTGAACTTACGGTAGAACTTGGCCAGCTGCGTTTGGGCCTGGACTCATGTTATGGTTAGATCATCTAGAAAGGTAATTCGAAACAAAAACTTACATTCCGTTCCAGCCGTTGTTTGTAGTTCCAGTTGACCCGTCCGTGCATTCCAAGATCCTTACAAACCGGCCACCGCATGGCCGTCGCTCTAGGAATAAGCCAATCCCAAAGGTATTTACTTTCGTGAAGCAGGTCATCCCGTTCCTTCCTGGACCGGCTAACCCCATACCGATGTTGTATCCATGCATTCAGAAAAGGCAGCTCATGCGCATCAGGGAAGGTAGCCAGCACATATTTGGGATCCTCGCAAAGCTTGAGAAGAGCCCTCTGAAAGATGTGTTAGTTTATATTAACTAAATGAGAATTCTGACCAAGCTTCAAACCTTCAAAAGTTGCTGTAGAAATGTTGGATCCTTCGAATCAATGTATTCGAAATCTAAAACATCGATTTCTGTTTTCCTTTCCCTGGCCTCTTCTCGACCTTTGAGAAATCTTTCGTGCCACAGCTTCAATTCACAGCGCCACATTTCCTTCATACACCGGGCAACCGCCTCGCTCTCATCCACGTCGTCTTGCTCCATCCCTAGTGCCACTCGGATGGCCTTCTTCACAGGACAAACCGGTCGTTCCGTGCCATCTTCCAAAATCTTTCGATAGTCAAACTCATAAGGAACCGAGTCGCCACGACAACAGTGAAAGTACTTCTGCATGGATTTCTGTTTACCATTAACCGCAAGCATACTCCTCAGACAAAATATTCCCTGTTCCTTGTCACAGGAGCATTTGGTTCCACTCAGGAGCTTCCGTTGACGTTCAAACGATTCCCAACATTCCGGGCCGTCACTCCGGGGAGTAAGCATGCAGGATACAATCGAATCGTCGATAAGCTTACGCAGCAGAAGCTGTATCATTTGGTTGTCCCGTAACGTCTGTTCGTCTCGCTTTCGCTTCTCGCTGACTTTGGCGACCTCTTCGTCGAGTTTCTCTCTGCAAATCAAATTATACACACTTAGATTTTTTACAGAAATCTGTAAAAGTTTACCGAATTCTCAACAGCTGAACGTTCGGTAATCCGATTTAACGGATTTCGGTGAAATTTTACAGTTATCTGTAAATAAATTACCGGATTTCGGTAAAATTTTACCGAAATCCGTTAAATTGGATTACCGAACGTTCAGCTGTTGAGAATTTGGTAAACTTTTACAGATTTCTGTAAAAAAATCTAAGTGTGTAGCATGCAGCAAATAGTGTTGATTCCGGAGATTGTCGTACGACACATTCTTTTCTTGAATTTGATATAGAAATAGACTTATTAGTATGGAATCAACTAGCGATTTGAAATTGATTTAATTTTGTAGAACCCCTTGATCCGAAGTCCACCTTGCAGTTTGCACCTTACAATACATTCTTGCAATTTTCGGTACTAGAAGCTTTGTTTTTGGTTTGATTCGCTGTGTTTGTGTGAGTCACGTTATTAGGGGCGAATCATTAAGCTTGGGATCGAGCTTGGGACCGATGTGCTTGTACTTTCTGAGCCAAAAGCTCTATCCATTTTCTTCTTGACTATCCAGCCACTGGTATATAGCCTATATAGGATAAAGGATAGTATATAGGATAGCCAAGAGGAAAATGGATCTAGTTTTTGGCTCAGGAAGTACCAGATCATCGGCCCCAAGCTCAATGATTTGCCCCCAAATAACGTAACTCACACGAGAATACCCTCAAATATTCCGTCAAAATAACACAGCGAATCAAAACAAAAACAAAGATTCTAGTACCGAAAAACGCAAAAATGTATCTCAAGGTTCAGAGTGCAAGGTGTACGTCGGACCAAGAAGCTCTACAGCAGTGAACCAATTTCAAATCGCTAGTTTCACATTGATTGTTGCTACTATGATTGGTTTTACAACCATCGAGTTGCTTCGATCTCCATCACTCCGACTCAATCTTGGCTGACTGTAGACCGATTTGCTCTTGCATCTTTTCCATCTTCACGCATTCCAAAAATTTTGTTAGACCATCGGCCACCATTTTGTCGCTTGGACAATATCAAACGTTCATCGTTGGCTAACTACCTCACGAAATTGAAACGAGTCAATGTCCTTCAGCAGCCTAAGCAACCACATCAGCTCACGGCTGGCTTCGGAAAGCGCCACGTATTCTGCTTCGGTCGACGAAAGTGTTACACGAGGTTGTTTTTGAGCTGCTCAGCTGACTGATCCTCCGAGACCAAAGATGAAACCAGTGTTTGATTTCCGGTCCGCTTAGTCGCCTGCCCAGTCTGCATCAACGAACGCTTCTAGAAGTCCCAAATTCACTGTTGACTTTAAGTACTGATGGCAATGTCCACCCTCGTGTTCACCGCAATGTACAGAAGAGTGCCCACCAGGCTCTGAAACTCGTCGTTTCTAGGCATGGACTCTCCTCCTTGTGCTGCACATTTGGGTACCCGTGATCCATTGGAATCGGAGAGCGCTTCGCATTTGCTTGTCCAAATCGTTTCGATACTTTCTCGATGTACGCTTGCTGGTTCAGGAAAAACTCACCACCGCACCGGGTCACTCGGATTCCCAAATAGGGGGATTCCACTTCCGAGGCACGTGCTGGTAAACTGTCCCGTAAGATGCCTCCGAACTCTTCTGTGTTGGTGATAATCAGCATATCATTCCATTGGCATTCCCAACACGCCCGGTATGCTTGAGGCCATATAGGCTTTTCCGTTGCAGACAAATCCTTGGTCCCACCTTGGAATCTTTTCAACCGAAGGCTCCATGAAAAAAGTATCTTTCAATTCACCACGCAAATATGCCGTCTTCACATCAACGTGCTTGACCAACAAATGGCCGGCGACACTCATTAGCATCGGAATTCTCTTCATGGGATTACAGCTCGTCTGCTGTGGTTTGCTTCCACATATTGCGCTCGGGTCCGGCCATTGCTTCCTCAGATGTGCGGGACTCGCCATCTTCATCCTCTTCATTAACGTCGGATTAGTTAGTGTTTTCCGGTGTGTCTTCCAAAAACGTCTCTTCTTCGGCATCAGCGTAGCTGACGACTCCGGCGACTCTGGAGATGACTCAGGTCCATGCGCTCCATTCCAGAGTTTGAAAGGAGTCTCCTTCAACAACTTCGTCGGCAAACGGTTTTGCAAATAATTTACCGTGTTCACCGTCTCGGCCCAGGACTTCAACGGCACCCAACAACATGCAGCGTGCCATTTCGACCAATGAGCGGTTTTTCCGCTCCGCTACCCCGTTTTGCTGCGGGATGTATGCAGTGGTAAACTGATGACGAATACCTTCGGCTCGCCAAAAGAAATCCTGCGCTTTGCTGCGACATTCACCATCCTGATCGGAACGTATAATCAACAATCAATATGAAACTAGCGATTTGAAATTGGTTCACTGTTGTAGAGCCCCTAGTTCCGAAGTACACCTTGAGGTCTGCTCCTTTCAATATACTCTTGCGCTTTTCAGTACCTTTCGGTACTAGAAGCTTTGGCTTTGTTTTGATTCGCTGTTATTTTGACAGAATATTTGAGGGTGTGTTTGTGTGAGTTACGTTATTAGGGGCGGTTTGCTAGTACTTCCTGAGCCAACCAAATTTGCACATAATGTTGGACGCATTGAGAAACCTCGTACTTTCGGCTTCACCGGCTGGGCAACCTTCATACAGTACAGCCCTCCGGAAACGGTCGATCCTGCAATTACCTTCTTGTCCTTCAATATACGGCATCCATTGATGTCGAAAATTACCGTAACACCGCATGACACCAGCTTCTTCACCGAAACTAGGTGCGCATCGGATTCCGGCACCAACAGCACATTTTTGAGGGTTACTTTTGACCCTCCGTAGAAAGTACTGTCACCGCCCTCCTCCTCCCCCCCCTCCCCCCCCACACCCCCCCCCCCCCCCCCCCCCCCCCCCCCCCCCCCCCCCCCCCCCCCCCCCCCCCCCCCCCCCCAAACCCCCCCCCCCCCGCCGCGACAAAAAGAAAAAATAATCCTTCTTCTTCCTTTTTTTTCCGGCGCTGAACCCCGGGGTGGTTTCTTTTTCACCCCTCTTTTCTGGTGTTTTTTTTCCACCCCTAGTCGGTTTGCACGCACCTTTCGTACATTACCATCTACACCTTGGTCCCTACCAACACTACCGTACACGCTAAGCTCAGTTTACCCATAATCGCCAAAAAGTGTACATACTCATTTATGGGTAAAGTTGACTTTACCCATATTTGAGTAAATTTGTATGGGATAAAATACTCAAATATGGGTAAGTAGTAATGTACCCATAAATGGGTATGTGCACTTTTCGCGATTATGGGTATTCTTCACCCATATTTGGGTTAACTGATCTTAACGTGTAATCAGTAGGCTGACAGGCTAACAGCTATTGAGCGAGAGGGTGGTAGAAGAAGAAGGATAAGAAGTAGGAGAATAGAGGAAGATAAAACAATAGGAGTGAAGGCTTCGTGAAATCACAAAACGTGCAGCTTATATAAATTATGGATTGTTGATTTACTTAAAATTAGTGCCTAAATCTATGCAAGACTATAATTAGCTTACCAACTACTTACAAACTACTGCTTAAGGTTAGCGTGAACATTTTACTGGAAAGATCCCTATTAGCTCGCTGAATTATTACGTGGAGTATTATTAGAACAAGTTTTGGTGAGTAAAAATCAAAATAAGTCTTATTAAACTTAGCTTGAGCTGGGTAGATGTACAAATAACCATACAAATAATAAATGTACAAATAATTTGCATTATTAGGCACATCAGTCGATGCGTATGAGCGTACCGCCAGTCCTCCTAATACCGTCGCAGAGAGGTCATTAAACGTATGTTCAGAAATTGTAGTACAACTTTGAATAATAACATTGTAATCATTAACAGGATTTTTTTAACCCACCCTGAATGGGTTAATAAATACGGAAATTTTCAACTGGCAATCAACTGCTGTTCTCAACAATTTCCTTTCGCTGGTTCGCTTCTCTGTCAGGGACGGAAAATTCCTCTACTTGTGCCCCAGTTTTTGGCAACAATGGCACACCATTTTCTTCGCTATTTCATCGACCACCTTGGATTTGACCAAGTCCAACGTTAAATCTTCGTCTGCCCTGCTTTCCAGAGCCATGGTCAATGTCGAAAAATATTCCGGAAGACTCCGGGGCATTATAGCTACCTGCAAACTCTTACTTAATTCTACGCCAGCCACCGACAGCCGTTTGAACAGGCTCTCCATTTCAAAAATGTGCTGCTTGATGTCCTCGCCGTCAGAATGGACACTTTGAACGTTAGTGTTGCCTTCTCGTAATTTCCCCGCAGCTTTTCCCAGGTCGTTTTCGCAGTCTTGCAGTCCTTGATCAGGCTCAGCTAATTATCCTCCAGCAGGAGGCCTTTCGCAGCTCGTGCTCTCAGGTCACCACCGTTCCACGCTACCCTGGTAGCTTCACGTGCCGGATTGGCTTCGGTGACCTCCGGTTCCGCACCGGTAATATACTGCCACAGGTCCTCTCGGATGAGAAGGAATTCCGCCTTGCTTTTCCAAACGCTGTTGTTTCCTCCGTTGAGTTTCTGGATTCCCAATCGCTCCATGGTGAATTGAACGGCTTCTAAGGACTGTTCATTTTATAAAGAGGACACATTGTTTTGCAGATGTTGTATTTATTCGTAATCAAATTCAAACCCGGTTTTATGTGTAATAATCACTATTGTCTCTGTATTACGGAAAACATATAATTTTCATCTAAATGCTTCTAGATATGAAACTGATGCACTTTTTGACGAATGCCCGTCATTAACCTTTTCACCGTTCTCAGCTATACCTTTCGAAGATGACTAGTAGATGACCACATTTTTTTGAACTCATTGACAGATTGTGCCTCTCTGCCATCCTCTCGGAGGTGCCGCTTGGTTATTGCCCAGTAGCGCTCGACGGACGCAATTCAGGACAATTTGGAGGATTATCTTCTTTTTGCACAAAATTGATGCCGTGCTCCTTCATCAGATCCAGCGTACCAGAAGCGTAGTGAGCGGATAAAATGCAAGATCAGGCCTGAACAGTGGGGGGACGTTGTATTCACGACACAGAGGAACATCGCATTCCTTGCGATAAACTTCACCGTTGATGGTCCCAGTGGTGAAAAATGGCAAACTTGTTTTGGCACATAAGCAAATAGCCTGCCACACAAGAACTTTTTTGCCGAACGTCTACATTCCGATCGTTCTTCTATCGTCAGGTACGTTTTTTCCCAACAACCGCATTATAAAACTGCGGCCCCGGTAGCGTAGTTGTGTCCAGTTTGCAATATGTTTCGTTGTCCATCAAAATGCAAGGATTGGGTTCCTTTTTAACGGCATCGCTCGTTCCACGCTCCGTTTTGGCGGTTTTTGATTCTCGTATGCCGTGATGTTATTTCTCTATTTGACACTTTTGACAAATCCAACGGATGCTCCCAGTTTGTTGGCAACCTGTTGGACTGAGTTCGGTTTTTCGGATAACAGAAGCCAACACATTTGTTCTCCTTTTGTGGGTCGACAGGGCCGCTTCTGGTTCTGGATCTTGGCGGATCCTCCACAGTATGCTCCTCTCCAAACTCTTTGATGATTTTGTGCACACCAGTCTTCGATTTTTTCACAATTTGAGCAATATGTCTACAAGACAGCCCCTCGTAGTTCTTTTGAATAATCAAAACTCTAGTGCCCTTATCAATTCGCTCCATTTTGCTAAACTGTTTTGACTCAGTTAAAAAATGGCAGTCGCCTGTCACCCTCCCGTTTTATTTTACTCAATTTTTTAGTACAATTGTATACTATCTCTTTTTTTCTCACGGAAATGTTACTCAATTTTCGTAAAAAGTGGATCTTCTCATAAAATTGAGTAGATCTACTTTTTACGATATTTGAGTAACATTTCCGTTAGAGAAAAAGAGATAGGATACAAATGTTTTCAAAATTCCATCAAAATTGAGAAAGCATCTGATTCTTATCGCGTTACACAAGTGTCCTCTTTATAAAATGACCTTACCTTACCAATCAGACTAAGGCCGGTGTGGCCTCTGCTGTACACAGAAGTTGTTTCCATTGTAATCGGTCCATGGCTGTACCTCGCCAGCCTCGCTGTCTGCGGAGGGTCCGCAGGTCGCCTTCTACTTGAACAATCCACCTTGCTCGTTGCGCGCCTCTTCTTCTTGTACCTGTCGGTTCGTTTTCGAGAACCATTTTCACAGGGCTGTGAGTTACAACCAAGGAATAACCGACGATAATAGGAGACTTCTTCCTGGAAAAAGTGACAACGGTACACTTTCCCGGATTCAAGAGCATACAGTTCACCTCACATCACCTTTGTCTCTAAGTATTTCTGCAACTGTAAGGCGTCTAGTAACAAATCCACGTGACTGTAGATTTTGAGGTCGTCAGCAAAGCTTAGCCGATGAGATTTCAGCAACAGGTTGACATCGTTGAAATACAAGAGAAAAATCAGCGGCCCATGATGACTAAAGGGGGAACGAAGAGGACAACAAAGATACGATTTAAACCAGTGAAGCAAGGAGGCGCCGAAGCCAAGCTTTTCCAGTTTTGCCACAGCGATGTCATGGTTGATTCTGTCGAAGGCAGCAGGTCATGTAGTTAACGTCCGTTTGTGAACCAGCTGAAATCACATCCATGATGAAGGAAGTGATTGATATAAGGTTTGTGGTCGTTTAACGCTTCGGCATGAATCCATGTTGATCTTCGCTGATATATTGCTTCACGTGGAAAAACACGGGTTCCAAACGGCCAGTTCAAACAGCTTAGAGGCTGCGCACAAGCTCAAAATTCCGCGCTGTAGTTATCAGCATTTCTTATAACTCCCTTTTTGTGCACGGGAAACTTCCTTCCATAGTGTTGGAAACTTACCGGTCGGCAATGATGATCGATAGATGTGGCCTAATGGTGCGGTCAGCGAAGCAATGCAATGTTTTAGAAATACGGATTGCCGGAATACCGGCCGGTCTAGCGGTGCTTGACGTCTTCAACTTGTTTGCAGCAGCAACGATATCTGCATCGTCGATAGGGATTGCGTTGAAATACCAGTCAGACAAAGGGACGTTATTCGAGGCAACTTCGATTTGTTGTGGCTGGAGGACATCGTTATGGAAAACATCTGCAAACTTTTCGGAGAATATACTTCAGATGTCGACAACGGACTCAGCAATAACCCCGTTCCAAGAGATGGATGAAGGTAAACCGTTCTCCTTGCGTTGCTCATTAATGTGTTGCCAGAACACCTTAGGAGTATACTTCAGTTTGCTTTGTAGCTTGCGTTGGTGGGCCGAGAACCAGCGTCGAGCCAGCTGCTTGTACCGATGGTTGAGCGTCACGTAATGGTTCCGTAACGCTATCGACTGATGTTTCGAAAACCTACGTAAAGCCGCCCTCTTTTTTTAATTCAGCCTGCGTAGGGCCATGGTACTATTTTCGAGGCTGGAGAGACTTTCTTTGCAACGTGTCTGTCGATCAAGTAGCTCAAGATGTTGGAGAACGGGGTAGTGGCATTATCGACGTCGTTCATGTCGAGGGTTTCATTCCAGTTAATACTGCTAAGCACATCGAGAATGCTGTCGTAGTCTGCATTGCAGAAGTCATGGTAGGTGGATATCGGTACAATAGCTGGTTCGATCGGTGCACTAGTCTCAAGATTGAGGAATTGAGTATTGAAGAAGTGTCGGATAATGAGCCATCTGTTTTATTAGTGCAGATGGGGCTAGCATGATGCTTGATGTAGTGTTGGCATTCACGAAGCAAAGGTCTATGTTATGGATCGAGTAGTCCGTGATCAGTAGGTTTACACCGTGTCTAATATATTCTCATACAAAATAAAACTCTATTTATTTCAAATCGATAATCCAGATGTTATTGATAACTTTACCCATTATATTGCAATATAATACTGATCAAGTACATCATATGTTTTGGAATAACACCACCTTTAACCTTCTTGACCAGCTCCAGGCGTTTTTCGAAACCGTCACAGGCGGCACGCACGACTTCCATCGGCATTTCGTCCCAAATTCGTTTGATTACGGTTTAGAATTGATTCATATTAGACGCCCTGTGGTCATTTACCTTCGCCAGCATGTAATAATCATACGAAATAATCCAAGGGATTCAGATCTGGTAAACTGGAAGGCCATTCATTCTTGTCCAAAAAGTCGGTCAAATTTTCTCGGCACCAGCCCTGAACGAGATTTGCAGTATGCGATGGCGCTCCGTCCTGCTGAAACACATAGTGATCATCTCCAAACATCTCTTGTACATAAAGCTTGACAACTTTCTCCAAAACTTCCGTTTTATAATATGCGGCATTCACTTTAACGCCTTTTTCGATGAAAACCAGTGGTAATTTGCCTCGCTTGCAAATTGCTCCCCAAACCATCACTGACGCAGCACTTTGGAATCGTGGAATATTCCTATCACTCTCTGGAACAGTTCTCGAAGAGAGAGCTCACAATCTGTCGTTCTAGACACTGTGGGATTGTTGCAAGACGAATAACTAAATTCTTCCCCACCGTGCCGCGACAAAAGCAGACTTGCTCTTTCGAGTCATGTCTGCTTGGAAGGTTCGGAAACTCCGTGAACCTTACGTTTCTTGAAAGCTTAGAATCCGAGGTCATTTTGCAGTATATTGTGCATTGACGATCTCGAAACATTCATATCTGCGGCCATTTTACGTACAGAGCGCTGTGATTTTCGTCTAATCCGTTCCCTGACCACTTTAACAACTCGTGCAGTCCACACCGTACGAGTACGACCGGATCTCTTCCGGTCATCCAACGAGCAGGTGTCACGTTACCTTCGGATGGTTCGGTACACAAAATCCCGCTTTACTACGAGCTTTTTCAAATTTCTGAAAATAGCGCCCGGGCGCTCAGCTTTCAAAAACTTTTTTATCATCACAGCACGAAACTCCTTCATCACTGGTAAGAGATAAACACCCAATGAAAACAATCGGACATAACCTAAAAGCGTTTGTATAAACATAGTGCAAAACTACACCAACACATACGTGAAGCATGTTGAGTAGTTGCACGACACCAATGAAAGGAAAAAGTGTATGAGAATATATTGGACACGGTGTAGATAAATTAGATTTGAATTAACTCATTACCAGGTTGTCAACCTTTCTACAATCAAGACCTGTTTTATTTCAAAAGGTTATGGGCCCAGATTCACCGAACCTCTGGAATTCGCCGTCATGTTGCTTTTATTTGCTGTCCCAATATGATACGATAATTCCTGCTTCGATGTGAATTCCGCTCCGCATCTGGCCATATGTGTAGTGGCACCAGAATCGAAGTACCTTTCCTCGTCATCAACGTTGTCGCCCATTGCAAATACCGCACACATTGCTCGGCCTTTTTTCTTCGATCCGTTTTGCTGCTTTTCTGAACAGTTGGCTGCAAAATGGCCCTGCTTCTTACAGTTATAGCAGGAACCATCGCCCTTCTTATGGCCACCATTCTTCCGGTTGCGTTGATGTTGATCACTGTAGAACGCACCTTCTTCGCTGCTACTCTTCGATCCCATCTTGACCTTCAAGTCCTGTATTGTCTTTGATTTAACAGCATCAGCATGGGAGCGTAGAATTTCGGTAGTCCCATAAGGAGAATCGACGCTAGCAATTCGTCGCTGACCGCAAAATTGATTTCAGCTAACTTGTGGCTCGTCGACATTACCGCATCAACATAGGCTTCCGTAGAGTCAAAATTGTCCAGCCGGAACGACGTCAGTTGCTGCAACAATCCAATCCTCCGATAGATCCCGTCGTCTTGGAACGCGACCTTCAGTTCATCCCAAGCGTCCTTGGCATCTTACGCCCATTACCAAGCTGTAATTAATTTTCTCCAGGCTGAGACATATCGTGGACAACGCCCGTAGTTTTGTTTCTTCGTCCACGATCTACCCTTCTTGTGGCATCACCGCACTCCAACTTCCTTCTCGGATGAAGGTCATTTTCATCGCAAATGCCCAGGAAACGTAGTTTTCTCGCCCATTCAGTTTTTCCATCGTCAAGGAAAAGCCACACGGTCCAGCTCCAGCACGCCCAACTCGCCGATCCGCTTCCTGTCGTGGATTTGCGTTTGCTGGTGCGCTTCCGGTGTCCCTGACCGATCCAAAACATCCGGCTTGAGTAGTCATCTTCGCTTCAATTAACTTTCTCTTCAGAACATCACACAGTTACTGGCCAAAGTTCTGGGCCCATAACCTTTTGAAATAAAATAGGTCTTGATTATAGAAAGGTTGACAACGTAATGAGTTTATTCAAATGTCTATCGTCCATTTTCATTCACAATGTCGTTAATCTGGCGAAAGGATGCAACGGAATAATGATCAAGCATCGAAATCGACCTCGCATGGATGCGTGATTGGGGAGGGTCGGAATTATGGAAGCTGTCGGATCCACGCCGCCATTTGACACCCGGTTAAAATTCCCGATTATCACGATTTCGTCTCTAAGACGGGCACTTCCAGAAATTTGTGCAACTAACTGAAGGTGCACATTTATGAGATCATCGTCGCTAACTCTGCCAGGAAGAAAGTAAACGGCACATAGGCACAGGGTACGTTCCTTGACATTTAACGAGATCCAAACTTACTCCGCCGACTTCCAATATTCATCTTCAACCATGTGCGATTCGAGGCCGTAACGTACAGCGATCAAAACGCCTCAATGGCCTGAATGGCATCCTTGAGGAAGTTCTGTCACCACCATGTTAGGAAAAGCTGATAGATTTCCTGAATTAAACACGACTTTTCGACCAAGTTTGAAGTCTACAATTAGGGACGAATGCCTTTCCCAAAATCAATACAACAATAACAACATCCACCAAAGGAGCTGGAGCGATCGATATCAACGGAGTGGTGTCTTGAGTACTTACGAATCAGAGATCCAAGCTGCGATGGTTTTCATTTACTGCTTGGTAGATCTGGGATAGCGTTTCCGCACTGTAGAGGTCAAGAAGGCTTATAGCTGCTGAATATAGAACGGATCGTTCGTCATCTCGATAGAGAAAGCCATTGTGAGACGGTTTCCATATAACACCGGCGAGTTTGAAGTCACTGAGAACTATTAACTCAGCTGAGTTCTCGATTACAGTGAAAACATCGTTTGGCGAAAATATTTATGAACGGTTAAAATACTAATTAACCTAATCAATGTCTTCAACCTGATGCATTTTGGGCTAGCATTCATCCTGATTCAACACTTGAAAAAAAGTGCTGAAACCTGCCTTGGTCCTTGAGAAAGTCAATGATGAATTGATTATAGAATAGCAACGCAACGTAAGTTATAAACAGCAACATGTTTACACTATGTTGGAATTATCTATAGCATTATTCCATTTAAGTTATTCTCGCGTTTTACAATATAAGTTTCAAAACTATTACATAGTGTCCTTTGCTCTGTATATTCTTCCTGTTGCTATATTTTTACGGATTATCGTCTAATATTTCAGGTGTCCGAATATCCGGATATGAATACAGAAATTTCGAAGCAATAAATTCAAAACAAGTTTAAAAGCCACTAAAACTAAGCAACTGATTTGGGCTCATTTTTTATCCCAGCAGAAAAAGCAGCTACATTCCGTTTGTTTTTTCGTCTTATCAGCCCGCTGGCCGTTGTCGTTGATGTAAGCCGAAAAATTGGTTCACAACTCATCATTTTTAGGCACATTTAGTGAGCACATCGTCTCAAAAGCGCAATTCCCCACCCGTTCGCTAAACAATCGCTTGAAGCTGTCATAATCACAAAGCGTTTGACCCCTGGAACAACCGGGAATCTGCACTACCCGTTCCTGGTGTGTCAACATGACGTGGGTCCCGTTGGTGCACCTGAAAGAGCGGAAACGTTAGCAAGTCACAAACTCCATTCACACTAAACTTCAACTTACTCCAGCTGTGTGAAAACGAGATTCGAAGCAAAGGCATCGATTTCGCTAACTCTCCACTGTCTTTTTTTCTCGAAATCCCTATGCGTGAGAGGATATTCATCACGATACAACCCAAGAAAGGCCATGGCTTTCAGCAGAGTTCCGGAATGTGTAAAATAAAACGTATAAGGTTCTAAGTCCCCGTCGAAACGCTTCAGCAAATCTCCAAAGGCATTGCAAGCTTGTTCGTAAGTCAACTCGTACCCGTATCCATCGATCCAGTAGTATTCCAAATCCTCCCCAAACTCCAACACCTTGACAGAGGATTTATCGAACAGCAGACACCAGGGTGAGGTGTGCTTCTTGCTCCATGCCGTCTCAAAAGCGCACGTCTGATACATCAAGTGGATGCTCTCTGCATCCAAATATGTGCCTACCTTCTTCGAAATTTTCCCGATGACTTCTTTCATCGGTTTACTGTTGTAGAACAGATCTACTTCTCGTACTGCATCCGGATTGTGCTTAATCTCACTTCTCCATTTCTCGCATAGCTTATAAAACCTCAGTACCGGATCCCGTGACAACGGAGTCGGATATTCTACATCCACCGTCCTTCCGAACAATCCTAAACTGAAATTCTTCGCGCTGTTTTCAGCCCGCTCCGTCTTAGTAAATTTAAAATAGAAATCTTCTTTCCGATAATCCTTCGGCAGTACATCTCTATACCGCGACCGGAATCTCCTGCCCAACTGCAGCATCTCCTCCGCTCCCTCTTCGACCAGAATTTTCTCCTCTTGCATGACCAACTTCGATTCCCATCGCTCAAACATCTGCAGTTCTTTCTTGCACAACCTTCCATGCTGCAGGATGTCGTCACGAATGCCCATCAAATCCGTACTCATCCTGTCGATTACCTTCTGAGAAGGATTTCGCGTTCCATGTCGGAACAACCCCCAAGTCCGTTTGACACGACAGCCATCGATACCGGTTGGATTGTATCCCAAATCACGGAACACATGCCGGTAGGGAGTTTTGGTAGCCAACCTCCGATGAACCACTTCCCACGGCTTTTCCGAACAGGCTTGGCCAAAAACCACCGCTGCCGGAATACAGCACACAATCAGCAGCAATCGCAGCAACATTTTAGCATTGCACTAACCAAGGATAACAAGTCACTAAGAATAATTTCTATATTGTTTTAGTTTTATACGATTCACCTGGCTGCCTTGACGGCGCGTTAACAGCTTGTGAAAGCGGTTCCGTCAAAACAAAAACATCACCACCCGCAATTTCATTCATAAACAACCTACCGGTAGTGTACGTGTGATGTTTATTCTCAAATTCAAAGCGCACACGTGTGTGCAAGGGTAAATGCGCATGCGTATGTGTTTAAGCCACTAACCGCTAGATGGGGACATGTTGGCTAGAGTGTACACTTCCCTTAATATTTGAAGCCATTCAAATTGACCGTTAGTGATGACAAAAAAATAATGATTTTTCTAAGCTCTGTCATTAAGAGTCATTATTCTAAAAACTAAAAATCGGTGGAATGCCTTACTGCAATGCATATGCATCGGAATATATCTGTCATACAGAGAAATAATGTGTAATACCAGTGAGTAGAAGCGTCGCCCTCGAGGAAGTCCTCTCGAAACAATTCAAAATTTTAAAAACCCACCCACTTACCTCACTTCCGTTCTCTGTGTCAGTAGCCCCATCAGCTTATTTCGCCTGCGAGCCATATCCTGGTGCTTTCGGCAAAGTTCCACCCGCTCCTGCTCTCGACTCACCATCATCGCAATTTGATCATTCAGCAGTTCTCGTACAATCAATTCCGCACTATCACACACACTGGTAGACAAAGGAATCTTCCGTTTCATGATCTCCCTCCGTTCCTCATCATCATCTTCGGCAGGATCAGTCTGATTCGCTCGGACCCGTTTGGCAAACCACCTGGATGCCTCGTTCGGTATTATAAAGTCCGGATTGCGATACTGTATGTAACGATTCACACAGAATGGCACTTTCGGTTGGAACGTTTTGTTTGAAAAATTCTTCATACAAGGCCCTCGAACCCGTTGCGGCTCCAGATATGGGGAACAATACTGACCACCACAGATTGGCCAATCAAGTGATTGACAGCTTCGATTAGGTCGACAAGATTTCTTCGGCGCTTTAGGCGGGAGTATACTTTCCAAGCCTCTCAGCGTGGTCATCATATCCAAATGACAGATAGCGGACATTAGTAAGCGCTCATTGTTTGTGTAATTCTTACGCCGATTTTTGGAATAGTGCAATTCTAACAGAAACCAAAGGAACGATAAATCATTCCCACGTGACATTTCGAGAGCCTCCCGAATTATATTCGATGGGCACAATGGATACACTCCAAGACTCCTAATCAATTCACGGCAGCGAAACACGCTGCCTTCGTCCAAATCATCCCGAATCGCATCCAGCAGAAGGTTCATTGCAACCACTTGGCTGTCCGAAAGCTCTTGAAACCAGAGCGGAACCGACCGGCGGACAAGAATTTTGTTCATTCTTCGTTCTAGAAAGTGTTCCGGAATAAGATTTTTAAAAGGATTTCAACATCCAATATCATACGTACCGTTTTCGGCCAGCATCAGCTGAAACCCTTCCATGTAATTTTGATACGCCCGGATCGCGGTTCTATATTTTTGATCGAAAATCTCATCCTGAGATAAGGTTGAAGATCTTCGTTTTGAAGAATGTTGTTGATTTAGAGGCTGTCAATGCCGGAAGTTCCGTAAATTTTAGGACGGTAAAATCGAATCAACAGTCTTCATAAACTTACCGCACTGTTGGAATCAGTACAGCTTTCTTTCATGCTTTCCATTAAACACTCGAAATTTACTGGTAGGTACAGGTACTAGGATAGACAACTAATTTTGAAAATTTAAGTTTCTTGTCGGAATAAAACGGTTAGACAGACTGGTTGTACGCAAGGCCTACTAACGGATTTTTTTTTTCTATTCAGATAAATCTCGAGTAATAAATGAGTAGAGCTTCAACGCCAATTGAAAACCATGAGTTTAAACGTAGATTTCTCACGTTTCCAAGCCGGAGGTTAAGGGTTCGATTCCCGATACAGTAGAATGTCTTTCCGGGTGGGAAATTCTTTGGACTTCCCTGGAGCATAAACGTATCATTGTGCTTGCCACCAGGGTTGTGAATCGTTGACGTCTGCGCTCGCGTTTGCGTATTATATGTAAATAGAATATCAGACATTAGTGACTGACCCACAATTGATACGTTGCGGATGCGTTGACGTAAATTTGACAGAAAACCTATGGGAAAACTGTCAAATCCACGCAAACGCATCCGCAACGTATCAATTGTGGGCCAGCCATAACAATTAACATTCCAGCTTGCTACACTCTATAAGATTGGATGTTTTGGAATGGTAAAGGAATCCCTCAGTTGAGAACTGTGCTACAAAGAACTCTGATTTCAGCGGCATTTTGTGTTTGTGTGTGGTTTAAATTGTTGAGGAGCGTGCAAGTGCCTTTGCCACCTGATGACGGTGAGGCACAAACAATATTCCGACCGCGATATTATCCAATGGACTCGGTCGGTCCATGGGTTGTCTACTTTCAGCCCAAAATTAAACCTCTGAATCTGTACCAAATAACTACTGATTTGACGAAGCGATTCTCAGCCGTGACAGAGATCACGAAAGTTAAATTTAATAAACTCCGTGTTGTCGTCTCTAACCTGAAGCAGGCTAATGAGATTGCTTCCTCCCAGCATTTTACACTGGAATACCGAGTTTATATTCCAGCTCGTGGTGTGGAGATTGTAGGAGTGGTCACAGAGGCGAGTCTATGCCCTGAAATTTTGGAGAAGCGGGCGGTTGGCTGATTCAAGAACCCTCTGCTCCCCCAGTTCAGATACTGGAAGTAAGAAAGTTAGTTAAAATATCGCACAGCGAGGGTAAGAAAAAAGTTACCCCCACAGACTCGTTATGGGTGACCTTCTCTGATTCAGCCCTCCCTCAATACGTCGAGTTGGGAAAACTTCGACTACCTGTGCGGTTGTTTGTACCTCGGGTCATGATCTGCCAAAAATGCCAGCAGATGGGGCATACGGCCTCCCATTGCGGCAATAAGGCACGTCCCTGTGCAGATAACACACTAAAATGCGTTTTCTGCCAGGGAACTCCTCCCCATGCTCTCTCGTCATGCCCGGCGTACAAACAACGCGGGGGAAAATTAGAACGTTCTCTGAAACAACGTTCATGGCAATCTTTTGCAGAAAAGCTTAAGAAAGCCTCGCCACCCGATATCAATACAAATCCTTTTGCTCCTCTGTCAGATGACGAGTCTGATTCGGACTTGGTTGAGGAGGGGACATCTTTCAGTTTTCCGGAAGGTGCTTCACGGAAGCGAAGACGCATCCGAGCAGGGAAAGTAGCTGAACAGAAGCCCCAAATCAACATGCCCAATTCAAAGAGCAGTGGAAATAAGGATAATCCAAATCCTCCTGGTTTTCGAAGTGCCAACTACACACAGGATTTCCCATCTCTCCCGGGGACATCCAAAACCCCTGATGCCCCGATTTTAAGAACAGAAGCCCCCTCTTCATCTGGGCTGTTCTCATTTGGTGATATTGTGGAAGGTATTTTCAAGTACCTCGAAATGTCTGACCCTCTTAAAAGCATTGTTATGGCAATGCTTCCCACTGTGAAAACTTTTTTGAAGAAATTAACATTAAAGTGGCCCCTCCTTGCAGCTATCATTTCCTTCGATGGATAATTTGCCAAAAGAGGTCGGGGATTTGATCACTGTTCTGCGGTGGAATTGTCGAAGTCTTATTCCCAAATTGGAATCATTTAAATTTTTAGCTCACAATATCGGTTGTGATGCATTTGCTCTTTGTGAAACGTGGCTTTCACCCGAAATCGATCTTCCGATTCACGATTTCAACATTATTCGGCTTGATCGTGAGGATTCACGTGGAGGAGGAGTACTTTTGGGGAACAAAAAGTGCTACTCCTTCTATAGAGGGAATTTTCATCCTATTTCAGGTACTGAAGTTGTCGCATGTCAGGCTGTTATTAAAAATAAAAGCCTTTGCATTGCTTCCGTTTATATTCCTCCTAGAGCCTCAATAAACCAAAAACAACTTTCAGATATTTGTTCGGTTCTTCCTGCTCCGCGGTTGGTCATGGGAGATTTTAACTCTCACGGTACAGGCTGGGGAGAACTGTACGATGACAACCGGTCTTCTTTGATATATGACCTCTGTGACAACTTCAATATGACCGTTCTCAACAATGGAGAAATTACACGCTTGACTGGTCCATCCTCACTTGGCAGTAGGTTAGACCTCACACTTTGCTCGAATTCATTATCGTTGGACTGCACGTGGAATGTGATCCAGGATCCCCACGGTAGTGATCATTTGCCTATTAAAATTTCGGTTGCCACCGGGCTCACTCCGCCGGAATCCATCAACGTCACGTATGATCTAACTCGTAATATCGATTGGACAAGGTTCAAGACAGCAATAGATGAAGCCGTAACAACGGTAGAAGGCTTCCACCGCTGGAGGAATATAACTTCCTCTCCAACCTGATTTTGGAAAGCGCGCTTCAAGCTCAAACTCGACCAGTTCCAGGAACGTCATTTCGCAGGAAACCTCCTTCCCCATGGTGGGATCAGCAATGCACCGAGGTTTACCGCAAGAAGTCCAACGCGTTCAAAGTTTTTCGTAGACGTGGAACACCTGAGCACTCCGAAAGGTACACGGCTCTCGAACGAGAATTTAAGAGCCTCATCAAGGCCAAGAAACGCGGTTACTGGCGAAAATTCACGTGAAACGTCGATGAATACCCTTTGGAACACGGCGCGAAGATTGCGTAACCGAACTACGAACAACGAGAGCGAAGAGTACTCGGACCAATGGATCCTCAAGTTCGCGCGAAAAGTTTGTCCAGATTCGGTACCGGCACGGATGATTCCTCGCGAAATCACGAATTCGATAGATGAGAACAGCCAACCTTTTTCAATGGTAGAACTTTCTCTCGCTCTCCTATCGAGTGGCAATACGGCTCCAAGGTCTGATAGAATCAAGTTCAACTTGCTTAAGAACCTTCCAGACGTCGCTAAGAGGCGCATGTTGCACTTATTTAATCAGTTTCTGGCTCTCAACATTGTACCGGATGACTGGAGTCGGGTGAGAGTTATTGCCATTCAAAAACCTGGTAAACCCGCGTCCGGCCACAACTCCTATCGACCCATCGCGATGTTATCTTGTATTCGAAAGCTGTTGGAGAAAATGATCCTTTTCCGTCTGGACAAATGGGTTGAGACGAACAACCTGCTTTCAGATACTCAATATGGTTTCCGTAGGGGTAAGGGAACGAACGACTGTCTCGCGTTGCTTTCCACAGAGATTCAGTTAGCTTTTGCTAAAAAGAGCAAATGGCTTCTGTTTTCTTGGATATCAAGGGGGCTTTTGATTCAGTATCTGTTGAAGTTCTTTCAGATAAACTCCACGCTTGTGGTTTTTCACCATTAATGAACAATTTTTTGTACAATTTGCTGTCAGAGAAACATATGCGCTTTTCTCATGGAAACTCTACAGCTTTTCGATTTAGCTACATGGGTCTCCCCAGGGATCATGTTTAAGCCCCCTTTTGTATAATTTTTATGTCAAAGACATTGACGGTTGTCTAAGTGACAACTGTACGTTGAGACAACTTGCAGATGACGGTGTAGTGTCTGTCACGGGACCCAATAGGGTCGATCTGCAAGGACCCTTATAGGATACCTTAGACAATTTGTCTACGTGGGCTATCGAGCTAGGTATCGAATTCTCTATGGAGAAAACTGAGTTGGTAGTTTTTTCTAGGAAGCATAACCCAGCACATCCGAAGCTTCAATTTTGGGGTAAGCCGATAACTCATTCTATGTCATTTAAATATCTTGGGGTCTGGTTCGATTCAAAGTGCACCTGGAGATCCCACATTGAGTATCTGAAGCGAAAGTGCCAACAAAGGATCAACTTTCTCTGCACAATTGCCGGGACCTGGTGGGGAGCGCATCCGCAAGATCTTCTAACGTTGTACCGGACAACGATTTTGTCGATTATAAAATACGGTAGTTTATGTTTTCAGTCAGCGGCTCGGTCGCACATCATCAAACTGGAACGTATTCATTATCGGTGTCTTCGTATCGCGTTAGGTGGTATGCACTCGACTCATACCATGAGTCTTGAAGTGCTGGCTGGCATGTTGCTACTCTCGGATCGGTTTTCAGAATTATCTCTCCGGCTCCTCACCAGGTGTGAAGTTATGAACCCCCAGGTGATCGAAAATTTTGAGAAGCTCCTTGAGTTGAATCCTCAAAACCGCTTCATGACTTTGTACCATTTGTACATAACACAGGATGTCAGCCCTTCGCCGAACATTTCCAATCGTGTTTGCTTCTCCGACTTCGGAAATTCGGTTCATTTTGATTTATCCATGAAACAGGAGCTTCGTGGAATCCCAGAGCATCATCGTCCTATGATTGCTCCGGTGATATTTGCTGCAAAGCTTGGCCTAGTTGATTCCACCAACACGTTTTTCACAGACGGGTCTTTGATAGAGGACTCCGCTGGCTTTGGTGTATACAATGAAAATTATAGCGTCGCTCGCAGACTTCAAGCACCTTGTTCTGTTTTTGTCGCGGAATTGGCAGCAATTCATGTTTCTTTAGAAACTGTTGCATCTTTTACACCGGATCAATACTTCATTTTCACGGATAGTCTTAGTTCTTTAGAGGCTATTCGCTCCTTGAGGCCGGTCCTCTTTTTTTTATGAAAACACGAGGTCTTCTAAGTGCTTTATCTTCACGTTCTTTTATTATCACCTTTGTGTGGGTCCCTTCTCATTGTTCGATTCCTGACAATGAGAAAGCGGACTCGCTTTCAAGGGTGGGCGCTATGGAAGGCGATATTTATGACCGACAAGTCGCCTTCAACGAATTTTTCTATATTTTTCGTCAGATATCACTCGATAGCTGGCAGTATAAATGGGGTAAGTAAAGGAGATTTGGGGCGATGGCTACACTCTATCACTCCTAAGGTGTCTAAGAAATGTTGGTTCAGGGGATTGGATGTGGGTCGAGACTTCATTCGTGTGATGTCTCGCGTCATGTCCAATCATTATCCTTTAAACGCTCATTTATACCGAGTTGGGCTGAGCGACAGCAATCTCTGTGAATGTGGACAAGGCTATCAGGACGCAGATCACATTATTTGGTTTTGTGCTGAGCATCGTGGAGTCAGATCTGAGCTTTATGATTCCCTTCGGGCTCGAGGTAGACAACCCAATGTACCGATTCGAGACATTTTGGCTGCACGCGATCTGGAGTTTATGAAACTCATTTATGTGTTTTTGACTAACATTAGCCTTAGATTGTAGTTTGATTAACTTGTTAACTTGTTTAGGTTAAATTTTTGAGGATTGTGTGCATCGGTGTGTGATTGTGGTTGTGTGTGTGAGT
Organism: Aedes koreicus; assembly: GCA_024533555.2. Taxonomy (NCBI): domain Eukaryota; kingdom Metazoa; phylum Arthropoda; class Insecta; order Diptera; family Culicidae; genus Aedes; species Aedes koreicus. Next base: position 181,371 of record JAHHFK020000773.1, on the reverse strand, counting down.
GTTGTTGTGTGTGTGAGTGAGTGATTTTTTTTTAAATTGAAAACGTTCAAATAAAAAATTGTAGTTTGAAATTCTAGATATAAGAAAACCATTGTTCCTCATGCTTTGTTTAAAATTTCCACCGCATGCTTTGTTTAAAATCCCATCCATAAAATTGTAATTCCTATTAACCTCGAGACGGCCGCGAGTAATCGGTTCCACCCCCTTAACCTTAGTTCTAAGATAACTGATGTATGGCTTTGTGCACAAATTACGTAACGCAAAAAAACGGGATTTTGGACCCCCTCCCTCCCCTATGTAACAATAAGTAACAAGTGATCAGACTCCCCTCCTTTAATCACGTAACGATCACGGACCCCCCTCCCCCCTTTCTTAATTGTAATAAAAACATCACAAAAACTGTAATTGTTGTTATTTTTATGTTTAATTTTCATTTGTTTCAAAATTGTAGTATCCAGACAACAGTTCAATCATTATATTTGTGTAGCTTAAAATTAATAAAGATTGCAAACATCAGTCCACTTATTTCATTTAAGAACCTTAGCGTAAGATTGTATAATCATGATAAAATAATAAATTAAAAAAATACACACAGCACCAAAAAAAAGCCGAACAAGATTTTGCTTCCATAAACCGTCATATTCAACCTTCTGTAACTTTTTCAATTATCAACATTTTTTACTGAATTTTTGACAGCACTATAACTAATGTATTGACCTTATGTGATCAAAATTTCATGTTGGTATGGTTTATAAATTTGAAGTTTTGAAAACATATGTCAAAAAAGTTTTTGGACATACCAATTTTAAAAATATGTACTTCTGTGCAAAATTTAAGTAGCATAATAAAAATTTCACCACAGCCTAAAAAAGTATAGGAAATAATGTGGACAAAGTTTGAACTGTTTCCATCAAGTGCTTTGGACCACAGCTGGCGTCAAAGTTGACGCACCAACATGAGTATTTCCGTTTTTCACCCGGTATTGACCATGCTGAAATATCGGTGCAAAAAAAAAAGCCGAGGCCAATTCATCTTATTAATACATTTGTTACTCGTGTAATTTTTCAAATAACTTGTGTAACCCACGAAGAACTTTCAAATATGGTATACAATATGAATTGGTTTGTGAAAACAACGTATACAGTATTATACAGTTTTATTAGTAGAATTCGCCTCGGCTTTTTTTGCACCGATATTTCAGTATGGTCAATGCCTCGTGAAAATGGAAATACTCATGTTGGTGCATTAAATTTAACGCCAGCTGTGGTCCAAACCACTTGAAGGAAACAGTTCAAATGTTTTCCACATTATTTGCTATACTTTTTTAGGCTGTGGTGAAATTTTCATTATGCTACTTAATTTTTTCACAGAAGAACTTATTTTGGAAATTAGTATGTACAAAAACGATTTTTTTTACATATGTTATCAAAACTTCAAATTTAAAAACCATACGAACAGGAAATTTTGGATAGGTCAGGAGGTCAATACATTAGTTATAAGGCTGTCATAAATTCAGTCAAAAATGTTGATAATTGACAAAGTTACAGGAGTTTAAACATGACGTTTTTTGGAAGCAAAATTTTGCTCGGCTTTTTTTGCTACTGAGTGTAGAACTTTTTATTTTATTTAACATAATCTTTTGATAGGTAAATAAAATTTCAAATTATTTCAATACTGCTAATATAAATAACAATAAATTTATATATTTTTTTGTTACAATTCAACCACTTTGGTCGAATCAATGCAAAGGTGCATTGCTTCAAAAAATCCTATTTTTTTATTCAACAATAAGTGCTTTTTGTTGTCAATAGAAGCCTCTTATAACGCGCTTTTAGGAACAACAAAATGTATTGTTGGTTCAAAAATAAAGTCGGTATTATTTAAGTAAATTAAAATTATGGGTAGGCCATGAGTCAACAATAAAATCTGTTGAAGCTATACAAAACAATATATTTCTCAGCGTGTAGATGTACCATTTATGGAAAATTGCGCGAATTGGTGATACAAATCGTCATAAGATACATTTCGTTTAGTAGATCATATTTAAATAGTACGTCTCCATTTATCGAAGCTTTTGCAATTGGTCTGAAATCAAAAGATAAACATAATCCATTTTCCTTAAAATTTCAGATTTTTTGCACCACTTCCCAACAAACAAACGAAAGCAGTAAATAAGCATATGTGCATTATTACAACTGAATTAAGACTTTTGTGGCTGAATAAAAAATCTGGCTGAAATATAAGCTGAATAACCATGTCTTCAATTGAAACAATAACATTATTTCAAGTGTTTCATTTTGTTTGAATAACATGCTTATTAAAAGCTATTTTAGTATTTATATGTAACTAAATTTACACAGTTCAACAAAGAGTCGAATAACAGTTTATAAATCCATTGAAACATCGTTTATATAGCCTATTTATAGTTATGCTGTATAAATGATGCTATATTCATTGAGTTCAGTTAATTCCTATGTTTTTGTTTATGAGTTTAATTTTTGGTACTGGTGAAAAAGTATTGACCTGTTTTCAAGAGTTGAAATTATAGTCAATTGCTTGAAGCAAATAGCTCAAAGGCTACCATTTACATTGCCCATCAGAATAGAAAACAGCGCAGTATTTACAAATAACATCAGAAAACATTGTCATATCTTTTAATCGTCTCTTGTTCAATATGCCCTTGCCAGTAATGCACGTAGTAAAACCGAACATCAACCATCAAAGCTACACTGATAAAAAAGCAATGATAATATCTATGTGTCCCACACATAAATTTTTGCAATTTGATCAACAAATGAAATCTATTTGTAACCACACATACTTTCGATGTGTACAAATAACAACTATGTGTGGCCACACATACTTTTTCATTTGCCACATAAACTTCATATGTGTTTCCCGGAGGGTTCTGTTTATGTGTGAACAAATGAATATTATGTGGAATTTTACATGGATTTTTGCCAATAAATATGTGTGGATTTTTACCCGTGTAGGTTTACTGTTTTTTTTTAACACTGTTTGTGGGTTTTTTTTGTGCGCTGTTATTTTTTTTATACACACACCGCTATAAATAGAATATCAATGTATCTCACTAGGAGAGTCTCTTCTGCGCTTATTCAATATATAAAATTGAGCTTTTATAGCGGATTCGTTTGTACTCCTTTCAATTCTAGAATAGCGCGGTTAGTAAGTCACGTAGTTGAGGATACGAAAGTTGATAGTTCGAATCTCGCTATTTAATGTTAATAAATAAATGTTACAAAATGTTTCTGTCGATGTATATGCATAATAATATCAAATTAAATATTCACAATATGAAATCCAAATAAAAATGTTTGTATCATATGGGAAATCATACAAAAACCCCAACAAAGTTTTATGAAAATTTAAAAAAGTTGAACAAAAGTTCTATAAAAGACACCACAGCTTTTTTAATATGCTCAATGATGTTGAAGAAAAATATATTATTCTTAACAAACACTCGCTTAGCTCAACAAAGGTCTCTTCGACTCTCGGAATTACCCTCAAGTTCTGTAAAGCATAAAAACAGCAGTTATTCAATTATCAGCTGAACTCCATTGCTGCAAACTTGCTTCTTAAGCATATGCAATTGGCAGTGTTCAAAAGCATTTGGCGACAGCTTAATAACTTCTCCAAATTTGTGTGAATAATGCCTGAACAAAAGCTGTGATGGAAAATAGTTCAGAGATTATTCAACACGCTGCTGAATTAAATCGCCATAATGATGTTTATTGAATGAGTGATTGTTTGTTGGGTTGGCCTTAAAAGTGTTTCTATTATCGCCACTCCCATAAGAAACACATACGATTGACCATCAAAGGAACCAAAATTTGAAGTTCCAGTTCCAGTTATGACAAACGTGATTAATAATGCAAAAACAAAGTTTTGGCTCAGTTTCGATATTTTTCCTTCAAAATATGGATCGAAAGCTTTCATTTGAGATACTGAAAGTGGTTTTTTTTCCCAGAATTTTTAAACCTAGTTCTTAACTAGTACTATACCTTGCATACAGGAAATTTTATTGATGCAAATTCGTTATTCACTTTTGATTTTTTTTTATCAAATTGGTTATTTTGTTACGTAACGATTTTAAAATCCTCCCTCCCCCATATGTCACAATAAGTAACGGTTGCTCAACCCCCCTCCCTCCCCTTCATGCGTTACGTAATTTGTGCACAAAGCCATATAAACATGAAAACTTGAGCCTGTACAAATAAATGAAAACAGTCGATGTTTCCCTGAAGGAGGTCACCAACAAAACACGCTTTGGCCACCATACGCCTCCCTTCGAACAATTCCAGGCTGATGAGCTTACACCGACATTCATAACTTGGCAATCTGCAAGGGTCTTGCCAACGAAGATGTCACAAAGCAAAGCGTATACACCTTCGCTGAAATTTTTGAAAATTCTCTCGCTTTTTTTTATTGCCGATTTAGAGGCAAAACCGATTTCCACCAGAGGACTGAAGAAAGCGTTAGTTTTTTAAGCCTGCCACTTTTGTTGTGGCGCTAGTGACGATTATAACATTTTAAGCTCGGATCACAATGGATTATATTTAGTTACAATATTTCTTCTACCAAACTACTTGTATCAGTAATATAGATAAAACATTATAATACCTGGCTGAAAAACATTGAAAAAATACTATTGTTGTGATAACCACTACGCTAAATACAACAAGGAAGATTTTTTTCTCGAATCGAATTAACGACAAAATACGACAACTTCCGCCGCGAATATTGTGTTTGCTGCATATAGCCTTCGAGAAAACCAAGCTGTCAAATTAGCACCACACGCAGCACCAAGTTTTCGGCTTCACGATTGTTGTTCGTGGATGACAGCCGCTTCAGTCCTGTGGTTTCCACATGCAGGGCTGGCAGAATATTGCTCTCCGTCAATTCTATTTCAATAAAGAATTTTGTTTTGACTGTCAGACGCTCGGGCTTAACCAGGGACCTGGCGGGCCGTCCTTGTCCTGTAGCTAACATCTCTTACAACCAAACGTGAAAAGATTCATTGTTTGTAAACAATGCTGGCGTTTGTGCCCGTAGTAGCAAACGTCAGATGGGCCTTATTCAAGTAAGGCCCGCGATATGTTGCATACTGTCAATCGCTAGTAAATAGGATAGGGTTGCCAGGTCCCTGGGCTTAACCATTTTCTCCATAGCGGCTCTAATTTTAAGTCCCGCCAAATCGTCGAAAAGATGCGGTGCCATAGGAGATTCGGTCTGGTATTCCCTGTGAAACGACTCGACCATGGCTGCAGACGTGATGACAAAATTCAGCTTTGGCCCCAGCATCTTATCGTCTACCGCATCAGCCACAACAGTGAACACTTTTGATCGGAATAGCGACGAAAAGCTCCGTTTGAAATTCGGATGACTTTAAGATGGCTGACACAATAGGTGCACTGCACAATTTGTCCACTGCAGTGATAAATATTTTGCCTATTATACAAATGGACAAGATGTTATGCTATTTTATTTAAGAGAACGAGGCAAGAGAGAGTCTCTCAGTTGTAGACAGGGTTGCTGCTCGCGTTTATCCAATAAATGCACTCGTTGACCGATAGCTCTTCTCATACAATGTTTTCCGTGACGCGATGTATGACAAAGTGATAGCATTTGGAAATTGCCACTACTTTCATCCATCGCATCACGACAAGCGATTTGTTTTGATATAGATAATCGCGCTTATTCACCACTCACTCGCCGCGATTCATCGCATCGCATCGCCGTGAGTAAGTGGTGAATAAGCGCGATTATCTATATCGAGGCGAATCGTTCGTCATGATACGATAGATGAAACTTGTAGCAAAATCCAAATGCTATTACTTTGTCATACATCGCGTTACGGAAAACATTGTATGAGAAGAGATATCGGTCAACGAGTGCATTTATTGGATAAACGCGATCAGCAACCCTGAGATTCGCCCAAATGAATAAAAACCCTAGAAATATTGTAATAAAATCGCAAATATAATCTTTGCACTACAATTTACAGCAATGCAATGATTCAGTCATAAGGATCACCTACGGAGTTCCAGTCAAGTAAAATAAAAATAAAAGTAAGTCATGTGCGAACCTGTCACAGCCGTGTAGTCAGATCTTCTAAGCGGTGCTTTTTCGAACAGGCTGAACAAAGCCTGCAGAAAATGATCTACATGCCAATCTGTTTGCTTAGCTCCTCCTTGAAGGAATTGAGCACGACGTGGCAGCCCCAGCTACCGATGTTGAGGACATCAAAGCCTGGGCTGGCTCGCAGATCCCTGATTTCTCAGTCAATTCTTTGAACGCCTTCCAGACGACAGCCGGGCCATAGAGCACTGAGCTATCTTCTTCAACAATGCTGGATTTGCAGAAAAACACTGTTTCATTCCGTTAAGTAGATCGTTGGATTTGCGTAAATGACAAAATCGCTGCTCAAATCATACATTTGCCATATGAAAAATATCCCTTTGGGTTTGTAAATTCCCGATGATTTTGGATTCCCACATTTCCCGAGTCTGTGGCCACCCAGAAATTTTAGTTTAGAACTAATCCTAAAACTGTTCAGTTTGATTATAAATTAAATTATTTGAAATCAACGGAAAAACGGCAACCGACAACCAAGATGCAACGTAAACAGACCCACTGAAAACCCTTGTGTCGCACTCCACCCACGTTAGTGTGATAAAACTACAGAAATCGAGAGAAGCTTCCTCAGTACAAAAACGCAGTTCTTTTTTTTTTCATTTATTTTTGTTTTATTCAAATTCAAGATACGATCATTCCACATCATCGCAATCAATCGACACGATTGAGAGAGAAAACAAAAATGAGAAAATGTTTCCATTGTTTGTTTTTGTTGTTGTTTTGTTTTGATGGTTCTTAAATGGTAGGTACACAAAGTAAAAGAGAAAAACGTTGAAGGAAAAACACTTACTCAGGGGTTCACTACTAATAACTTTGTTTTCCTTTTTTGTCTAAGTATATTTACGATTCTTGTTTGTTTGTTTGTTTGTATGTCAGTGTATTTTCCTTTTATGCTGTGAGTACACCTACAATGTCTAACTTTTTATCTGTTTTCGTTTTTCTTGACCTAAGAATACAGCTTTTTTTGTTGGTTTTCTTCCATACAGATTTTAATTAACTTAAAACTAGGTATGATTTTCTTGTTTTTTTTCGGGCTTTTAAAATTTTCTTATTTTTGCATTTAATATTACATGGCCTTCCTTAAAAAAAATAAAGGGGATGCACGTATGTTTGTGAAGTTGTAAAACGAAAAGAAAACACGTTAAGAGAAAATACGTCTCGGGAGATTGATGCCTGTCCGAATTTTGCTCTTAGTTTGTTCAATTTTGTAATTTGTGTGTAGGAGTAGTCAGACGAAAAAATATCAAACTTTTACTTTACACGGCGCATCTGTCGCTCGCACTAGAGCTCTGTGACTACATTGTTTTCCGTATTTCTAAAGTTTTGCTGCTTTCGAACAGAGCCTGAACTGCGTCTAAATCTTTTTTCGTCCTCTCTGCTTGCCTCTATAAGATGTTTTTTGTTGTTTTTGTTAGTTGAATTTTGGACTTTTTTTTTCTTCTATCTGTTGTCACTGACCGGTTGCTGCTCTTGAGAAGTAAGGCCCCGAACATTTATACAATAAATTAAAAATAATCTTTTTTTAACTTTTTTTTGTTATTTTTTGTGTTTATTGTGTGGGGGTGTGTGTGTGTGTTTGTCTAATTAGTAGTTCAGTCGCTCTCTTCTCCGGACTCATCATCATCATCGTCGGAGTCCTTCTTTTTGCTCTTCTTCACGACCTTCTTGGCACCCTTGCTCTTCTTCTTGCCGGAGTCCTTGCCGCCGCCACCGCCGTTCCGTTCGAACTCCTGGACGGCCTTGTTGTACTCGTCCTTCATCTTGGCGGCTTTGTTTTCCCATTCCTGTTTTAGGGGCGACGGTGGAGAGTTATTAATTATTTGAGGAATGAAAATGAATATAGGGAAAAGCTGATCAAATCGGGAAAACACTTACCGTCTTGTCCTTCATTCCCCTCCACAATTCACCGCCTCGCTTGGCGATTTCTGTGACCTTGATTCCGGGGGACTCCTTCTTGATGCTTTCGCGGGCAGAGTTCAGCCACAGCATATAGGCGGATAGAGGACGCTTTGGTTTCTCTGCCATTTTAGTGTTTTGTTTGTGTTTTTAGCGAAAAAACGGAACGAGATCTGCAATGGAAGACGAGCGGGGTGGAATCGGTTAATATGTGTTGAGTATTTTTAGGATGAGAATTGCTTGGAGATGGCAAATTTGGAGCCCTATTCAACAACCTGCTTCGTTTTCTTATCCTAAACAAATTAGTACACGAAACGTCGAGCGAGAAGCACCCTGTTGCGAGAGAAGATGAATAAGGTCCACGGAATGAATCAACGGAATGAACTGGAGACGGATGGCAGAGAGCGATGACAAAAAATCAATTTTCATAAAAAAAAAACCTATTTCCATCGACGTGGAAGCTAGAGTTCAATCTTGTTGGCGAGTCAGTCATGGGAGCACAAAAAAGATGACACGCATACGATCTTCTACCAACGAGCCCCTATATGTACAAGGGAAGCGAACAGAGCATATCGAAACGTTTTCGAATCTGTACGACGTCCGATAAGTATGTTGAAGTGTGTTGTGCGAGAGCGAGAGAGAGTATATTCAAATTCAACCGTTTTCGAGGCGATATTTGATCGGAGCAGTGCTGATGAGGAGGAATGTTGCCTCATCGTCATCATTATCACACACCGGTAGGTAGTGGTGGTGTAACGGAAAAGAGAGGCCGATGAAACCTTGAAATTCACGCGCGCGTGCGTCATTTGACTCTGGGGTAAATGCCACACAAGCGCTTGGGATGTGAGAATGAATTCTCGGGTACTTTGTTTCCCCCGAGGAAGAGCGAAACGCTAATGGGTGAGAAGCGTTTGTTAACAAACGCTTCACGTGATTTGATCTGTTCGTTGGAAGGAAGGTTTTGAGAAAGTGATGAAGGTTAATAAAGAGTTCGGTAAATGGGGGGTTTGGATGGTTATTTTTCCTAGTTATTTTGAATGTTTGTGGACTGGAATATTACAAAGATTATGCCATGAAAAGAAATCAACTTGAACAGAAAGAAGTTAATTCGACAAAGATTTTTCATTGGGGCCTGACAACAGTAAGCAATGGCTTCTTCCGTACATTTCTCGTAATACAAAATCTACCCATGAAACCTTCCAATTTTATCGAATAGAAGGACTCTTGTTCTTCGAAATGGCTGTGGTATATTAATGAGGCAAGTTTCCAAGGTCGACAAGACAAATTCAAAGAAGTTAGGCCCTAATGAAAAATCTTTGTCGAATTATGTCTAATAATAAGTTTTGTAGTTCGAATTTAGTGCAATCAACAATTTGTAAAATTGTTGGATCATACAGAAATAATCTATTAAATACTTCCAATGTTCTGAAGGGAATCAATAAGAGAATGTTAAAAATATGTCAAGTTATAGATATTTAGAAATATATACAAAAAGGCCACCGCGAACAACGTCAAGAGTTCGATTGTGTTTTCTGATCGAATGACAGGAAACGAGGACTTTTGTTGAAACTGATTTTAAATTTGAACTTGTGTAAGACTAATGCTCTGAAGAAAAGTAATATCATGGAATTTTAAAAGTATTTCAAGTTATAGGTATTAAGGAGCCTTCCGAAAAAAAAATTCAAGGGAATCGGATGGGATGGTTTAAACGACCAGTTTCTTTAACACTTGTGCCAACTCTGTGAATCTCATGGTAAAGTAAAGTTAGAAAATTCGAATTCGAGAATTGAAGACAGTGTTGATCGGGTATAGATTTCCTGCTTTTAGCTTGAGTCCATTGCAATCAAATCAAAGCCGAAATGAAGTCTTAGTCTGCCGATTACCGGAAATTCGTTTTTCTTGGAAATCAAACAAGGATATTTCAGAGCTTTACATTTAAAAAATACATGTGTAAAAAAAAAATCCAGCTTTAGATTGGCTATTTTTAGGAATCTTAAGAATCTCCATATATTCTCCAAGGTGCACACGCCTAGGATGCCCTCATAATTATGAACCTTCTAAAGGAAATATGACTTCTATTCCTACGACGACTTCCGGAGACTCTTGCAACGGTGAGATTTTTCAAAATGACCCCTCTAAGACTGCCGCATTTTCATTCATTTGATCTCTATAAATGTTAAGCATCAAACAAGCATGCTTTTACCTGACTTTTATAACTAATTTCGGCACTCGGGAAACGAGAACTTTTGTTGAATTTGATTCGTCAGTTATTGGTGAGTGAATAGTTCTGAAGCTAATTTTGCTGGGTTTCCAGAGTTTCAAAGTTGGACAGTTTCAGTAATTGAAAGAAAATACTAAGCGAAACGTCGTTGCAATGTTGTACCATTTTTGTAATCGAATTGACAGCATTAAACAATCTGATTTGAAAGTTGATGGCACCTGTTATATTCTTGCCAAAACCCGCTTCAGAACATCAATTTTCTACACTTACAGCAAATGACAAGAATATGTCTGTAGCGGAAAACTTGTGCTTTTTCACAAAGAAGTGTTCCATCACTGTGGGGGAAAGAACTGACACTCACAGATGCAATAACTGACGGAAAGTGTGTTTATGAACACTTCGCAATACAGACATGCATAACCACGTGGGATGCCGCGGCGGCGACTGCACGGACACTAATGCCCAAATTCACCGGTTGCAAATATCGGTTGCAGAATTCGAATTGACGTTGCAACAGCTTGACCGAACGTTAGCATGTAAAGAATTGGCCATGCTCAGATTTCACGTCATCAATTTCAAAATCGGTTCTGAAATTAATCATCGCAGCACCTTTGTTTTCATCGGTGACACAAAGCTGTCATAGTCGAGGCGTATCGCAATGGGACCAAAATCAGCTTACAACCAAGAAAAGGTACAGGAACTCATCGCTCAACAAGGTTCAGAAGAACATAGGTGAAGAACGCAATCGCCTACATCTGAAATTAGTTGTATGCAAATCTGGCCTTTGATTGTTACCTCAAGAATGCCGTTATCCTTGAAGTATTTAGGCATTTCCATCTCCAGCCCGGTTTCCTAAGAATTCAACACCTTGCAGAGGCGACTACGACCTGGAATCCCATTTGAACCACCCGCATCGGATCGGAACTACGTATTTCCTTAGACTGTATGGTTCGGTGCCGAACTTTTCGGAAGGGCGGCCATCGATTTCTCACGGATCAAAAATACACGGTTTCTAAACCAGCTGGAATCTTCAGTTTGAAGAAGCGTTATAATCAATTTCTGATAAACTAGCGGATAAAGGCATTGTTTACAGAAGCAGTTTCGCTCTATGTAGTAATATGTTGGGGCTGAGCTGATGAATAACCTGAAGATGTGAGGATTCCAAATTCCCTCGGGAATCCAACCACACGGCAAAATAAATTAGGCGCCCGCTCCGAAGATAGTTCAAAGATGTCTTCGGCCAAACAAATAGACTATTCGACAATGGTGTGGGATGTCCAAATCCATTCACCCGCTGTCTCCACTAGCATTGTCTGTCTTAACATTTGTGTTACTGTCAATGAATATGGCAAGTGGAGACACATATGTTACATGTTAAGACGGATCTGTTTAAACATATTTTTGGACAAAAATGCTAGACTTTTAAGCAGACATTTTTTATATAAACATGACGAAATCGAAAACAATGCTGGGGAAGTAAGATTCAAACGTTAAATTCTTGATACCATTAGCACTTTCGTGCAACTAGGGCCACCAACACAAGGAATAACAACATTTCCCTAACATGATGGTGATGTTACTTTTCATGAGGGTGCTGAGAGTTTTGAGAAATTTACGTTTGATTTGTTTACAAAATCAGATACGTCTTTTTGAAAAAAATTACTCGAGAATTGATTAAACTTGTTCTGAGAGACTCCATCATTGTCTTGCGCTGAAAAGTTCGGGATCGTGTACTGCAATTGTTTGAATTTAATAAAAAAAAAATGTCTTAACAAATCTGTTAGAGCTAAGCCCAGCATCGAAAAAATGCCAGGTTGTTTGCCATCTGTTAAGACAAAAAATGCTAGTGAACACACCGGGTTAGTTCCGGCGAACCTGTCAAGGCATTTGTGTAAATTGCTGGTAGCAGTTTGTTGCAGAATGATTTGAAAATATGATTAATTCGAATAAACGGGAAGATATTGGCATATTTGCTAGTCAAAAGCAACGAACAAAACCAACGAGCTTGTGCGCACATGCAAAGCAGGCACATAATTTCAGATCAACTCATCGCGTGGTGAACAGAGTTTTGAAATTTTTGTTCATATCTAACGGGCGTTTCAGCATTGTTTGCACTTATTTCATCGCGAATGCATGAAATTAATTCAACAGAAAATTTTAATTTTTACATATGAATAAGCTAGTGTTATTTTTGAAGCGACCTTTGGTGAGATCGATCTGATTATAAATATATTACATATTTAAAACATCGTATTTTCAAATAATACTTAACACGCTCCAGGTTTGGAAATTTTACATTTACCACCATTGGGGCTTTATTAAGCCTGTTGGTGCTGACTAAATAAATAAATTTAAAAAAAAATGTCTCGCAGTATCCTTATCCAACTGATATACGTAAAGTTTACATGCAAGGCTTCTTGTATGTGAAAGTAACCTCATAATAGCCGTGACTCTTCGGACATTCTGAAATGCTGGATCTGCAGTAGAGCTATCGCTTTCTAGCTTACGAATTGACGCTGCTTTCAATGGTCACTCAATGGATTGTTGCAAACAGATTTCTTCCATAATACCATTGCCGGCCAAAGGGTGTTCGATTGAATGCAAATACACATACACAGATACAAGTATTGGCATGAACATTCATCACTAAATTGTCATCCCCTACATTAGAATACAATTCTCGAGTAATTCATGTTAAGGTTTTAGGCCATTTGTAAACAATGACTTGTCGATTTCTCTTGAATCCTAAATCACTCTCGGGAAATGAAAGCAGCATTTGGTAGAAGAATGTTAGTTCTACCATATGGAGTAGCTGGATATAGTGGGATTCTCGTGATTCGTGAGAGATCAACGTTTTAAGTCATTGTTTACAAATGGCTATTAGGCCCTAATCATGAATTGCTCAGGAATTTTGAACTTGCTACTTCTTAGTTGATACCTTACACTGAACAGAGTAGCCATTTCTTGACTACAATGTTATGTAGGACTGAGTTTCATGCTAAGGCGTACTTGTATCTTCACCTTAAGGACATACACGACCGAGTCCTTTCCCAATATAAATTCTAGGTTAGAATAATTTTCACTTGAAGTGTTTCGAACTAAAAAGCACAGCTATATCGAACAAAAAAGAGGTCAAATTACTTTAAAAGATGCTCCAAAGGAGCAAGCATTTGATGAAAATATAATGCATGAAGTCTTAATAGTATTTGAGATTTGTGCTCAGCAAAACGCGAAGTGAGAGGCGACTCGGTCGTGTATGTCCACTTAATCGAGCAGTCTTTACTACCCATTCGAACTCTGAAATCTTTTAAGATTCGATATTCTATAATTTCGAGAAAAGTTTATAAAATTCATCAACAACACAGCAATTGATCAGATTAATGAGCTGTTTTGGTACGACTTTGTAACCAACGATCTCCCATAGCCCAGACGGTAAAAGCGCAGCTACAAAGCAACACCATACTGGAGGTTGCTGGGTTCGATTCCCGGTCTGGTCTAGGAAAAATTCGTTATAAGAACGATTTCTCGAATCCCTGGGCATAGGGTATGATTGTACTTGCCACACAATCATGCTTAGGCAAAAATGGTACCTAGCATCGAATGCTCCCAATCTGTGGAAGTGCAATTAGTACACAGTTGAGAACAAGCAATAAACTTGAAATGCTAACCGGCCATGCTGTTCCAATATATGGTCTAGTTGTTGTGCTGGAAGGAAAAAAAACACTTCAAAGGATTCAGAACAAAGTTCTCAAGATGATTTTAAAGCTGCCTTCTTGGTACAGTACTAACGAAGTACATAGACTTTCGAATGTTGAGACTTTAGAACAAATGTCCAACCAAATAATTGATAATTTCAGACAAAAATCGTTGCAATCTTCTTTTGCAATGATTAATTCCCTTTATGCTTAGTTAAAAGTAATTTGAGTTTTTTTTTAGTTTTCAGATTATTATTGTTATACTGACACGCAGGAATAAAAACCTGTTTAAAATACTGAACTGCTAAGGCATGAAAAATGTAAACAAAGTTAAGTACATATTTTAGTTGATACGTTACGGTGGTAGTTGGAGCACCTAGATTAACATGAAAAGTAAATATTGATAAATTTGAAACAAATAAAGAATTTAAAAAAAACTTGAAATGCTAAAAAGGAATTGTAATCAGCGATTGAGACATTAGCCCTTTCCTTTCCAGAAGGTTTTTAGTTGTTTTGAACGGCAAATAACCGTTTTTGAAAAACATCTAGAACATAAGTGGTTGCTTCAAAACAGAAATTTTTGAATTTGTTTCAAAAGTTGCTTGCTTGAATTCATTGCGAGAAAGCATTGCCTAAAATGAATGGTAGATTACCAAATATGAAGCGAAGTGAATTACCTGTGTTGGTTAAGAAAACACTAAAGCAATAAATTTCAGTTTTATCTAGCTCATTTTACTCAAGAAGCTAGACGCTCTGGAAAAACATTTCTGAATTTTTTGTTCCACGAAAACTGCCAAACAATCACAAATGTTTTGAATGCTCGTTAATTGCTAATAAATCTGCCCTCTAGGCCCGATCTACAAACATTGAATGTTCTCTTAGGTAGGCTAAGTAAACTATGAGGATTATTTTGAACAAATCCAGGATACTTTTCCGAAACCTGAATCTCCTGAGCTTATTGAAACCTTTGCAACTCACCGCTTCCCGAGTTTTTTGATTTCAAATGGAACAACAACAATTCAAGTCATTCATTCTACACTGAAAAAATATTTCACTTAGCTACTACTGGAAACACATGTAGATATTTTCCAAGACTAAAATAAGTGACTTTTACATGAATATCACATAGAAAAAGAAATTCTACGTAACTGATCATTTACATTTCACTGGACACATGAGATTCACTTGATTTTGTAAAGCATTTTCCACTTCTTGAATCACATGTAAGTTAAGTGAATTTCTAGTTGATATTTCCAACTGATAGTGAATTTTTGTTGAATGTAGGTTAACTCTTAAATTTGCCCAAGGCTCCGAAAGAGATTAAGTATGGAAATCACTCTGTAATTGCCTAAGAAAGTAATGGAAAGTGAAAGTGGGTAAAATTAATTCTAAGTTTTCATTGATTTATTTTCAAGCAAATTCAATTCAATGGTCGTTTTGAATGAGCTTCTTATGAAGTTAATAAAAAAAAACTATCAAAATCTTCAAGCTTGATTTCAACGAAGCTATCTCTTTATTAGAGTTTTGGGAACTGTTACACTCTTGATTCAAAGCGTTCTGGAAATTATCTTCTGATTTCACAGTTATCTGAAAAAAATTAGAACAGAATTTGAAAATTCACTTGAATCCAATTCAATTTTTCTTAATTTATTGAAATTTGCGGAATGTTTCCTTCATTTTTTGAAAAAGAAATCAAATAATATTTAGGATCAAATGAATGAATCTAAAATTAGTTTAGGCAATCTAGTGTTTGGGAACAAATTTAATGCTTGTTTTCAAAATTTAGGCCTGTTTTGACATCATTCGGTCATTTTAAAATCAATCTAATTAACCATGGAGCAATTATGTTTGGCTATTAGTGATGCTGAAATCCAATAGAATCTTTTGATTTATCCATGCTTTTAGGAAACAGAAATGACACTTTCACTGAATTTGGGTCAGTAGTTTCAGTGGCATTATTCGAATAAAAGCTAACCGAGGTGCACAAGTCGGTCATGTTAAAATGTGCCAAGCGAACACATTTACGACTCGTCAGCATCACCTTGCTAATTTCACAATATGATTTTTAGGTGAAATCGTTTTATACTTGTAAAATTCCTTAACGTGTTTCTTTTGTAGCCAATAATAAATTACTGCCAGAAACATATTTTCGAACTCCTTTCATGTTTTTATATAAGCTTGATATAATTTTCAAGCTCGTTGGAACTTCATTCAGGCAAACTATTTTACAGCGAATATCCAGTGAATATTTTCAGCCGCTTGTAAATCAACAAGCGTCATGTGGACCGCTTGTGGTAACCGAACTCCTCTCTATAACAAATGCAATGATGAATAGAAAACTTGAGGCATTGAACTGAATTAATGATTGATAATTTTCAAATGAAGCTGTTTCAGTTTCACCTGGTAAAATTCATGAATAAAGAGGTATTTCAGGGCTTTGATGCAATGCAGGAGTTCCCAAGAGTTTCTTCAAACAAGCACTTAAATTACCAGTTCCACCGGGTAAAACTCCGCCTAGGAGCCAAGGGAAACGGTTACTTGCATTTTTGGAGTGAACTTAACAAAAACCCAAGCCACGCCGCACTCAGGCAATCGTTTCCGCTAGAATAATCTCCGACTCTTTTCGCTGAACAGAAACTTTATACCAAGCGCGTCATCAAGCTAACGATTTTGACCGTTATACACTACACCGGAGGAAGGCTTCCTTTTTTCCACACTTAAAAACGGGCGAAAAACGTGCTCCTTATTCCAACTGCCGCGTGTGTGCTTGCTCGGCTTGGTTTCCGTTGCATAATTTTCTGCTGCTACTGCTAACTAGCTAGCAAGGCTGGCCACCACCAACGGACCCCACTGCTACTGCTGCTACTACTTGGCTGGTTATGGCTTATTCGCATGTTTCCATACAAAATGGACGACCAAATTTGTATGAAGCAAGCGCGCGCTCTTGGCGTCCCATTATATTACTCTTCTTTTCGCTCGCAGCTACCTCCCTGCCACACACTGACTGATGCGGGGGTCACCTTCCTCACCGAAAAAAAAAATAATATAAGTAATATCGAATCTCTCTTCTTGTTTCCTCAAGCGTCTCTTCTCTAGGAAATAAACTCTAGTAGTCCAGACAAAGCGAGCGGGATATCGATTTTTCACCGCGCGTCGGTACTCCATCTGTCGTAGATTTTTTCCCGCGCTCGACCAACTGCCACTATTTCGATTTCATTTTTTTTTTTTTCAATAGCAATCATACTACAACACTGTGTAGTAACAATACTATTCTAATCAACGGAACTAAACGAAGAAAAAACTTGCCGGCAATAAAAAGGTAAACACCACTTATACAAACGAAGCCTTCTTTTCTTGAAAGTAAAATTTGCACTAACACCAGTCTAGCACCGGGACTTGTACTATTTTTCAATCACCTTTTATATTTTTGGAACCACCGAACGGGAGCAACTTTCAAAACACAACCGACTGGATCAACGAATGAGGCTACGACTGAATCGATGCCGCCCGTACAAACTGGCTCTGCTTGTGCCGTCTGGCTGTGTCGAGGAACCGTGCGAGTATGCGTGAACCTTCACCAAACACACGCACACCACTACCGGTTGCCATGTGCGAATGAATGAATGCGGTCATTCGGTACGGTAGTGTTGAATGAATTTTCTGGCTGTTCCCTGCCCGTACGATGGCGTCGGTAGCCATTTCTGAGCGCGGTCGATTTCACGCGCGCCCGTTTGCCTTGACCATAGGAGCACTTGGCAGTGGAAAAATGTTTTTCATAAAATTATCAATCAAAATTCAACCAGAAACGAAATGTTGCAATTGAACTCGATACTAGCCGGTGCTAATTAACTACCAATGGCGTCTCGCAGCGCAATTCCGCCTCTGAGACGTAATATCTCGATAATCCGGTTTGCACCGAAAAACACTGTTTTTGCTGATAATGGACGCTTGCGAACGTTTCTAGGCACATCAGTAGATCAATTTAGTGGTAAACGTTCCCATTCAAACCCATTACCCCATCAACTCATGCTCTAAATAGACGAAATTATCGAAAAATCAATCCCTCATACAAAATGGCATTCACATTGTAACTGCCATACGGCGCTTGCTTTCTTCCCTTTGCGCCAGCTACTCGAACGCATTTCAAAACGCGGCGACGCCATTCGCCGGACCAGAAACAGCCAACTCGGCTCTACCAAGAGCAAGTCGGATGGATGATGCCCGTTGAAGAGCGCTGCTGTGTTCGACGATGGTAGGTCTTTGCCTATACGATTCCACTACCTGGTGTTGTGGTCGTCGTCGTCGTCGTCGTATGGCGGGTAGGATACCGTTCGCTTGGCACGGTTGCGCTTTGCGCCTTTTCCCATATATCGATAAACCGGAGCGGCCTTCTGCTGTTAGTGAAAAAACTGCATGAATGGAAGAATAGGTGGGTTCATTCTGCGTGAACGAACGAACGAGTGGATTTGGTTTACCTGGCGAACCGGTAATGAAACGGTTTTCGCAGCAGGGAAGAGGAGAATGTGAATTATGGATGATATAATTTTTGGAATTCGTGTGAATGCTTGGAAAACGAATGGAATTGGTGGATCAGTGGTTCCCCATTGATTATTTTAGTATTATTTTACCTTGGTATGAAATGAGTTGTGCAAACGAAATTTTTGTCAAAAATTACGAATGAGTTACACCATGAAATAACTTACAAAATAGGAAAAGGCGAGGTTTAGGCCATGTTAGATATTAAGCATATTATTTGTTTTTGACTCAGGATTGGTTAGGTAAAAAAATGTTAGCTGTAGGTACAACTATTTGTATTTGGAAAATAGGATAAATACGGCAGGTGGGGAAGGTTTTGTTTCAGTCGAGTATTAGTACACGACACTGAAGAAGTCTGCACATTGTAGACGAAATACGCGTATCTGTCAAGATAGGCAATAAAGGTAGTTGGAATTAAATGGAAATTACTAATCATTCTTCTCATTTTCTAGTTATAAAATACGATTTTTTAAATAATGAAACTGATAAGTTTTCAGAAGTTTAATAATTGAGCCATTTCGAGTTTAATTTCGGCATTTTTTTGCCCATTTTCGCTGCCCACAAAAGCAAAACAGTCATGATTTTTAATGCAATTTATTATGCGTTTATTTATATTTGGAAATTTTGATTAATTCTTTCCCACAGCAAAAGAAAACTTGAACATAAATTTCATCCCATTCCATTGGTTAGGTAATATTAAATTTAGCAATATACAACAATACACAACATTCCAACAATTCCATAGAAAAAAGATACACGATCTCTCAGAGTTTCATAATAATTGGCAGTTGTGTTCCTTATCCAAAAATATTAGACCCGTATTTTTATTTTTTGTCGTGAGCAATTTCGGCGTTAGGGTGGTCCAAAAAATTAACTTTTATGAAAATGCATTTTTTTTTTCAAAAATTCATAACTTTTTAATCATTACATCGATTTAAACAACTAAATACGCAAATATAAGGTAATTAAATAATCTGTTTTGATCAATTATAAAACTAAAATAAAAACTTAAATTGCGATATTCATTATGAAAACATGGTATATACAGTGACGGACAATACAAGAAGAACAAAGTCCAATTTTCATACAAAATGGTCATGTTTGGAGGCTTGTCTTTCACTTTCCCGTGAAGTAATTGAACCGAAATTTTGGCAATAGCCTAGAAATAATCTGAATTTTCATCTTTAATAAATTCATAATTTTTCATTCACCACTTCAGAAGCTACAGGCACCACCTACGACAAAACAATAAGACCTCCTTTTGATATCCATAGTTTAGGTCATGTTGATGAGTGTGAATTACAATCTACAGTATACTGATATTAAAATGACCCGTGCATCAACAATCAAAATTCAGATTCTCAAATTCGAGCATCCTTTATGGAATTAAAAAAGTGGTCTTATTGTTTTGTCGTAGGTGGTGTCTGTAACTTTTAAAGTGGTGAATGGAAAATTATGGATTTAATGCAATGAGAATTTAGGCTACTTCTGGACCACGGCCGAAATTTCAGCTTAACTGGTTCTCGAGAAAATGAAAGGCAAGCCCCCTAACATGACCATTTTGTATGAAAAACAGGCTTTGGTCTTATTGTATTGTCCGTCACTGTATTGGCATTGGTTATTGATGGTTTTTTCGTGGCTCGGGACCAAAGACCCCCTTGATTTTATATTTTTTCTTGGAAGTGTAAACCTTTCTACATAACATATCAAAAAATGCGCATGTGCGATGTATGTATCTTAGGTTTTGAGCAACATTTTTTTCAAAAACTCCATGTTTTTGGTTTTTGCTAACTTCCACGCGTTTCCATTAATCAAAGTATGTTACCGATCTAAAGGAAATTTTAAGTTCATTTGGCTTCGTAAGAGCTATCGAAAAGAGAACATCTGAAAATTCCATATATGAGAAAACGTGGTCTATCTTTTAGCTTTTAGAAGCTAGCTTATTTTCTTGCCCGAACAAATCCCTGAAAAGTTAATAACGATACATTTGACAATAATAATGCAGATGACGCAAATTAAAACAAATCGGTTATAGAAAGAAGTTGCTAATATCCACGATTTTCACAGCGCGGATTTCATCAGTTTAACCAACTTTGATCCACGAAATTAATCGAGTTGGTGCTCCGTTTAACTGTAAGTCTGACGATCCGATTTGACAGTTCTTTTGATTGATCGACTTTTCGATTAGCACAAAGCAAACCAGTTTGATTTAGAGCTCTAACTTCTGAGGAACGGGGGCATTTGTTGCATTGACTACCTTAGAGGAGTCAATGTTGATCAATCCGATTTTAACCAAGGAGCCTAGGATTGCCAAAGAGGCGAAACATCGAAAATGGAATTAAATTTCTAACTGGTCTACTTGCATTAAGCCAAGCAGTAATGTGTAATCGATTGGTTGAAAATTTGTATTTATAGTTTTGCGATGATACTAACAATAATATCAACAAATCTTGTGAACAATGATTTTTAAACGTTGATTCTAAGTTCAATTCTTGAATCTAAATTCACTCTCGTGTATTGAAAGCAGCATCTGGCAGAGGAATGTTGGAAATGGTTCCAACTACTCCATATGGTGGAGTTGGAGAGTAGTTGGATATCGAGGAATTCTCTGGATTTCGTGAGAGATCGACGTTTGAATTCATTGAATACAATAGGTTTTCCGGACCTCAACAGGAATCACTCGAGAAATTTGCTTGCAATAGCGATGATGACCAAAACACTGGCACGTGCTATAACGACAAAAAAATCCATGAGATCCAGAAGAAATTCTCGATGAAATTTTCAAACGTATTTCAGTAAAAATCGTTTTTGTTCGACATTCCAGTAGTTGCAAACGATCAAACAATCTGTCAAAGTGATGCAGTTGTGCCTCTTGGGTGCTCCGAGCTGATTAGTTTGGACGTGTTTATTATGCTGCAGAATACAAAAGAATAGGATCGAACAGCATTTTCAAACTAAGTCTTCTAGGCCCATTTCTCGCAAAGCGTTGGGTCGCCCACAAAAAATAATCAAATCGTCGTGAAGGTGAAACTTTCGCTTATACTTTGCCTGGGTGACCCAGCGTTTTGCGAAAAACGGACTTAAAAGGGTTACAAATGCTGTTAGGTCCTATTCTAATGTTGCTCCAGAACTTAGAATAAAATTTATGATAACATCAAGTTGAATTCGGAGGAGAAAAGCAACATTTTTTTAGAACATTAGGTTAGCTTTCCTAATTAATGAGATTTTCAGCCTGTGGGCTGGTTCGTCTCTTAGCATTTGGCAAACATGTGGCTCTCAAAGAGTAAATTATTTTTCTTTCATAATTAAAATCCCCTCTGTATTACCCACCGAGTTGACCGGACCTGCGTGTTTCACCACAGCCAAACGTTTAGAATAGTCATACAGTGGGCCTTTACCCAATTCGAGTCAATATTGCAAAAAATGAAATTTCTAAGCAATAAATGAGTTTTTCACGCTTTCTGACGGCCTCAACCTGAGTACCGTTCAATCAAATTTCCGAAAAAGTTAGTCACTCGGTAGCTGAGTTCCGATAAATGTCATGATCTTCCGAATGGAACCACGATGAAAATCAGAGAAATCAAATTATTTGAACTGTGTTCTACTCCTTAAGGAGTTTTTCCAAAACAATTTAATCAGATATTGGGTAACCGTACTTATAAGAGATTTTGATATTTAAAATTTGAGGTCTGTTAAAAGGCTGTCGGAAGTTGAAACAAATTTCAGACAGTCTAATCTCCTCGACGCCCATGAAAATTGCAATGTAAATGGAAAAAATATGCGTAGAATGGCGACGTAAATGGTATTCTGATCTGAGTAAAAGACTCAGAACTTTTCAAAACAATCAGATGGCAATGAAAGGCAGCTTTTGGTTTACTAAGTAACTTAAATTTATAGAATTTTCAGACAAATTTGACTCAATATCGGTAAACAATATGTACAATATGTAAAAGAAAAAGCGCAGATTTGAGTGTACAGTAACGGATGATACAATAAGACCAAAGCCCGATTTTCATACAGATTAGTCATGTTTGGAGGTTTCTCTTTCATTTTCCCGTGAAGTAATTTAGCTGGAATTTTGACTATTGCCTAGCAGGAACTTGAATTTGCATCTGAAACTAAGCATGACCACCTTTTGATTTCTATAGTTTAGGCCATGTTGATGAATTGGAATTAAGATCTTTGGTATACTGATGACTCACACATCAAAAATCAAAAATCAAAACTCAGATCCTGAAGTTTTTGCATTATTTATAGAAATCAAGAGGTGGGCTTATTGTTTTGCCGTAAGCGGTGTCTGTAACTTATTAAGTAGTGAATGAAAAATTATTGATTAGTTACAGATGAAAATTTAGGTTACTTCCAGACTCAAGGGGTCGGTCAATCTAATAAATTTAAAATCTTTAAAGATTTCAAATCTTTTCAAAAAATCTGGTAAGATTGGGCCACTTATCGGGCGATCTTGAAAAAATAACCAACACATTTTCTTCAGTCTTACAAAATGTTTAAGAAAAAATGTGTCAAACTGCCATACAAGATTCTAAATCATCTGATCCTATTTAATAGATCGGAATGAAAAATGATAGGATCTGATCAAATTATCAGGAAACCCGACGCCTTGTCTAGACTACATTCCCATCTTTGCTTGATTTCCTATTCATATGGGACTGATATGCGTTTCACGGCAGTGGTGTAGTTAGGTATCGTCTTGTCATTCGTGAGAAATAAAAGTTTAGTCATTGAAAGTCGAAGATATGCCAATTATCTATATTGAGTAATCTCAATTATAGCGTTCTTGAGAAAATAGGTACCATGCGTACCGTGCGTTCTTTAAGAATCTACGTTAGATTTCAATTTAAAATCAATCAGAAAGTCGCCTTGTTCAGAACGCTATTTATATATTTATTTTCCTGTTCGTCATTTATAAAGAACGGTTCGAAAAATAAAATCTCTTCCTTCTACTAATACCGAATGAGGTGCAACCAAGTTATGGGATTACCTAAAATAGCCTTTATTTATGAAACCATCAAATACTGCTAGATCCAAATTTGAATAAAGTCGTCTTTAAATATTATTGTCAATTCCTCTAAAATCAGCCCCAGAAATGACATTATAAACACCTATAATGTTTGAACAAATCTCTCAAATTGATACCAAAACCAACAACGTTGACAAGCATAAATAAAAGTCAGGAAAACAACATTATCGATAGTAGGGTTTATTTGCAATGTTAGGAACATTAGGAAATTTGATGCATTATTGATGTAATTAACAAATTATGATTAGGAATCTAATTACAAATTGAAACCTACACGTTACACCGAGTTCGGGTTGTAAAGGTTACTTTGGATGCCAAGAAAATCTGCCCTTGTATGTTAAAATTGGGATGTGATGTTTGCAGCTCGATTTTCCCCAAAATGTTGGGTTTTGGGTTAACGTATTAATATAAAACAACATTATAACTTAGGATCATCAATATGTTAAAATTATAATGAAAATTACTTCAATCTTCCTCTACATTGAAATTTTAGATAAATGAATCGTATAAAGCATGAAAATATGTAGGATTTTAAATTTAATTGATAATTAAACCATATCCGATAAAACAAAAAGCTAATATGAATATTTATGTAGCTAAGCGTTATTTGCCTTTTCTAAAGATTTAAACCAATTATAATAAAAAAATATGCAAAACCACAACACATGTTACGGTAAATAATAAAATATACACAATGCGTGCTTCTAGCGAATAACAAATAGCAATGTCACTGTAATATTCATTAATATTCATTCTCATCATTATTCCGTATCCCAATCCCAACCGATTAGTGTTTACGTTATTTTCTGTTTTCAAATTGAACTAGCTATCGATGTGAAGAACCCTTCCCTACGGTATTCATCCATTCAACCAAACACCTCAAACGAACCAAATTTCCTACCACCACCAACCAACCACCACGTTCATTTCATTCATCCCGACAATATCTCACACAGAGAAAGTTCATCGAACCGCCTTTGATTGGATTAATAATTTTCCCACAAAAACACCCATCAGGCCAAGAGCTCTCCCGACTGCGGAGCCGTGTACGTGCTCGCGCGCTATCAGTAGTAGCGTACACCACCACGCACACACCTAAACACGCAGCTTGCCGATCGAGCGCCCGCGCACACGCACACCACCGCACGGGCCCAAAGCCCGCTGCCGTGTGCTTGTGAATGAAAATCGCTCGACTCCATCGCCCGTGTCGATGTCGGGGTGGGAAAGGATAGGACGACCGTCGTCATCTTCGAACAAAAATTTTGCTCTATGGCCGTCCAAAGTGGCCTCAGCGGTTCGCCTTTTGAGGGAAATTATTTTGGCGCGAAAGGGGTCAAACTCGGAACATTTACTCCGGAGACCCTGGAACAGTGGTACCAATCGACGGGGCCGGAAAAACTAGGACGATTGTAGAACACGGATTTCCAATAGAAGGCAATCGGTTGAGGAAATTTATTTTTTAAATTTTGCCCCTTGGAATTTGTTCGACGACTAGTACTAGAGTGGAAGCCATTTGTTCGACGGCTTGAGCCATCTTGCTTTTCGGCGATTTTTTTCCTTCGACCGAAAATAGAAGTGGGGCTCGATTGGTACTCCAGTGGCTAGCTGGGGAATGCGAAAAACGCCACGGCCAAAGTTCCACTGAAATCGGACCGTATTTCCGGCGATAAATGCCATTTTTTGATCGCGACTCGCCACCGAACAATTCACTATGGCGGCCATAGAACAAATTTGTTCGTGAACCCACGCCAGTCAACCACTCGGAAATTGGCCATTTTAACCACTAAAAGCGAGCCAGATTTTTGCGACCAGCCCGAAAAAAACCCTTTGAAATATGTGGCCATAGGGCCTAGAAAGCGGAAAACGACTTACCGGAGCAAATTACAGGAGAATTTCACCTTTCAAATAGCACTAATTTATGATCACTTTTTTCCTATGGAGGAACACTTTGAACCGAACTGCTTGCCTTGGCTACTATGGACAGAAGAGAAGCTCGAACAAGGCAGCCAAATCGTATTGGCCTGGTTGGTACTGCGTACTGGCAGTAGGGGCTCCGTATGTGTTGGTGAGTCTCGTGTTCGTGTTGTCTAGCCGCGTTCGGTTGTGTGCTTTCGGTCCCATGTGCAACCCACACACCCGTACGCAGGGAGAGCTTTTTGTGCGTGGCGCGTTTGTTTTTCTCGACACACACGCACACTCACTAACCGGTGCTTGTGTTGTGTGCGAGCGGGGCGGGTGTTTTAGGAATTTGTATCGGTGAAAATGGGTGATATTCAATGAACATGTTGTGCAACAACAAAAATAAAAGAAGCTTTCTCTGCTTCAACGTCACCGTCGTCAACAGATGCCCGATATTGGTAGTAAGCTTTACCGATGCTTTTGGGCGGAAGCGTTTTGTGTTCATCGGAGGGATGTTGATGTTTTTGTGATCCGATGCGGGGAATGCTGAGTAAAGTAGGGTCAGATGCGATTTCAGATTTAAAGACGAGATTTTTATATCCGCGGTTGCGTACAGTTTTGATTGTTTGGAAAGGAAATACAAAATACAAAACTAGAAATAAGTCCCGATGGCAAATATATTTTAGACTTACGATAATCATATGGCGGTTTTGCAAAAAAATTCACATTTTTTTATGTAAATACTCAAAATTTTAGAAACTGTATTTTGACCATTGCATGGAAAGGTAACACATGCTAACAAAATCGAACCAATTTAAAATGTTTATGCATGTGAATTGTTCAACTCTATTTAGTCTTTTTTTTTACACGGTTTCATAGTAAAAGTGGAACGTATCCCCCATGTAAGATAAGACCTTAGTGTATACAATTCTCTGCTTCGCCGAAAACCATTGCAAAGCGTCTAACATAAAAGTCGAGGAAGTGAATCTGTTGCATCTTAAAATCAAACGCTGTAGCCTCAGTATTTGTGTTTGATTGGCCAAAAATAAAATGGAAGGGCAAAAGTCCAAATGAGGAGATAGACAAACTGTACTAAACAATTCTGGTATTCAGACAAATGCTCTCTCCAAAATCATTCGATGAGCCATCGATCGAACAGTTTAATTTATTTTCCAAGTGTCCAATTCCAGTGAAAATTCACGAAATGTAGCGCAGCCAAATTAATGGTAACAACTTATGCAAACAATTTCGATACTTGATTGCCATAATAATATGTCACATAATGACTGCAATTTGAGCAGGTACGGTATTGGAAGAGAAAAAGTCATCGCTTGCTTTG
Organism: Aedes koreicus; assembly: GCA_024533555.2. Classification (NCBI taxonomy): domain Eukaryota; kingdom Metazoa; phylum Arthropoda; class Insecta; order Diptera; family Culicidae; genus Aedes; species Aedes koreicus. The sequence continues at coordinate 154,591 of JAHHFK020000773.1, read as the reverse complement.
CTGCTAAATGCATCCCTTCATCCCTCTTCGTCATTTATTCGAACGATATGCATCGATTTCATAAGGGACTGCTAATGTGAGTTTTAGGATCTCTTCAAACGGTACCTATCTGCCCCTCAAAAGACGGCGAGTGGAATATGTCCCTTTGCCTTCCTTCTTGAACAAGCAGCAAAGTTGGTATTTTTTCGATCTCTTTTTCCCCATCCATTTTCCAATCATTGTCTATTGTCATATTTCGTTTCTTTGGTAAAACATCCTGTGTGTTAAAAGTAAAATGAGGACCCTTTGTTTCTGTGTATTCTACCTATACTATTCAACTGCCACCAATATCATAGGACGAGGTAATAATAACCATCGAACGAGTCGTTGTCAAAATACTTGAAAGTGAAATGATATTATATGATAAAATCTGGCAAAAAACTTCGTCGAAAGGAATTAATAAAATGTCGGAAAACAAAATTTAAATCTGACACGTGAAAGAATGCATTTAGCGAAAAGTGTTAAACATTATTTAAAATCAAAGGCTTTTTTCGTTTGGAGTTCATCCGAATATTCTGATATGTGATTGGGATCAAGATTGGGGTACATACACTTCGATACAAATAAAAAAAAATCATGACAGGATGTTTACGGGTCCTTCACAGCTAATCGTAATTTAACTCAGAAATAAGGAGTGTAATGAAATTGATTTTTTGTTGAAGAATGTCAACCAGGAATAAGGAAATTTCCGTGTTTAATAATCAGTGTATTTTCGCACCGCGATTAAAAACTTCCTGCAACGTTATATAATTTTTGCTTAGGTAATTTCTTTTTTAGGTTATGCAAAGTGGAACTTACGTTTAGTACCCTTATTCCTGTAAATTCCTCCTCCTTTCTCCTTTTCTATTTTCCCGGCCTAATCTGTAATTCATCATTAAATTATCTTTTTAATTTCATTCTTTTTCATTTCAAACTTTCCACCAACCGATTATTCCACTATTAATAATAGAGATTAAACTACGACCGATGTCTTTGTTCTAATCTAGCACGGACCCTCGTCGTCTGTGAAGGACACTGTGTTCCGATAAATGCTTTGCAAGCTACGTAAATAAAAATAATGAATGGCTATTTCCTCACAGATAAATTTATCTAATTATACTAACTAAATCCTGATCGGCAATACGGTTCTGAAAATTTTTACGCTAGTTTCAACCGTATCCGTATTCAATCCGAATGGCACAAAATTACTCCCGTTCCAAACTCTGGATGGCGCAAAAGAATATCTACCCGCTTTTCAAATCTGTTGCTTTTCAACTCTGTTGCTTTGTTTTCCCACCACGTAGACAATCAGTCTGTCGAGAAAACACCGAGAGCTGGTTGCGACGATGTGACGTTTCGTCGCTGTGCTGAAAGCAAGGTCACTTTACAACGCATGGTGAGGCGCGCCAACCGAGGGGTTGTGACATAAATAAAAAACAAAAAACTTTCTGAAAAAAATTTTTTTTTGAAGGTTAATTTTTATAAAACGCTCTCTATCCCCAATTGGGTGAAACATACGATATATATGTCCTCAGCAAAGTTGTTTGTATTGACTTTTTCTACAATTTTGCTGAAGACATCAACTCTCTATCTTAAATTCCTAAAAAGTTGAATTTTTATCTCACTTTTAGGGGGATTGATCACAAAAAGTATGCCGCCAAAATATGAACCTTGTCATATCGATCAACTTTGCCAAAGACACCATTGCTCTAGCTCCACTATTTAGGGAGCTATCAGTTGAGAGCGTTAAAATCGAATTTTTGACCACTGTGCGCCAGTGTCCCAAGCGCGAGGACTTCAAGCATATCCGCAAGCAAGTATCGACCAGCAACCAACCGGGAAGAAAGAATAACAAGGAGAGTCCCCCCCCCCCCCCCCGGCGCTCACTGAATCTCAATTCCCAGCTCTCCAAGCAAAACGTAGGTAGCCGCCTCCCGCCAACAACCAAAGAACCCCCGGTGCCCCTGCCATGGGTACCAGGCAAGCCGGTCAGCCCAGCAACCCTCCCCTGCTGCTGCCAACGACCCGAATCAACGCTCTCTTTCCCGCTCCTGATACGTCGTACTCCCAGGTTGCGGCCGGTGACGCCGAAGAAGATGACTCGCTCACTGACGAGGAACTCGCCACCGTTCTGGTGGAAGCCATCATCATCAGACGAACCTGCAAGACCCGAGCCGAGCAGATTCGCGCAGTAGCCTCGTTTATCACCAAACATGGCTACTAAAGCGCTAACCATCGTCACATGGATCGCTTGCTCTATACGAGCAAAAACAATTGAGCTTGCCGACTTCCTTGGCAGGCACAACATCGACGTGGGCCTCATAACAGAGACCCATCTCAAGGCAGGTGACAGCCTCTGGTTGCCTGACCACAACATCATTCGGCTCGATCGCACCAGCTACAGAGGGAAGGGTGGCATTGCGGTTGTCGCGAAGAAAGGACTCAAGTACTACATTCTACCTCACATTCATAATTCTGTCATCGAAGCGTTGAGTGTGGAGGTGGAAACAACTTCCGCAAGCATCCGATTCATCGCCGTCTATTGCCCTCGGCAGTGTGCTGACAGCAACGGAACGGCAACGAAATTCAAGAACGACCTGGCCGCCATCGCTCGGACCACTTCCCGGTTCGCCATAGGCGGGGACTTCAATGCCCGGCACGAAGCTTGGCGGAACTATCGGTGGAACCGGAATGAAAGTCTGCTATTCGATCATGCCCAGCTCAGACTGTACACGGAGCACGAACCAACATTCATCTCGCGGGTGGGGGTACCCATCCCCCTTGGACATCTTCCTGACACACCAACATATCCAAGCCGGTGGCTCACAACGACCTCAGCTCCGACCACCAACCGGTGGTGGCGGAACTTGGTGTCAACGTGGACCCAGCCCGCCGCTGCCTACGAAAGGACTACCACCACGTCAACTGGGCGACGTTCGGACGAACGGTAGACAACAACATCGACGAGAATCCGCCCCTCGACACCGTTGAGGACATCGACCGAGCCCTGGAGGGACTGCAACGAGCCATAGATGTGGCTGATGAGGCGTGCGTGCGACGAGTTCCTGTGAGGGGTAAGTTTGTCCCAATTGATTCCCACACCCAACTTTTGATCCGCTTAAGAAAAATTCGTTGAAGCCAGTTTCAGAGGACTGGGGATCTGGACAAAAAACAAGAAGTGGCCAATCTGAATAGGCAGATTGCTTCCAGAATGGTCTTACTCCGAAATGAAAATTTCTGGCGCATGGTCCAAAATCTGGACGACCGCTCCAGACCATTCTGGAAGGTTGCTAAGGTCCTGAAAACTCATCCTAAACCTGTTCCTCCTCTCAAGGTCGCCAACAACATCTTAACTACCCCTCAGGAGAAAGCAAATGCGATTGGCAATCACATCGCTTCGTCGCATTTGCTTGGCTCGACTATCCAAAGTCCGCTCGATGGTCAGGTTGAACAATGCGTCCAAAATCTGGATGCCTCCCCTTGTGTCGTTCCTTCGGAGGATAGAAACACCGTAGAACAAATTTGCTCAGCGCTGAAGTTCTCCAAAAACATGAAGGCTCTCGGGTTTGACGGAGTATTCAAATTAATACTTAAAAGACTTACCATCAAAGTCTACTCTTTACTGAGTGCCATCTTCCACAGATGCTTGGAGTTGCACTATTTTCCAAGCAAAATGTTCGAGAAACTAATTCTCAACCGTCTGCTTGCGTTTGTCGAGGAACACAACATCCTTCTTCCGGAGCAGTTCGGAAAGGCCATTTCACCACACATCAGCTAGTACGGGTGATGAACCACATCCGAAGCAACAAAGCTGTATCCAAGTCCACAGCCAGGGCATTGTTAGACGTCGAGAAGGCGTTTGACAATGTCTGGCACGACGGACTTGTGTACAAGCTTTTTAACTTCAACTTTCCTCTCCATCTCATCAAAATCACCCGTAACTACCTTCAGCAAAGGTCGTTTGGGTATCGGTAAATAACTGTCTCTCAGACACCTTCTCCATCCCTGCAGGAGTTCCTCAGGGCAGCCTCCTAGGCCCCCTGCTTTACAGCATTTACACCTCGGACATTCCCCCTCTCGGCGACGGATGCGTGTTCTTTCTGTTTGCAGATGACACAGGCATTGCCGTCAAGGGCCGAAAGGCTCTTGAAATCACCACCAAACTCCAGCGATCCCTAGACACCTTTGCTGACTCTGCTAAAACCTGCAAAATCAAAATCAATGCCTCCAAAACCCAAACAATAATGTTTCTGCACCGATATTCCGACAAACGCAAGCCACCTCCGGATTGCACCATTGTCATGGACGTCACAAGGGTTGAGTGGTCCGCCAAAGTCATCTACCTAGGGTTGATGTTTGATGAAAATCTCCTCTTCCGCTCGCATGTAGATAGGGTCGTAGTTATGTTTTCCGCCCTAGTTAGGTGCCTGTATCCGCTGATTTGTCGCAGATCACACCTCTCTAGGACAAACAAACTGGCCGTCTACGAACAAAGCATAGCACCCCCATTGACTTATCTCAGCAGCCTTTTCTGCAGGAGTTATCAAGCGATCCTTAGAGCCATTGCTATCTAGTGGGATCAACGGTGGAATGGGCCTTGGCTTAGTTTTCAAAATTTTAGTCAACTTCCAGAACGGCTTTACACAATCTGGGAGAGAGCGAATCTTGTCGACAAAATTGTTATTCTTAAGGTTCACCATTCTGGCCTTAATAATTTTCGTCACTCTATTACAGTGACTTTTTAGCGTTGGCAAACCAGTTCGCTTGTATTTATTGGGTCTATCAATGAGTACAAAGTTGCTCACCTGATTAATCACCGGCACATGTTGTTCCCGGGCCTGGGAGATCGGTTGCTCTATGCTCTTCAGTTGCCGATCGATGTCATCTGTTGACTCGAGGTGCACGTTGAAATCGACGGTGTCGTCGACATGTTGTCGGAACCTCTCCCATGTGGCACGATGGTAGTTCCGTCTGGTGTTCCGATGCCGGTTGACCGAGGACCCAGCTTCGGCCACCACTGGGTAGTGGTCCGAGCTGAGCTTCTGGTGTACTACCGGCTGGGCGATGTTGTTCCCCATGTTGGTGAGGAAGATGTCGATTGTCGAATGGACCCCGGATCTGCTCAACCGGGTGGGAGTATCCGGGCCCAGGACGGTGTCTTCCTGCTGAATTATTCCATTCCGGTTGCACCGGGTGTTCCCCCAGATTTCGTGTTTCGCATTTAGGTCGCCGGCGATAATAAACTGCCCATGCCTCCGAGTTAGCTTGCGAATGTCGTTCCGTAGGATCGTTGTTGTTCCGTTAGCGGTGTTGGCTTGCTTGGGACAATAGGCCGCGATGATGGTGATCTCTCCTCCACTAGAGCCGCTACGATCATGTCGCACAATCCGGTATCCGGGGATGAAAACGCTGAGTTCCGGCTTGAGATGTGTCTCGGTGACGATGGCGATGTCGATGGCCTTCCTGTTAAGGAAGTCACCGAGCTGTTTTGTTCCGGATGGAACAAGCATTCCAATTGAGGATGCTGATGGTGCGATTATGGTCCATATTTGAAAATAAATTTCATCGTCACGGATGTGGCGGCTTTGGGCTGTTCCTTCTTCGAGCGGCAGGAACGTAGTTGGCGTTAGAGCTCTTGAACGAACTCGACCATTTGCTCCGAGTCCATCGACGGGTGGTTGCGTGGGAGTACTGCAACTCGGATTGCCCCAGCCTGGAGGAGGACTCCGCACGTTTGGGGCAGGGTCGATGGCTGCTCTCGTGATTCGCGCCACAGTTTGCGCACTTCAGTGGGGCACCTTTGTCCATCGGGACACAATCGTTGGTGCCGTGTGCTCCGGCATACTTGCTACATCGCGGTTTCATGTGGCAGTTTCGAGTTCCGTGGCCGAACGCAAGGCAGTTGCCGCACTGCGTCACGTCGTGTTGCCTCGGACGATACCGGTGTCCCACTCGACGATGATATTGAAGAGGGCCCGCGTTTTCGTCAAGTCCGCCATCGTGACGGAACCCTTCTCCAGGTGGATCAGATAGAGTTGGTCCCGATAATTTCCCTGTTGCTGACGTCTAATGAGAAACACTTTTTGGGGCTTCAGTGGCCACCGCTTGCAGCTCGGCAAAAATTGCCTCCAGAGTGAGTTCCGGAAGGCCGCGCCGAATCACCTTCATCGGCTTGCTTCCGGGTGCATCGTGAGTGTAAAACTCATGTTTCTTGGCTACTAGGTGAGCGCCAACAGCACGGTAGTCAGCCTCCGCCGAGCACATAATTTTTGTGCCCGTAATGCACAGCTTGAAAAGCGGTTGAATTTGGATTGCTGCAAGCTCGGTCCTGAGAGCAGCGATGTCCTTTGAAGTGGTGAAGAGCGGGGGGACTTTTACCTTCTTTGGCACCTCCTGTACCGGGAGCACGGAAAATGTGTTGCTCGCTAATAGTCGAGCGTTTGGGTCCGCTGGATCGGCGTCGTCATGGCGCAGCCGCTTGGAGCTGCTCGGTTTCGGTATTGCTTCAGGAGCTGATGCCACTGGCGTGGATGTCACCACGTGTTGATTTTTTCGAAAAAACTAGCAGAACTTTGCAGCGCTTCCTTTTGCCTTGCCACCACCAACAGATGAGCAAGCGCAGGTGATAAATCGCGAGCCGGACACGCAACCGCGAGAAAGCGGGCGAGGGGAAACACGGGGGGAAAACTTGTCTTACGAGAGAGCGAAAAACACGACCGTACGTGTCGCTTGTTCGAACTAAATGATGATCAAAGAAGTTCAAAACTGTTCAACTATTTATTAGGAACGTACAACAAGGAGGCTTGAACAAGAGCTTGTAACAGAATCCGTGGTTTTTCTGATGCACGTTGACAGTTAGGTTTTCATCATCATATCATGGCATACTCGGTTGTCTAGCTGGTGTTAGCAGTGATTCGTTCATTCTATTAACGTCTCTTTAAAATGTACGTCTGCTGTAGACGTTTTAGTTCATTCGAGACGGCTGGTGGTAGCCAGTATGTCACGGCGAGTGAAAGGTACAGAATAGAGCGAAGAAATTGGCACTACCAATTCACCGGGTTCGCAGCAGCACTTCTTAAAAACACCTTTGCGGTTTAGTACAGTTTGAAACTGCTGATACGCTTAATTAGATATATATTTTTAGGTTATGATTCACACTTTCGGTATTCAACTGGTAACTCACACTGGCTATTCAACTTCGCTCGATCCAAACTTCAGAACTCTTGTCCTCTCTTTTCGTCGCTATCCGCTCGAAATGTCAGTCGTCATTTACAACTGAGTCTAGGATTCTAATGTTATCAGCTGACTAGACTAGGGCCAAGAAAAATGCAGAATCCACGTCAGCTACAAGAGCCCTGCAAATGTGTTTCAGAAGATTTCAAACCAAATAGCCTAACCTACAACAGTTTTGAGGCACAAACAAATGGAATTTCGGACCGCATGAACCAATAACCAGGCCTTTGAGTTTGTACAGTTAAATCATTGTTGTCTTATTAATATAACCTTATTCGATACCGTAAAACTATCATGTACTCCCTAATACTAATCCTCAGGATTGGTTCCGACTCAAACAATTAATAATGAACCGATGAAAGGGAAGGTTTAAGAGATAGATTGGTAGGCTAGGAAACCTAATCACTGCCGGCGTCTTCCTCCTCGTCTTCCTCATCCTCAGAGGCACTGCCAGACGCCTCCGACTCAGGCTCCGAGTCTGACTTCTTAGATTTCTGGGTTAAAAAAATACATTCGATTACTTTTCCGTACCACTGGATCATGAATGACTTACCTTCTCATTGGCCTTTTTCTTCTCTCCGCCCTTCTTTTCCTTATCGTCGCCCTTCTTCGCCTTTTTGGATTCCTTTTTATCGTCTTCGCTGCTCGTCGAGTCATCATCCGAAATGTACTCCTTGCTCTTGAAGCTGCCACCCTTCATCGGCGAGACGGTTTCCTTCTTCCTCTTCACGGCTGACTTGCTCTTGGCACTTTCGTCACCGCTACCACCACCTCCCGACGCCTTGTAGGCCTTCAGCGCTTCCGCATATTCTTCCTTTGCCTTCGCCGCACGGGACTCCCATTCCGATTTGTCCTTCATTTCCTTCCACATTTCTCCTCCCTTCTTTGCGATCTCTGTCACCGAGATTCCGGGATTATCCTTTTTAATGGTCTCCCGAGTGGCGTTCAACCATATCATGAAAGCCGTTGCCGGACGTTTCGGCCCTCCGGATTTGGACTTCTTCGGTTTCTCCTTCCTTTCTTTCTTCTCCTTCTTTTCCTTCTTCTCTTTCTTTTCCTTCTTTTTCTCCTTCTTCGGCTTGGCGCCGTCATCCGAGCCACTTCCTCCACCACCACCACCTTCGGAATCTTCATCCGATGAGGATTCCACATTCGAATCGAACTCTTCGGCAACGTCCGATTCTTGCTGGTTAGGATTGAAGTCTTCATCCGTCGATTCATCCGAATCGCTTCCATCATCGTCATCATCCCGTTCCTTGGCTTCGGCTTTGACGCGAGCCAAATATGCATCCGGCTCGACTTCGTTATCCGAATCGGCAAAGTCTTCCTTGTAATTATTCTTGCCGTCCTTGCCGGTGTTCTTCACGTGCAACTTCTTGGAGGATATGAAATCGAACAACTTGCCGTACTCCTCTTTTTCGATGCTGCTGAACGTGTAAATAGTTCCTGTTTTTAATTCGATTTCGAAATCAAAACTTCTTGTCGATCCACCACTACGGGCAAAGTTAACTGATTGAATTTCCTCAAAGCGAATGTGTACCGGTGGTTTGTGAACGTAGATAAAACCACGTTCTAGCGGGTACAGGTAACCGGCGGCAGCCTTATACGAACAACCGATCGCTGGAGTTCCCGAATGTCTGGAAGATACAAAACCGTCAAATATTTGTCTATCAAACTAGCGCAAATCGTACTCACCCTATAAATGTACCCGGTCCGGTCAGCTTTCGGTTAATGATAACCTTCATAATCTTGCCCAGCACTTCATAAACTGGTCCGGACAATTCTTTAGTCAGTTTATCCTCGTATTTTTCCTTCAATTCCTCTTCCGTAAACGGCAGTTCAATGTTGGTTTCTTCGTCCATCTGGAACAGCGTCACCAAGAAATGGTACCGCGTCTGACCTTGCTTGATCGGAGGATCCAACGAAATGACGAAAAACATCTGCCTGTTGTCCTTGTGTGGGAAGCAGGAACAGTCGCAACACCGATGACGTCGGAATCTTGAAATCATACGTCTTACCGTGAAGCTGGAAGAAGCTTTGGAACACTTTAATGTCGTAACGACCACGCGGCGTGAGACAGTGAATTTCCCGGAAGATTGCAATTGCATCACCGGTAGCGGAAATGACCGAGGCTTGTTTCATAACTTGCTCCTGGAATGCTTCTACCGGATCCGCCTCCACCGACTCTGACGTGGGAATGTGGAAACGCATCTCCATCAGGCTCACCGGCGCATCGTCGTTCCGGTGGAACTCTACCGTCACCTCGTTTTTGCCGCTGTTACACTGCGAAACATGATTCAGTGGAATCTCAAAGCTGGTTTTGCTCTCTACGTCAAAAGAAAGCACACTTCCCTTGAAATGGACCGTACCCCAGTTCCAACCTCTCATTGAGAGTTCCTTCTCCAGCATATCTAGCTTGTAGTTCTTCTTCACAAAGTCTGCAATCTTTTGTTCATCGCCGGTGAACCCAACGAACCTATGAAGCAGCCCATTCTTCATGAACACCCTCAATCCAAAATTCCCGACAAATTTCTGATAATTGATCATATCAATATCCGACGCATTGACCTGTTCCACCTTTCCGGTTTTCTCGTTCTTGAAAACGATCGCCGTATCGGTCATCTTCAGCTTGCCGGGGCACTGGAGGAAACATAATCAAAATCACTTTCCGCATCTCTCTATAATGGCGGCGGAATCAACAAACTTACCATCGCTCCCCGGACTTCCGAGCTAATCGACGAGTACTCCAGGAAATCCATCTTGATTTCAAACCTTTGCCACTAGATTTACCTCTTCTGGGGTACCACGATAGGAATGTGGTTCTTGTTACCGAGAAATAACAGGAAAACTTCAAAACCGACGCACACTCGACACAATGCCGCTAAAATTTACGCACCACAAGAGATTCTCTTCGCTCAACTGGACCGCAAGGCACACAAGCAGTTGAAGGATTTGCTGACAGCGAGCAAAGTGCTTTCAATACAAGGTAACTTCGAAGAAGATGTTTCATTAGGGCCTAACTTACAAACGTGCGAACAATGGATGTAAATTTCTCCTGATGCATACTGTGAGATTTTTATAATCATAGTTAGTTTAAAAATTAATAATTTTTATCATTCAAGGGGTTTACACGTAGCATCCTGATTATAAAACGCATTTGACATACAATAAAACTTAATGTTACAATACTATAAACACAATAAGATTTAAAGGATGGATTGCGAATTTTACAATATAAGTAGAATTCCATTTATGGTTTGTTGGTACAGAACGTATGGTTAATGGAAAATTTACAATATAATAGGGGGGTTGTTATCCCAAGTAACCACAAGCATTATATTATTGCTCTTATTCAACACAAAATCAACATCATTAATGCGGGATCGCATCAATTCAACAGTTGTCAAGTAATGAAGCGTTAGATTAGCTTAAGAATGTAGTGATGCATTACCAATGCAATAATGCTACTTTAGCAATGTCTTATGGCATTACAAAAGATATAGCATTAGTTCGAGCTTAGTGGGGCCCTTTTCAGCTTTAATCCAACTTCAATAATGCACTAGACGTAATGCATATGCCCTATATATGCATGCTATTATAGCCTTGTGGTTACTTGGGATGTATCTTAACAACTAAACAATCAACTTTTCCTCATACAGATTATCAGCAAAATAGTGTAATTTAATGTTTTTCTATTATTGACTTTTTCAGGCAAGGAATATTTCATAGAAATTTTCTCGAATTGTATCCAAGCTTTTATACAAGATCGTTAAAGTAGAATGACCTTGAAATAAAATTACGTATCCTTGGGTTAATTTTTACACCGATTTTGTTTGTATCACTCTTTTTTACAATTATACACAGAGCTATTTCGATTTGGGAGTTTTAAAGGGGGCACTGAAAAAAATCTTTTAGTAAAAACTTCAAATTTAGCCGACTATGCCTATTTTCAAAACTACAATGAAATTTCAGTCAAATTTACTACATTTATAGTACAACCAGCGGGTGGATAGTCATGAAGAAAACGATTTTTTTTGGCTCAGGAAGTACTAGCACACCGGTCCCAAGCTTACACTGAAAATAAATCAATAATTTTTATTATTAAAATTGGCACTTAAATCGGTCAATTTTTGCTTCGAATTGAAATCATGTGAGCCAGTATGATTTTCATTTGCCGCGCATAATTTTTAACACCTGTCACTTAATACACAGGTTTATTTCCAATGAGACTGATATGGTCCGCACATAATTTTCAAGGGAGCGAGAAATTTCATTCTAGTGTGTTTTCACTTTGCCCTATTCTATCCATCTTCGCACTTAAAGAGGTCCAAAGTGTCGTCGTTCGCGGGTATTGTTGGGGATGATAGTGTGTATTGTTTAGCAACCGTGTAAAGTTAGAGGTCATAAGCGAGTTTATTATTCTTATTGATTCTGTTTCCTGCAACCAAGTGCAAATATCTAGAACTAGATTTTAAAGAAAAATACCACAACCGTGCCAAAGTGAATTTTGATTCGGTGTGCAGGCCTAGTTTGTAAATTAATCGGTGCAAGAAGAGTGTATTAGACTCAGATATCATGTTACTAACGGAAGGTTTCCGACACGTCGGCGACGGCCGGGTTGATGTGGACGAGTGCCGACGGCAGCAGCTGCGGGTCCAGCAGGACGTGGCCATCTAGGACATCGAGGAGAGCCGGTTTGCAAAGCAACAAATTATTTATTTCTACCATATTTTGAAGACATAATCCAATATCCTGTTTTATTTTATTTTATTTTGTCTATTTTGTTTTGTTTTGTTTTTCGTTATGTTTGTCTATTTTCAGTCACATTTGAGCGGTCTATTGCTTTTGGCGGATGGTGTAGGTATGTACTTTCAGCGTATCGTTAACCAAAACGAACCCTGCTGCTAACCTTTCCCCAACTATCCAAAATCCCAGTGATTTCTCGTGGAAGTGCAGAGGATTTCTCGGCTTCCCTCAAAGCGAGTATCATGTCAACATGTTCCTTCCCATTCCCTACTTGACCAGCATTCGGGCACGGCCGGCGCCGGTATTGCTTTATAATGGGTCACCAGTTTTTACACATTGAAGATGTATGTTAGTCCCAAACATCATCTGTTGGTTCTTTGTGCAAATACAGCTGATCTGGCAATAACGGAATTGCATCCGTGGGCGGTCAATCATGCTCATGCTCATGCTCTATCCATCTTCGCACTTAAAACGAAATAAAAAACCGTGTGCGAAAAACAATCAGCTGCTTTATCGTTCTAGAAGAAAAAAAAACCGCAAAATGGAGAAGCAAAGTGAAGTTTACCGGGTGGTGGTTAAGGTACTTGGTTTGCCAGCGGAAGTCACTGAATTTTTTGAAGGTAATTAATTACTACAGATGTTCTTCTTTGCCATGTTAAAGGTGTTTATTGTGAATATTTCAGATCTGCCGAGTATTTTTGCCATTCCCGCAGAAGAGCTGCTGAACGCGATAGCTTCAAAAAGTGATGAAGTTTTTATGATGGTACAAGTAAAACTTCTTTTATTCACACATTTTGTTTTATTACATGAAAAGTACAAAAAATCCAATACTAAACTTTTTATGAAGAAATAAAATCCATGCACCTTTTCACATAAAACGTATTAAAAAACTCATTTGATTTTTGCTAGGACAAGTTAATGCAATCCATGTACACTATAATTAATATCTATTCAGCTCTTGCACTTAAAGACTATATATTTATTGCACATATGATTAATTGACCACATTTAATAAAAAATAAGTGCTGCACCAATACAGAGCAATAACTCTGCACTTTGCCCAAATCTATAGGTTATTGCACTTAAATATAAGGTGCATTGTTTTTTGAGTGTAATGATTCGCCCCTAAGACCGTAACTCACACCAATACACTCTCAAATATTCTGTCAAAATAACATAGCGAATCAAAACAAAAACAAAGATACTTGTACCAAAAGGTACTGAAAAGTGCAAGATTGCATGGCAAGGTGCAGACTACAAGGTGTACTTCGAAATGAGGGGTTCCACAACAGTGAACCAATTTCAAATCGCTAGTTGCACATTGATTGTTGGTACAACCTTCAACATTTGTGATATATTTGAAAGACCTCACATTGATATCAACCGCACCATGGTTGATCTAATAGCAGGCATGGTAAAATCAAACGCATTTATAGTCAGGTGAAAATTGTTGGTGTTTGCACCAAGGAGCAAGACAGCTTTCTTATGAGTAACTTTTTTCTTAAAATTTACTCAGGACAGGATTCATCAAGTTTGCACACTCTATGATGTTCTTCTCCCCCCAAGATAGAGAGTGTAAGAATGCCAAAATTGTGCGAAAACGATAAAAAAAAACAACTTCCCTCATATTTGATCATAAAACTCACGTTTGCTCAGAATGCATCAGCTTCCATCAATCTGTATTATTTATAACTCGATTTAAAGTATTCTGGCATCACTGGTTTGAATGTGATCGTGGTGACGGTGGCAACATTGGCAACCAATGACAGCAGTACACGGTAGGAATAGAAAACACATTAATGGGTAAAATTTCACCCATTTTTCTAACCTGTATGCAGCTGTCAATAAATGAGTGAATAAAAAAAATACGAAAATGGGTAAAATATTACCCATTTGGATAATTTGTTAGAGAAAATAATATGGGTATTTTTTTTTACCCATAAATGGGTATTGAAAATATTTTCATTTTTGCTCCTGCCATCCACCATCCATCTTACCTCTCATCAGTTTCACACAAGTGATTTTATTCGGATTGACCTCTGCCCCGATGTTCAGAAGTTTATAGTTCCCACTATGGATGAAGTCAATAATAAGCTAGACAATGCCTCGCTCGAGAGGCTGCAGGGTAAGTAGGAGTAGGTGCTTTAAATATGTACGGTATTAGAATAATTCTTTATATTGCAGGTTTGAAATGTCCAGTGTCCGGCTCCGACTTGGGCTCCGATGCCTTCATCCATGGTTACGTTGTTGTCAGATAATGGGTATTTTCTTACCCATTTTTAACAAAATTTAATGTTCTTAAATGAGTAGAAAAATACCCATTTCCTGACATTTATGTCAAATACCCATAAATAGGTAAATTGAGTTTACGCATTTTATGGGTTGACTCCCTTTTTGGGGAAATGGGTAAAATTTTACCCAATAATGGGTTTTTGATTCTTACCGTGTATGTTTACTGTATGGGAAAATTATTTATTGGCAAGTAGATTGTTTAATATTGTTTCATTGTTTTTCTTTTAGGAAGACGAAAAACCGATGGAATATGTAGAATTTGTAGACTGCCGAACGAATTATCTATTCCATTGGGATTGACCCAACCCATTTGACGTTGGCTTCGACTGTGGGAAGCTCTGCAAATGGGTTTGAAAATAAAATAATTAACCTATAATCGATCATCTACCGCAGATTTCTCTCTAGATTGAGCTACCGAAGTATCCCGGCAGATGAAAAACCTTCACATGCTGCTCACACGCTAAGAATAGAATACCTAAAATAAGGTATTATTGACAATACCCAAAATATCGGTGAAATTCAACTATAACGAACAGTAATTTTTACTGACATTTGGGTAATGTTCTTTTTCCAATGTTGGACGTTATTATTTACCCAAAATTGAATAAATGTTACTGAAACAACGCAGACGCCATACTCTGCTAAGCGAAAACGTAATTATTGTTTTTACTAAGCTCTCAACAAATTATTTATTCATTCCCCAATATTTGAAGTAATAACTTTTACTTTCTTTTTTTCAATATAGATCCAACGGATCCTTGTGGACCAATGTGAATCCCGATGTGCGATTCGGCTTCACTCCGGAGCGAATAGAGGAACGTTTCATAATGTTGGGTCGATGCGGAATAAATATGTCTATAATGGAGGAATCCAGGTAAAAGTGAGTTTATACGATTATACGTAGTAGATGGTGCTCTTAAAACATGATTTTTCGAGCTGTAATTGCAAAGTAATGGGTGATAGTAAACCAGAAAATCTTCGATAATGACGATACTGACCAATTTCATACAGTTTAAAAAATAGCTACAAAGTTATTATCTATTTCAGTTTTCGATTACGATGTTTAACCTCACTTTGGCTTTACTTGGATTCCTCCATACTTTATTGAAACTTTTTTTGAATATAGAAAATGTATTTGTTTATACATTTGTTTCTTCTTAAGTGCTGAACCTGGAATACTAATCCGAAAGGATAAGTTATTAAATTAAATGTCTTTTTCTGAAGCATTCTAAAAAAATAAAACTACAAAAATATACCCAATATTCAGTAAAAAGTATCGAAAAAAAATCGGTAATTTTTAACGTTTATCTTCCTTTAATACTATTACATTATTTTAGGTAATATGTGTTAACGCATAATTTGCGTACTCTGAGAAAAATTTCATCGTTGTACCGACAATTAAATCATGGTCAGGATGACTATCGCATATAATGGTTTCAATAACCATGAAAATGGTCGAATTTACCACGTTCATGGCATTTTTGACTATGATCATGGTAACAAGGACTATTCCGACATTATGGAAAATGTTGCATCAACTATTTTTAATGGTAGTTTTGACCATGATCATAGTCGGTTCAAAATCACTATACTGCAATAGTCATCCTTACCCCCAATAATGGTAAAATTGACTATCAAATTCCTCTCTGTGTATGTGCACTTTTGAGCGATTATCGGTACTTTTTAACGATCTTTAGGTATTCTCATCTTAGCGTGCACGGGAACGATTAAAATCGGATTCCCGTACAACATTTATCTGCCCAATTTCGGGCCGGATTCGCATTTCAGGAGAAGCAAACTTTTAATGGCTTAGTTCCTGAAACGGACAACAGGTATCGTGGATTTGGTAGATGTCGCAACCATGAGCAGCAAATAATACCTTCAATAAGTTATCTGCCTAGCCCCTTCCAAACGATAATGTGACCTATTAACCTCGAGCTAGCCACAAGTAATTGGCACCCGAGGGGGGTGCAACTCCCACGATGAGCGTTAGATACGACTTCCGTGACATGACAATTTCCACGATGATGACGATTTTCTTTCTGCTGAAATCATTTTTTGTGATTAGCACGATCAATCGCTATGAGAACGCGATGACGATGCGATCAGAATAAAAATTATCGCTGAAAGAATGAAACTGCTCGAAAAATTTGACAACGAGAACTGCCAGAAATAAAATGACATTTCTCGCTTCCAAATATTGGATCAGTAAAATTTTCTTCTGACATCGCAAGAAAAACAAAGTTCACACAATCCATGTTTCGGAGTTTTTTTTTTTTCGTTGTGTCCTCTGTGTTAGCCCGTCAGGCGAGTCGACGTCAGTTTCCTATTCCGTCTACGGTAGATCGATACAGAGAACTCTACACAAACACACAGACTGTCCAGGAAATTCTCCCTAGCAGGATCATGGATGATTCGGAGGTAACTAATTAGTTATATTTTCCATATCAAACATACTGTTTGCAGTGAGATTTACAGGCTAATTTCTGGAAGAAAGTTGAAGGTTTTCTCAAGTGCACCATACCAGTCCACCTTAAAAACATGGTCGAGAGAACAGGCTTCATAAACCCGGCCCTTGAAGACCTCACCGAAGGGCAAATCAGCGGGATGGAGGCTGATATACGTGAATTGTCAGAGCTCGTGAACCTCCCTGCATGAAACCAAGTATTACGGAAGTATCTGGGAAAATATATAAAAAAAACCGGAAGATTTTAAATTAATGAGTGGGGAAAAAAGTCTTGCTGATGAAAATTGCGGGGGCTGTGAAAGCAAGGCTAGTCTTTCTTTGCTAGAAATAGATCCCAGCGATTAGTTGCACGAATCAGAGATGCCACGGACGAACTTGCCCTAATAACTAGGATCAGTGAATACTTCGAAACAACTGCCGTTACTCTAATAATATACAGAATACAAATCAGAGTACCCCTCATGCTTTGCTTAATACGAAACCTTCATCAGAGTGATAAGAACCTGTCAGACTACAATACATGAGACATAAAACATATAGAAGCATCGACATAAAACAACATCAATATAGTAGCAGTTCATACTAGTGCAATTCATTCGTGGGCACTCTTTAGGGACGCAACCAGCAGAACAATCTTGGAATTGACTTATTTATAAACAAATGCGGCAAAAACAGAAAGTTTTTAAAATCGGAACCCTTTTTACTACGCATTTCTAATTCGTATTTTGCTATATCAAATTCTACAGAAACGACGGAACTGAGAAATACAACAATCTACGACAACAGTTACAAGATATACGCGTTAATTTTGAACCTGACAATAATCGAGCAAAAATTACTTGCCCTTTATGCGAATCTCAAGTAATGTGTAATACGGAGAAAAGTGGAAGTTGGAAAATATCTAACTGTGTCGCTCACGTTAAATCGCACCGGATGAAATGCCTGGAACCTGCAACAAAAAGACGGAAAACTACTCTTGATATAGAGCCGTTGACCGGAATGTCTTTATGAAGACTCGACATATGAAGCTTTGGAGGATACCCCGGAGGATACAGTTATAACACAGTACAGTTATACAGCTATACAGTTATACTCTATAGATGAGTATTTTTTGCTGCATTTAGATGAATCCTTGATTGGTGGTAACATCAACATCGAATCTTATGTATCGCATGTGAAGAAGCCAACCTATTATGGTTCGTGCGGGGTTTGTTCAACTAACACGATATATCACCTTCAACCTTTAATGCCGAGTTCGACATCACTGTGTTTACCACTGATTGATTTTGACGGCTAATAATTTGAAGAATCACAATGCAACATGCTTGAGTATGAATTGAAAATTTACATATTATTCATAACAATCACTTATATTCTTCGACCATTTCCAGCAGCAGCATGCAACTGGCGGACCCGCTCGCCAATCGTGGCTCATAATAACAGTGTAGCGAAAACACCTTATGTACCTGGGTTGAATCTAATTTTTATACAATCATATTTACAACGGTTACGCAATAAAGAATTACTTCTAGTAGATGGTCTTCTAGTATTTTTATTGTATGCAGATTCAAACTTTACAAACTAAACTACCATCATTCAATAGTCAAGCGAAGATAGTAACTGTTTTTTTTTTTTTGAGAATTTATTCGGTCTGCAGCCGCTAGCACCGAAATAATCGTAAACAAAACTAATGATTTTGTTTCGGCAAACTTGCTTACTTGGATTCACTTGCTCGAAATAATCAAAACAAATTTCGACACAGTTGCCAGAAAAGAAAAGGGTAGCTAGAATACAAATGTCATGGCAGCCAGACATCAATATCACTGCTCGCGATTCGAGTAAAAAATGGTGACCATGAGACGCGATAACGCGATGAGTTTCGAGATTCATAATAATGTTGCGATTAATGGCGATAGTGGAAATGATATTTTTTACAATTTCAAAGTGGCGTACCCCTCGTTGGCACCCCATTTTACTAAAATTGAAAAATTATACATTGTAAATAACAATATTGAATACCCCCCCCGTACCCCCCCCCCCCCCCACCCAAACAACCAACCAATTTAAAAAAAAACACATTTTCCACACCCCCCCCAAGATTTGAAATATTTTAACAATACCCCCACAACCCCAAACTGGTTCATCAAAACCCCCCAAAATGGGTATATACCACAATTTGACCGATAAACTTTCCCCCAAAATTTTTTTTTTTTAAAAAAAAAAACTTCCCAAAAGTGGAAATTACAAACCGAAAAAAATCAAAAACCCCCCATGTTAAAATATAAGACAAAATATTTAAAATTCTTCTAAAAAATTTAAAAAAAAATTAATTAAAAGCAGTTTGTTGTATGATATTTGAAACATCCAAAACTACATTGTCCTGGACTTTGTCTTTGTTGAAACCAGGGTTGAAACAGATTACAGAGAAAGATTACTTACTTTTGGGTACAATATTACCCAAAAGTCTGTCATTTATACCCAACGGTACACAGAGAAAATCGAAAATGCTGAAAAGCATATTATATATTACTTTCTACGCTTTATTCCTTTTAAATCATTGCAATGCATAAAAAGAATGCATTGAATGAATATATTTTATGCATTGCAATACATTTTCGATAGTTATTATTTTCCGTGCATATTGTGTTATCGGCGTTAAATGCTGAAAAGCATATTATATATTCCTTTCTACGCTTTATTCCTTTTATATCACTCTAATGCATAAAAAGTATGCATTAAATCAATATATTTTATGAATTGCAATACATTTTCGATAGTTATTATTTTCCGCGGCGCTACTTTAAAAGCCCAAGACAGCTAATCTATATGTGAATAAAAACGGAAGGATTGTTAATATTAGGAAAGTTTTACGGCAGGAAGAAGCCTTGAACCAATTGCACGTGCAAAGGCTGTGCGAATCCAAACTAGCTTCGGAATGTGGTTCGCGAAAGTAGACGAATTATATTTTGTTAGAGGAATGTGTTGATATTTTATTGAAGAATTGGTTCGAATATTTGTTATTGAAAAATTTAAAATCGCAATCCTGAAGTGAAACAAAGTTCTTTTTTTCTGTGAGTTGTATAGATTATATTTTTGTTATATATGTCTATGTCTAGTGACTATCTTTTATGCTTGATAATTTATAATAATAATAAAAATAGTTTGATGTTTCATTAAGCCTGTTCATTATGTACAATTTTAAACACACAGATTCCAAATTTTTGCATCATTTTGTCGCGACATACATTACTGGGATACTGGGGACTATCGAAATGGATAGTTGTTTGTGCGCCTTAATCAGTTGTTTGTGATTTTCATATATTTTATTATTTTATTGATTTATGCATTGGAATGCATATATTTATACAAATATGCATTGCAATGCATAAATTTGATTTATGCATTGGAATGCATATATTTATAGGCACAAATATGCATTGCAATGTATATATTTAAAGTATGCATTGGAATGCATAAATTTGATAAACGCATTGTAATGCATATGTTTGATTTATTTCAACACTGATAAAAAAGCAATGATAATATCTATGTGTCCCAAACATGAAATTTAGCAATTTGAGCAACAAATGATATCTATTTGTAACCATACATACTTTTTATGTGTACTAATAACCACTATGTGTGGCCACACATACTTTTCATTTGCCACATAAACTTTATATGTGTTTCTATGAGGGTTTTGTTTATGTGTGAACAAATTAATATAATGTGGAATTTTCTATGGATTTTTGCCAATATATATGTGCGGATGTTTACCCGTGTATCAATGTATAAACCTGTTTTATTCATTCCAATGACTGGATAGATCGAATATGGTTTTAGCATAGAATTTATGCTTTTTAGTATATTTGTTTTTCTCCGTGTAGGTTGACATGATTATACCATACACGCAATTTCGAATCCACCCAGTGGCTGAGTAGATTGCACTCATTTTAGCAAGCAGTATGGAGTTGTCAAAAAGTGAGTAAACTAGTTTTCCTTCGCTGAGTGAAATCTGCCCAGATTCTGGGTGAATGATTATGATAGAATTTTTTTCCAAGTTCAAAATGGTGGACAACTATTAATTGAAAATTAAGTTAGCAAAAATGAAGCCACTGGAGTATTTAAAATGGAATCAGTGAAAATGGAAGCGCTAAGCCACATCACCGTTTACTTTCATCTGCGACGACTGCGAGGAAAAAAATCCCTCCCGAAAATGTCTCGTGAGACATAAAATCCAGTTCATTGATCCGTTCGTGTGCGATATTTTATCGAAGGATTTCCGGATCATGGCTGACAAGCAGGCTTATTTGCGAATGAACACCATTGAAAACTATTTGAGTGTCGAAAGGTATCAGCAACTTCTTGGTAAGTGTTTTTTTTAAATATATATTTCTCTATTTCAATTCAGTGAATTAATGTTAAATTATTGCAGCGTACAGCACCGCATTTCGGGAATTTGAAATTCAGGAATTTGGATTCATACATGCATACATGTATTCAACAATATTGATCTATTTTGATGGAGTTCACAGGACTGAAGCGGCTGTCATCCACGAACAACAATCGTGAAGCCGAAAACTTGGTGCTGCGTGTGGTGCTAATTTGACAGCTTGGTTTTCTTGAAGGCTTTATGCAGCAAACACAATATTCGCGGCGGAAGTTGTCGTGTTTTTCCGTTAATTTGATTCGAGAGTAAAGTCTTCCGTGTTGTATTAGTGCAGTGATTATAACAACGATGGTATTTTTTCATCGTTTAAAAGCCAGGCATTTTAATGTTTTATCTAAATTACTGATACTAGTAGTTTGGTGGAAGAAATATTGTACAGAAATATAATCCATTGTGAACCGAGCTTAAAATGTTAAAATCGTCACTAGCGCCACACCAAAAGTGCCAGGCTTCAAGAACTAACGCTCTCTTCAGTCCTCTGGGATGCCATATTTACAGACATGTCTGTAAATTCGCAGACTTTTCATTTTTGTTGCAGACTTTTTAAACGATACAGACATTTAGCAGACATTTTATTTATGTTACAGACTTTTACAGACATTTGGAATATATTTTTAAATCTCATATAAGGGTATTTTGATGCAGTGAAACTGTTTTCAAATGACACTATAGGTTGTTGCACCTGACAACTAAGAAGCAATCAAGTCTATCCATCAACTAAACCATAAATACAAGCTTTAAAAATAATATACCACCGTATCAGAATACGAATAAACTCACTAATATGGTACAGTTAGATAAGTCCATGGTGGGTGGGTTTAAAAACAAATCTTACTTCTTATACTAGATTGAAATGCTGCTTAAAATACACAATATGCAAAATAACACTCAATACTCCATTAAATACACGTACACGATAAAACATAAATATTTAAACAAAAATATAAAATGCACCTTTTCAATACCCGTAGATTAATCGAAGACGCGCAAGTTGACAAAAAAAAATTGAGGTATCAGGAATATAACCGCGAGGCTCACGTAAAATCGCGTTATACTTATGACAGACATACAACGCAGACCGTTGTACGAACTGTCAAATACTTTAATCCAGTACCAAAAAACACGTACTAGACTAAAGGAGTACAACGCTGTACGTTGTATGTCTGTCCCAGGCATTAGTGTGTTAAAATAATAGAATCATCTAATTTATAAATATTTATTGTAACACATACGGTTGGTAAATATTGAAATGTTTTTGCTTTGATCCGTCCCTTCTTATGAATTTTGCTTCATACTGTCCTTTGGTTACTCTTTTTTGAGGGCTATGCTATTCAACGCTAGAATATAGAACGTGAGACGAACCAGTGTTCGACAGCTAATGGTTCAATCGGGACTTTGGTGATAAATGAGGTAGACATTATTTGAATCAACATGATAACATAGGCTGAATTTACAATTGTTGGGGCTGGGAGGCAATCAAATTGTGGGTTTAAGTTTGGTCCTAAGTCCATGTCCCGCGAAAAAATAAGTGAAACTTATTTTACGGCAGCCCCTAAAATGTGGAGGCCAGAAGCCGTGACCATACAAAAGAAGACAATTTGAACAATTTTTTACCCGATTCTGAGGACTCGGAAAGGGAAAACTTTATTTTCAACCTGTTCATATGCAGATTTTTATGGGAGCAAAAGTAGATCATTTTGAAGTAAAAAATTGAACGACTGATACTAATAGAACTTTATTGAAATTTTGATACCACAAATTTGTAAGTTTTTCTGATCAAATGGTGTATGAATGAAGTCATTCCGTTCAGTCGACATAAAAACCTTTCAGAGCGTTACGCTGAACTCATTTTTCAAAATTTTGAAATGACTCCCGGTATAGAAAAGAGAAACGAAGTCCTACGTTGAAAACTCCTTTTCACCCAAACATTTTATTTCGAAACAATAAGTATGAAACTGTAGTGTAGTGTTTTTTTTTATTAATGAAATATAAATAAAAATTTTGAATTCAACTCTTTAATTTATGTAACGGAGAATTTACTCTGTAATTCATTGTAATTCAATTGTTATTTTTAGACAAAGAAAAAACAGTTTGTTGAATTTATCAATTGAAAACTAAATTTTGATTCTAAAATAGAAAACTGGAAAGAAACGTTTTAGGGGGAAAAAACTATAGCAAATTGTGTCATCTATGCGAATGCTTCAATCTTAAGTGTCACTTCATAAATATGAAATAATATGGTAAGATTGCATACAATCCAAGATATAGATGCAGAAATGTTTACCTAATCACACATATAGCGAAAATGACACAACTCACTCGCTAAGTACGTCTTTTCGTCGAAAGGAGTCTAATTTGGCAAATAATAAAAATTTACAGACTTTTTTAGACATTCCCAGACATTTCAAATTTTTATCGCAGACATTTGAAAAAAATATCTGGCATCCCTGCAAGAGAGCTGGCAAGTGCACCCAAATTTCGGTTGACCGATGAGCTCAAATCGCTACAAGCACAAATGAATCGGCTCTACATGCATCAGAAAAGTCGTGGTGGGATTATAGATTTGGACGCCGAAGAATTCAATGTTATTGCAATTGAAACGGAGCATGCCAATAATGAGGTGAGGCTTTTTCCTTCCTTATATTTGTAAGAGGATTTATTATGATCGATTTTTTTTCAGTCTTCGAAAAGCACAAATGAAATTACTCAAGATGGAACTGCATCCGAGAATCACCCGGTTCAGCAGCTACCGAAGCAGAACATTGCATCATCTGTGTCCAGCTCCGTACATCATGATCGCGGAAACACTTCTCGGCATTCCGGGACAGGTCCCGGAGGTAGTCGAGGTTTTCAAGGAAACCGAACTAATCGTGCTCAAAATGGACCTCCCGTCGCATTGGCAGATGCCGATGCATCTCAGTCTCAGCAACACAATTCTCATCACCACTATCGCGGTGGGGGTGGTCATCGTCACCGTCGTGGTGGCCATCATCATCACCACCATCATCATGGAGGTCGCCACGATCGTGGTGCAGCAAGCACCGGTAATGGTACCAGTTCCGTCAGTTCCGCTGGACAGAAAAATTTAAACAACCCTTGCGCATCCGGTGCTAGGTGACAATTGTTGCCCCCGGAATTGGAACAGTGGAGCCGTGCTCTGGAAGCACTGCAGCTGCAGCAGCAGCATCAGCATCAACATCGTATGTTCCTCGATAAATCAGCAAGAACGGCAGCACATGATAACCGCAACGATCGAACCGCCGCAGTACTGCTGGATGACACTTCAACTCGACACCAGCGGTTGCTGATATAACATTTGGCCCAAGGTAAGCTCGTTGAACTTTCACACGATACTGGCATCGTTAAATATTCAGCCACACGATCGAACACCAGCACTCGTACCCAAAAAAACAGTGACGAAGATCAAGATATTCGTAGTCCTAGATGTAATAGCCAATCAAATTATGTAACTCTTACTCATACCCAACAACCACGTAAACGCATACGACTGATTAGAATATCATCATCACTAGGTCCGAGCGTGCCAATGACGGTGGCGGCCAACAGCAAGATGCTGAAGCTGTTGTTGTTGGCATTGCTAGAGGTTTTTATATGTTTTGTACGTACCTTCTGCCATCGGACTACAGGCGCCCTCGAGGTGCGAATATTCAATAATCGGCACTCGAGTAAATCGGCGCCTGCTGCTGCAATAACTACTACATTGATTTGTGATATTTTGTAACGGCACTTTCTTCTGAGCATGTGTCGGCAGGGCAGTGCGCGCTGCATAATAGACGAAAGTGGCTCGAATAGTGTTATCAAAACGGAAATATTACTGGAGATTGCATTAGTTGTGTGGATTACTACTGTCTGAAAAATTTCGTTCGGATGGCCGTCATGTTTTTCATAGAGAAGATTCTGAACTCTTCGGTTTCGGAACCATAAAACTTAAAACGAAAAATTCACGAAAATATCTTTCAATTATCAGGGGGGCGACCCCGGCGTAGTGGTTAACATCCTTACATCTCGCGCCAAAGTCACTAGTTCGAATCTCACCTCCGGTAAGTTACGAAAATACCCAAAAGGTATTTGAGTGACTACGACGGGAGATGAACCAGCCCAAGGCTAATCATCTCGATAATCAAGGAATTAAAAAAAAAAGATCAATTATAATCTAATGCCGTTTGGTAAGACTGTTCTGCAAATTTAGTTGATTTTTTTTTACTGTAAACCTGATTCCAAAAATTGTTCGACCGATGAATTCTAAACTTAGAAAGAAGGGCCCCAATATTTTTTAAAAGAATTTCATTTCGATTGAATTCGAGCAGAACGACAATTGACCAGAATGAATCCATCGGGCGATCACATCATATCTTTCTGTTAAAGCAATCTCTGTTAGAGATGGCCATTCAACAGCCTTCAACAAATCACGATTGATTGATTTTTATGAATTTCGCGGGTCTTCGGAACAGTTTCAATGACAAGTATCAAGAGGCATTCTTTTTCGGCAAAGAATGTGTTTTGGTGATTTGAGCTCATCAGCTATAAAGGGCCTGTTGCCATTACCACTACTATTTGATCATGTGCTGACAAAAACCGTTTGGTTTACCGTTTGGTATTTAATTTTTGTCTTTAGTGGGTTTCTAAGTCAAATGTAACGAAATTTATTTATTTATTTAGTCAGCATCAACAGGCTTAGTAACAACGCTTCAATGGTGGTATGTGATGTCTAGTTTTATTAGACATCGACCGTGATATTCACTTAATCGAAACGATGTACTACGTTTCTTGGTTGGTACAAGAATGTCGATTTTATTTCAATAAATTGTTACAAGTCTTTGTCTTTATTGACCATATGTTACATTTTGTTCTTAATCCTAGTTATACTAGAGGTAATAAAATACATAAGATTAGTTAAAATAGTGCCTGGTTTACATTATTCATATGGCGTGACCATTTCGTGTAAGGAGTGTATCGAAAATAAGCTATCCTCAAACTTTCTTTCAAATTATGTTGAAAACCGATATTTTATTCATACAAAAAATTGATCCTTTATTGTACGAGGTTAAACTTGAACATAATGAAGACCGGATGAAATTTAAGTTATTCCTTCACGAATTTTCGAACTTTGGATCGAATGCTCTTCATCAAGTTCCGGACAAGTGTTGCATCGCATTTTTTGGACGCTTGAGCCCAAATTTTTTTGAACTCCTGCATGTTTCCAGCTGCCTTACCAGTCTTCTTGAAGACCCTCTTCACGATTGCCCAGTAACGTTCGATGGGTTGAAGCTGAGGGCAATTTGGTGGATTGATATTTTTCTCAACGAAATCTATACCCTTTTCCGCAAGCCAATTGAGAGTGGTTTTGGCATAGTGAGCCGACGCTAAATCCGGCCAAAACAGTGGAGGTGTACTATGCTTCTTATATAAAGGCGACAATCTCTTCTGGAGACACTCAGATCGATAGATTTCCGCATTTATAGTTCCGGTAGTGTAAACAATGGTTGACTTCAAACCACAGGAACATATTGCTTGCCATACCAGTACCTTTCGACCGAATTTCTCCACTTGAATCGACCTGTCCGCATCGCTCACATCCTCCCCAACGACGGCAGTAAAGTATTGTGGACCTGGGAGGGTTTTTGAGTCCTCCTTTACATAGGTCTCATCGTCCATCAAAACGCATGCATCCGGACGCTGCAAAAGACGCGAATACAATTTCCGGGCCCTTGTTGCTGCTCGCTTCTTCTGTTCTGCACTTTGTTTCGAGATTTTCTGCTTCTTGTAGGTCTTCAGGTGGTTTCGCCTCTTGATACGCTGGATCATTCCGACACTCGTTCCTGCTTTTTTTGCCAAATCACGTATTGACATTGATTTGTTCTTCATGATTAGAGATACCACTTTCTGGTCCAGTTTCGGGTTGGAAGAACCGGGTTTTCTGCCTCTTCCTGTCACCCAACAAAAAAATATAATACACACAATTTAATAATGATTTTATTACTCCTACAATGATTAAAAAAAAGCTTCTCCCCCTATTTTACCAAAATACTCCCCTCCCCCTCTCCCTATGACCCCAACACTAAAATTTTCTCTCCTTTCACAACACTCAACATTTGAAAAACACAAAATAAGCCCCCCCCAAACAGAAAAAAAAAAAAAACTTGACGGCCAAACCCCCCGCACCCATTTTTCACAACAAAAAAACCATCACAAATACATGCTGTTAGTTGTTCAGGTGAATCATATCTATCTTTTGGCATGATTTCTTTCATCTAGATCACTATTTTTTTATCTAGATCAGCTCTATATTTTGAGGGAAGCCTGCTATAAAAATAAAACCTTGCGCGAAGTTGTTCATGTGGAGTAAAGTCACATTTTGGCATCACTGGTTTTGATCAAGATTACTTTTTGTTTATCTAGATCAATTATATATGTTGATAGAAGCATTATATCGAAGCAAAAATGGCAGTTAAGTTGTTCAAGTGAATGATATCTATCTTTTTACATCATTTATTTTTATCTAGATCACTTTATTTTGATCTATATCAGCTCTATCTTTTGAGTGGAGCCTGATATTAAAACAAAACCTTCTGCAAAGTTGTTAATGTGGATTAAAGCTACATTTTGGCATCACTGGTTTTGATCTAGATAACTTTTTTATTATCTAGATCAATTCTATCTTTTGATAAAAGAATTATATCGAACCAAAACATTCAAAAAGGTTGTTCAGGTGAATCATATCTATCTTTTGGCATCATTTCTTTTATCTAGATCACTATTTTTTGATCTAGAACAGCTCTATTTTTTCAGGGAAGCCTGATATAAAAATAAAACCTTCTGCGAAGTTGTGCATGCGGAGTAAAGTCACAATTTGCATCACTGGTTTTTGATCTAGATAACTTTTTTTATCTAAATCAATTTTAGATTTTGATAGAAGCATTCTATAGAAGCAAAATTTACAGCAAGGTTATTCAGGTGAATAATATCTATCATTTGACATCACTCCTTTTCATCTAGATCACTCTATTTTGATCTATATCAGCTCTATCTTTTGAGTGAATTAAAACCCGCTATTAAAACAAAACCTTCTGCGAAGTTGTTCATGAGGATTAAAGCTAAATTTTGGCATCACTGGTTTTGATCAAGATATCTTTTCACTGACGGATGTTTTATTCAAAAGGAAATCAAAAATATAATGAGTAGACACATAGTATTGAATATTGCAATGCAATTTCTGATCAAACTTCATTGTTGAGAAAAAAACACTTAATTATGTTCTTGTATTTAATTTCGAACCATGTTTAGGATTGTGAATATAAAATAATAATATTTATAAATGTATATTTATTCTTCATCATCTTCCGATTCCGCTTCGAAGTGAAGGAGATCATTTCACGTTCGGACGATGAAGTGGTGCTGGTTCTCATGCTGGACAAGAAGGGATCTGATGTGATCAACATACCGTTAAATACATCTTGCATTGTTTCTTTTCTGCTGGACTTTCGGCTGTGTGACTCTCGAATTTTCCGAAACTCTTTATTACGGGCCTCCTGCGCTTCTTCGCTCATCATACCTATGGGTAGCAGCGCAAGTGCAATCGCCTTCGATCCATGGATAAGAATTTTATGAGCACTCGCAGGCATTGGATACCACTCATATAAGCTTGCGTACAAACGAGCTGTTTTGATGGCGAATGCATGATATGCGTCATGGTTTACATCAATTCCGCATGAAAGCGTACGTAGAATTGTATCCAATCGATCAATAAGTTCTGCGTCAATACCAGTTATCTCACTTGTGACAGATGGTTTTTCGAAAAAACGCCGGGCTGCGTTACCCGTGTTTGTAGTGCCCAGATCCCTCTTTAACAAAGTCCAACAACAACCCATGCTCTTTACGGAATCTATCCTGGATTTTACTTTTCCGTTGGTCAACGATTGCTCTGATGTCTCGTGTTCTGTAGTACTTTTTAGTGTCCAACCTGTAGCTAACGTGTAGCATCCACTCCATGATTCGAATGTAGGCATGTAAAGTTGATAGTCCCAGCTCCAATGCTTCTGGGTTTTCCTCCCGTTGCAAAACTTCATCAATATTGTTCATGATTTTGGGTGTTGCTGAGCATACTGAACAATTTTGGGAACACTTCGTTCCAGTCAAAGCGTTGCTCACCTTTCCGTCAATCATTGTGCAGGATAATGTGTGAGTTACCTGTATCGTTCCAGCCCTTGTATCAATACATGTTGGTAAAAGACCTGATATTTGGGTACAAATAAGTAGTTCTTCCTTTTTAATCGTCTCAATGGATTCCTTACAATATTCCAGTTTACAGGGCCGACAGTAGCGGGTAGATGAAGGTTTCGGATTTTGCCACAAAATTAACTTGTTATTTTTATCTCCACTATAAAGTTGGAGAGGAACAAAACATGTCATCAACAAACTTGAATCGTCAAAATCATGATTCGCTTGTAATTGATGATACCTCGATTGTGTTCCACTTCCATCAAAGCCCCATTTAGTTATGAGAGTGCAATTCTTCAGGACATCTCGACTAACCCCTTCAAACTTCCCTGGATCTATCAACGCGATGCGTTGCACTGTGTGGTCAAGCAAAGCCTGCAATGATACCTCAGCCTTACTTTCGGTCACTACAGTGCAGAGTGCTGCAGGGTAGCAGTGCTTTTTCTCCTCTTGAATCCGTTTGTATGATGGATACAAATCGGTTCCTCTCTCCTTGGTTTGTGTTCTAAAAATTTGATACTTTTGTCTAGATAAATCCAGGCCCAGCATCAGAGCCAGAGCTTCGGTGGTTGTGTATCGTAGTATTCCTGTTTGGTTTGACTTCTGCCATGCACGAGACATTCTAGTTGCTCGAGTAGGAGTTGAATGGAGTATTTTTTTTACCAATCCTGCCTCTGTAACCTTTCCTTCGCTACGCAAGTTCATTTCTGTAGCCAGAGCAAGCTGTGATGTTGACCCAGCTTTACGCAACTCACTTACCTTCCTTCGCTTCGAACGTTTAGAACTATTCAAGAAGTCAGTAACAGGACGTCCTCCTAAAGAAGAAATAAAATATGATATGGAGAAAAAAAAAGAGCAGTAATTTAATTTGAATATCTGCAGTACCTTGTGCTTTCTTCGGTTTTCCAAATTGTACTTCAGACAGAAGCCAGCGCTTATTCTTAACAAGAAATGTTTTGTTTGTACGATTTGAATTCTGCCACTTGCGTTGTATTCTTGAACATTCCAAGAGAACAGCTTTCCTCACTTGCTTCTTCCCTTCAGCATCATTTGCCAGATTCAACTTTTTCTCGATCTGCTTTGATACGTTTAAATACCGTGCACGCCAAGGTTCGTTGGAATGCTCGTTAAGCATTTCAAACATCACTTTTCTGCTGGTGCGAAACATTGCGTAAGTACTACACCAATGCGCCCGATAAAATCAAAATCAATGCAACGAATAAATCGTTTGAAAGTGACAGAACTCTAGTTCCTTACACGCTCATCAGAAACTACTATAAAATGAGTTTTACCTATTCAATAACTTTTACTAAGTTAAGCTTATTTTCCGTAAACCCAAACAGAGTAAAAATTCCTCAGAATTTGACAAATTTTGATTGATTCGGGTAACTTCATTTGTAAACAATGGCTTCAACCACTGATTCCCCGCGAATAAAAGCTTGATTTCACAAACAAACATCACAAGCAGGTATGGGAATGATTCCTCCTCTAAATATTGGTAAAATTGGTTTACTAATAAAGTCACGCCCAAATTTCAAATCAATCCATACTTTCAAGCAATTTAGAAGAGTACATCCGATTTTTATGATTTTTAGTACTCTTTTACTCACATTAGAGTAATTTCTGACGAGCGTGTAGTCAATATCTGCCAAAGATGCAAACATCTCGTCAGTTAAGCATGATTCATACGGCATGTTTCGTGTAACGCACTGGTTTGACATATTTCAGATTTCAAACACGTTTGAATTCTAAGAAATAAATTGATTTTATAATAATTTGCCAGAATCCAACCGTTTACAAATAGCAAAAGGTTCAATTTTCGGATTGTTTTAAGAAACTGGCCCTTATTACGGGTGTCACTTCACGGTGAAAACGAATCACGGTGATGAAAAAGATCGCGTGCAAATCAAATGGGAATCACTTGCACCATCCCTATTACGAGTGTCACTTCGCCCGTTTTCACCGTGAAGTGACATCCGTAATAGGGGCCACTATAATAAATATTGCTCATGCGTCATCGAAGCACATGTGAACGTAGCTTAATCTGAGTGGTTCAGTGATGACACCATCGAAAGCAAACCCGAAAAGCCGGTGAACAGCACGGTCTGGGACGTCAAAATATGCTTTGCAAAAATGTGCATAACTTTCGAAGCGGCAGACGGCGGCAGCTGAAATTTGGTGTATGACTAGTTGAGACCTTAAACTTTATGTCCATAAAAATAGAAGAGTGGAGAAACGTGGAGCTTTTTTTTACAGACATTTAAAATTAGAGAAAAATCATGTTTTTTTACGTGAAATGCCTAGTGTTCAAATCAAAGCCTAGTTTGATTAATAAATTTTACTTATCCCTTTTTTTGGAAATATAGGTTCATACAAAGGTATTTCAATCATTAATCCCTCCATTTTGAGGGAAAAAGTATTTGTTTATGGTAAAAACAGATGTTATAAATATTACATCAAATTTTGATCGGATTTGAACCCCAACTTCCCGTACCTGACGTTATGCAAAAACAATCAGATTTTAATAAGTTTATGCTTGATTCCTCATAGTGAATAGCCTTAGTTTCTGTAGAGTATCAAGTTGAATTGAAATCCTGAGAAAAAAAAAACGAGGTTTTGTCCAAGATTTTGCCCGTTCTGCCCGTCTGTGCGTCAGGCCCAGCCCCTTTTGAAGCATCCAAATTTTCTAGGCCTCGTAAAATTTCCAGAAGAGATACATTATATACTGATATGTCTTTCATTGGATCTGGAAGGTATGGAAGGTAAAATATTGATGATCGCGTTCCGTTTCATCATGAGATGCATAAACGTTTTGAAAAAAATCAGCAAATAAATTACTTTTCTCATATGGCGTGCTACCAGCCCTGCTATCCAAATGCATTGTTGATGGGAAATTTGTAGATTTTTGTTTCTCTTTAGCAAACCTAAAAAAAGATTTAGGATCTGACTTGATATTATTTTCCAC
This sequence comes from Aedes koreicus, assembly GCA_024533555.2. Lineage (NCBI taxonomy): Eukaryota > Metazoa > Arthropoda > Insecta > Diptera > Culicidae > Aedes > Aedes koreicus. The sequence goes on along the minus strand of JAHHFK020000773.1, from coordinate 122,182 downwards.
ATGCGCGTTGTGCTCTGTATATGCATGTTTCATTTCTAAGTTCAGTTGATCGCAAATTGCCAGATATGTTGAAAGATTTTCGTTAGTTCTATTCCTTTTGAATGCTTTGTGAGCTTTTTGTTTTCTGTTTTTCAGATTAATAATCGATCTATTGTACCAAGCTGGTACCTTTGGATTTTTTTTCTTTCTTTGTTTTTTGGGCACTGTATATTCTAAAATATCATATATAACTCTATAGAATGTGTCCACAGCCTTATGCAAGTCATCATTATGTAATAAAGTTTGCCATTCGATGCAATTTAACTCTTGTTTAATTTTTCCGTAGTCTGCTTTACTAAAATCGAAGTATGATTCCGAGAAACTATTATCTAACATTGTGAATTTACCATGCACGAATATAGAGTATTCAATAGCAGTGTGAAAGACTTCATGTTTCCAAAGTGGAGCTGGTGATTCAAATACGCAAAAGTCATCGGTCATATTTGTGAACAATAAATCCAAATAGCAGTTATTTTGATTTTTTACGTGATTCACTTGATTTAGCCCAATTTCTGCACTTTTATCAAACAAAATACGAAGTGTTTCATTACCACCGACAACTGGTATTAAGAGAGAATCATTTACGTCGTCTAACATAAAATTTGCTGTTCGTTGATTAAAGTCCCCATATGTATGAACATTTGCATCAGGCTCAAAATTTGCAATAATTCGATCAGCAAGATTGAAACACAATTCAAATGACTCTTTGTTTGCATATTCTGGAGGGAAATAAACTGCGGCAAAAATATGAATCTGATCATCGATGCTAAATTTTACCCAATCATGGTCAAACTCCTTGCACTTGCGAGAAGAAATTTGTTCAGAATCATAATTAGCACTTACAGCTATTAAAACACCGCCCCCACATTTTTTGTTGGATAATAGTTTATCACGATCATCTCTAAATACATTAAAGCGATCTGCAAAGACTTCTTCGTTATTAATGCTTGCATCCCAGCTTTGTTTCAGTTCCTAAAATTACATCGTAAGTACACGCCTATACTTTGTTTATAAATTTCATTCACCTTCAAAGCACTTTTCATCCTATTAAAATTACTACCTCCTGGCTTTTATTACCACTGTTAGTACTAATGATCTCACCTTCCTGATATTGGGAGTTCGCCAAAACCGGGAAATCATCTGGTTCTTCAGAACCGTTGTCATCTACTTCCTCTATAGAGTTCGTCAATTTCTTTGAAAATACATGTGCCTACATGTGCACATCTCGCATGCTGCAGTAGAGTTGTCGAAGGTCATATGATGTGAGCTGGTTCTGGATGGTTCATTCTCCGGGTAAGGGTTTAAAGTTTGTCCTCTTTCAAAACGAATCATCGGCCGGTAACTAGTGGGAGGTCAAAGTTTGTCATGGACTATTTCACAAGGCTGACTTGGAATAGGTGTTTTAAAAGGTATAAATTTTTTTGTGGATTCCTTTGGTACTTCTCAGTTTTGCATGTCTCACAAGTTCTAACGAATTCTTCAATCAATCTAGTCATCTTTGGGAAGTAAAAAGTCTTCAATAAATGTTCTGAATTTTCCTTAGCATTTCTATGTGCAAATTTATGAACTTTTTTTTCTCTGTTATTTAAATCTTGCACTTTAATTTGAGAAAATCTAGCTTTTATCAATCTTGGATTAAATGTTTCTCTGTAAATCTCTTGTATTGTAGCCATGATTGGTTCATCAGTATATATTCCATTAATTACATTTGGATTCAAAAAATGTACTTGAGAATCTAGGTTCAATAAAAATGTATCGTTTGTAATTATCAAATGTAACTACAAGGCCGTAACTAGATCTTGCTCCAATTTTGAAAAATAATTGATTTTTAAAGACATTTATAGGAGCTTCCGTGGATGGAATAAAAGAACTGTTATCATCTTCGGCCGAATGTTGGGTCGCAGTTAAAGAATTAATTTGAATACGTGACAAGGCATCTGCCACGACATTGGCTTTACCAGGTTTATAGCAGATTTCATAATCATGCTCTTCAATAAAAGCCTTCCATCTTTTAAGCTTTGCATTATTATTTCTTGGAGAAATTGTATATGTTAGAGGTTGATGGTCAGTATAAATTAGTATTTTATGACCGTATATGAAATTTCGAAGAGTATGCAATGCCCAAACTATTGCAAGCATCTCTTTTTCATTTGTTGCATAGTTTTCTTCAGTGCTAGACAATGTTTTTAAAATAAAAGTAATCGGTTTTTCTCCATCGTTAAAGTTTTGTGACAAAACAGCACCAATAGCTTTATTTGAAGCATCGGTTGTCAGTAAAAATGGTTTATTGAAATCAGGGAATGCCAGTACATCTTCCGAAGTTAAGATTTCCCTTAATAACTGAAAAGCTTTCTTTCCTTCGTTATCCAATGAAATATTGAAATTTTTAGATTCATTTTTGGAAATTTGTCTATGTCCATTATTTCCTTTTAGAAATCTAGTTAATGGCTTAGCAATTTTTGCATAATTTTTTTATAAATCTTCTATAGTATCCGGACAATCCAAGGAATGCTCGTAACTCTTTCAAATTGCTGCATGCTGCAGAAGAGTTGTCGAAGGTCATATGATGTGAGCTGGTTCTGGATGGTTCATTCTCCGGGTAAGGGTTTAAGGTTTGTCCTCTTTCAAAACGAATCATCGGACGGTAACTAGTGGGAGGTCTGGAGAAGTGATTTTTTGCTGCAGCAAGAAGTTCGCGATCCGGTGGAAGAAAATTCGTGTTGTGATTAATCATGCCACGATTTTCCGTTTGGATAGCGTTACGATTTCCAAAGACTGTGTTGCCATTAGCGTAGTAATCTCGATTGACATTCAAATTGAAATCGCTTCTGGGTTCTGGGTTGTATACAAAAGTGTTGTTTTGGTGGTTGGAATTATTTAGCCTTCTCCGTTTTCTAGCTTTGTCTGCTTGTTTTTGTTGAGCTATACGTCGCAGTTTACGCTCATCATACTCAGTCCAGTTGGCTTTCCACACCTTCCTAGTGCCCAGAAGTCGCCATCCTGAGTTTTCTTTTTGATTATTTAGTTCGACTTCCAAACTGGGGCATGAGTCAGCTGACAAAGGTAAAGGTGCGACTCTCTGTGATGCCATCAAATTTGCTGACAGTGACTTTATTTCGTGTAGAATGTCGAGACCCATAATGGATTTGAATTCATACTCCAATGGCAGCTGTATCAAGAGACAGCTGACTGAGTTGGCTTATTTCGCTACTTATGTTGCGCAGGTCAGTTGATATTTCTGACGTCACTGTTTTCAATGAGGTAAACACATTGTCTTTTGATGCCTTCATTGCAGTATCAAATACCGAGGTAATGTGGTTTTTTATAGCCACGACACTGCCTGCAAGACTGCTGTTTTTATTGATTGACGACACTTCATCTTTAATACTGTTAAGCAAAATTTCCATGCCTTCCATCGTATGTTGCACGATGTTGGGCTTATCCAATTGCAGTACGAGTTTATGCATTACCTCCGTATTGGCATGCATTTGCATTTCGAGGATTTTTTGCTGATCGGTCAATTGAGCTTGCTGCTTGACAAGTTCATTGAAATCAAAACTAGCCGTGATGAGATTTTGGCACGAGTCACAACACGGGAGTACATATGACGAGGGATCAATCACTTTTTTGTCCTTCTTACGGAGAGAGTTCCGTGGCACTAGTACACCCACACACGCGGCATGGAATTTTCGAGAACATCCCACACATGTCCACATGACTGAGTCAACGTAAGAGTCCAACGAGCAAATTTCACAACCCATTTTTGTTTTATTTTAAATGTTCGGCAAAACAAAAGCACTCAGAACAAAAACAAACGTATGCAAAAATTATTGTAGACAATTATTGCATCCCTGTTTTATTCCTTTTCCTCTCTTTACTTCTTTGGAAAATTGGTTCTGCCATAGAACTCTTGTAATCTCATCTTTAACACACGGTAACACTCTATCAATAAGTCTCGATGGAACTCCAATTTTAGTCAAAACTTCTCCTAAACATTGTAATTTAATGTTATCGAAGGCTTTGCTAATATCTAGAGCTAATATGTATAGATCCTGACCTGCATTCCAATACTCTCCCATCAGACGTATAGCTACGAATATATGATCATCAGTAGATATTTCTGCCGTGAAAGCTGCTTGGTGCAATCCTGGCTCACCTGCATATTTCCTTAGCTGTTGAGCTATCCACTTAGCATAAGTTTTGTAAGCTACATTACACATAGAGATTCTTCTGAAACGATCTGCTTCCGAAGCTCCTGCTTTCTTGGGAATAGGGATTTGCGTTGTTTTCTTCCATGCGAGAGGTATTTCGTTCCTAATATAGGCTTCCTGTAATATTTCTGCTAATCTTTTTATAGAATTTTGATCCGCGTACTTAATGTACTCCATAAATATTCGATCTGAACCTGGTGATTTCCCATTACTAGTTGCATAAAGTATGTTTTCTATTTCTACTAATGTTGGTGGATTTTGGCAATGGTGTAAAATCATGGCTTGTACAACATTCTATGTCTGGGCCCTCACAAGTTTTTAGAATGTCATCCCAAACTCTAGTACTAATTATTGCTGATTTTTTCTTCTTTTGCTTGACAAACTGTTTAATATAATTGTACGTTTTTCGAATTCTTATACCTGCATCAAAATCTTTCAGGTTCTTGAAAAATGTCATTATTTCCTTTTCCTTATGCTCTTTGACCGCTTGCTGATACTCTTGTCTACGATTTCCAATCCTGTATTTATAATTCTGCATATCTGGATGTTTCTGAGAAACTTTAATCGCATCTCTTAATTTATTTAAAGCCTTTCTTCTACGCGGATTATTGGGAATTTTTGAAACTTTAATGGTTTTATGTGCTGCAATTCTCATTCTTCCTGCTAGCTCTTCATAACATTTATCTGTATTAATGTCTGTTTTAGTAGGCAAATTCGTTAGAGCTTCCTTGTATTTTTTTCTTATTCCTAAATCTCTAAGTAAATCAATATGAACCTTATTTGAAGTATTTTCCTGTATATTGTTGTTGGCCAATTTATTGAATAACAAACCTACTAATATTAATTTATGATCCGTTTTCATATGCGTCCAGTATCCCTTGATATACCGTATCCGGAAGTTTTTGTATTGTGATATTAACACGTGATCAATCTGGCTACTTTTATCTTTACTTCTCCAAGTTTTGTCTACATCTTTTCCTATCTTAGATGATATATTTTTAAGTTTCGACAGGTGTAAGAAACACTTGAATAGTACACCGTTCTCATTATCATAGTCATGACCTAACTTTTTTCCTATCCATACTTCATCTTCAGGTTGTTGATCTTTTAGTCCAAGTTGAGCATTAAAATCTCCTAGACCAATCAAAATTTTGCGATCTTTTTCCAAAATGAGTTCATTTAAGCTGGCAAGAAAAGCTTTTTGGTTTAAATTCTGCGCATGAATATTTATAATTATTAATTTTGACCCACTTGGCGAAAGTTTAATCCACATAATGCCTTTCCTTGGCTCTTTAATTTGAAGCATATTAACTCCCTGATTCTTCTGTATAACAATTGCCAAGCCTCTGGACTTATTGATGTGATTGTTTCTTACCATCCATGTATAGTTTTCAATATCTATCAGATTCTTTTCAGAATAGTGAAACTGGACAGCAAAACCACTGAAAACATGTATGCAATAATCATAATCGATACCAAATTACAGGGATTTTTATTTCGCAAGGTTCTTTTGCGGGGTATTTTGCGCTCGTCTCTATCATTATTCTGTTGGCCCTGGACATTGGCGGTACTCGAATATGTTTCAGTTGAGGATGGTATCGTGTCATGAAAGGTTTGAGCTTGCTGTCCAGTTTCACTATTCTGAAAAGAATCTGGCTTGTTAATTTTTCGAACATCTAGGACAGCTACCTTAACTGCTGGTCGTTCATAAATTCCTTTAGAAGTTTTAATCTCAGCAGACCTGACTTGTCCATCTTTTGCCATTCTCACGCTAATTACACGACCTTTCAACCATGATCCAGGTGGAGCCTTGTCATCGGTTATTATGACAATATCATCAACTTTAATAGGCTCAACTTTATTGGTCCACTTATTTCGTTTTAATAACATTGGGAGATATTCTTTAGTCCAACGGTTCCAAAAATATTTGCCATAATTTTGAATCTTTTTCCAATGATGTTTTTCTAAATGAACCGCTGTCGGATCATTAGTAATTGCTCGGATGATCCTCTAAAACCTCATATTTGTTAAGCTTACGAGCGTAACCTTTTTTAACGAACTCTTCGAGAGATTCTACCGCAAATTTCTTAATATCTGGCTTCTGATCTAACTTCTTTTCTAGAATCTCTAAACGCTTAAGAGCATTACTATAACTTGGAGGAAAACTAATATCATCTGACTTCCATAATAAACCAATTTCGTAATGGCCTTTCTCATATCTAATTGTATTTTTTATTATAGCCTCAGCCCTTTCTTCTTCTAATGATTTTGGCAATTTTTCAACGATTCTAACACCAAAATTTTCGGTAGAACAATGATTTTCAAACAGATATTTTAAATCTGTATTTTCTCTCTCCCTGATGCATAAAGAATATGTAAGCTCACCTCTATAAACTTTGCCAAAAATCAGCCATCCAAGCTTCGTACGTGCTGCCATCGGTGAATCTTCATCGCCTACTCTTCTGTCGGTTGTCAGCAACAGATGGGCGTGCTCCATGCCAATCAAAATCGATGGTTTGGCATTAGTGTAGCCCTGTACTGGAACGTCTGCCAAGTATTTGAACTCCTTCTTCATACGTTTGATGTCCAGTGTTTGGGTTGGCAGCGCGATGTCGTCGATAGTCCTGACGTCCTTCAAGGAATAAGACTTCTCTCCATGACCACTTATCCAAGTTGAACTCTTCTACTGGGCGTCTCCTTTGTCACATTTTGAGTCCACGTTAATTCCAGGGGATGCGAACGTCCGCAAAGTCCAAGTTGTTTAGCTGCTGATTCATCCAAAAGGCTTAGAGATGAACCAGGATCAAGGAAAGCAAAGGTTTCCAAGATTCGATTACCGTTCCGCAAGGTAACCGGTAGGATCTGATAATACACTGTTGATTTACTACTGCCATGATGATTAGATGACGATTTCTCACTGTCCGGGTTTCGCTCCTCCTTTTGTTTCTTGTCCGTTTCCTTGTGCAGTAAACGATTGTGTGTTGCTTTACAACCGTTAGTTTTGCATTCGCGTTTATATCTGCAAAACCTACTTCCATGTCCTTTGTTCAGGCATGAGAAGCATAATCCCAGTTGTTGAACTCGTTGTACTCGTTGATCAATATTTAGATTTTTAAGAACATTACACTTGTACGTTTGATGCTCATTTTTGCAAACGTTGCAACTAATTTTTGTCGAGTTATTGTGAACATGAACTCTTGTTTTTTGCTCTTTTTTTGTAGGTGTTGCTAGAAGTCGCAGTGTCTTAGCATGTGTTTGCAGCCATTTGTTCAAATCAGTTAGCGATGGTTGCGAGGAATTCCTCTGCAATGCTTCCGTCCACGCAATTTGCAGGTTGAGCGGTAGCTTCGTCACTATATCGGAAATCAGCCGATAATCGCGCAAAAATTCCGGTTTGTTCAATGTTTCCATTGTAGCAACAAGATCATCCAGTGCTTTAGAAATGTCAACTAGATAAACTTTGTTATAATTTAGCGTTCTCATTAATTCATGCAACAGTTGTTGATAAATCGTTTCCGGTCTTCCGTACATATCTTCAAGTCGTTTCATTATTCTCGGAACATTTGCAGCTCCGATCATTAAATTCGACACACTCTTGGCGGCATCGCCATACAGAGCCTCCTCCAATCTTGATAAGTTTTCTAGATTCGTAAATTGGCCTTCAGCAGTTGTATCATTAAATATGCTGTTAAATTTAGGCCAGTCACGAGCTTCACCACTGAACTTGGGAAGCTTCATTAGCGCTTGCCTTCTTGTGCTCAACATACTTTCATCTGCTCGACGATTCGTTGCATCCTGTTGTAGTTTGAGCGACTCGTTCAATTGGTTCGATAAATCGAACTTTCTCTTAATGTCCAACAAACTCACTCGTTCGCGTTCCTGATGCCCACACTTTGCACATAGGAATCGTTCCTCCTTCATTGGAAGCTTCTTGAGCTGCACACATGACAGGTGGAACCACCTGTCACATTCGTCACAACATACCATATTGTCCTTTTCGTTCGGCTCTGTGCACAAACGGCATGCACCATTTTTATTTTCAGTAAATTGAATCATGTTTAACTTGGATTCCGCCATTTTTCCGGTTATAGCGGATCTCACTTCTAACGCTCACTTTCCCAAACCGTTGCGATTCTACGGCTTATTCGGTTTTTTTTTCAGTTTTTTTACTCTCACTTGTCACTCTTGAAAATACTTCCCTCACGCGTCGCTCTCTAAGTCTCGAACTATCACTACTCTTTAAGTAAAGTCCGAGCTGAAATCACTCACTCACTCTCTACGACAGAATTACTGTCGGAGTTCAAAACGTTTACTTGCCGGTCTCCTGGCGCCGACAAAACCTCACACTACACTTCACTATTCCTCTCTGGAGCCACCAAAATGTCTGCTCGACGAGCCCGGCTTTCGGATTAGTATACACCACCGAAGTTGCAGTTAAGAACTAAACTTTATTTCCTACCCTAGGCCTTATATAATACAATTACTCTAAAAATCTTCTACCTGATCATCTACGCGGTGACGCATTTACTACCCGGCTGTTGCCTTTGGCCGGTTCCTAATCCTTATCAATGATGACTCATCGTCGCCAAGATTTACAACCTTATCTTTTCTCTTGCTTTATGGCAGTCTTCTCAATTATCTTTCTCTACTTATGACTAACCGATAGTTAAGGACAACAAAACTATGCTATGCGCAAATTGAAAGAAAGAAAGTGCCATTCGGCACGCCGATTGCATGGTTCAAAAATGCCAGACGATGAGTAAAATGACTCACGCGCAAATGATAATCGAATATACATTTATTCAATGATTCTTATGCTATCGCGTTCGTTACATTTTATCCCCTAAGGTATTAGTTTTTTTTATTACGCCAAAACCCCACCTTTTTCCTTCTCCCCTTTTTTGTCTGTTCATCCCTTTTTTTGTCTGTTCCTACATCCTTTCACATTCCAACTTGAAATTTTCAATACTTTTGGTTCATTAATTCCCTTATTTTTTTCATCGAGATTGATATAGGGCATTTACTTTTTTCATCAGATATTCTAAGGACAATTCTGTAGTATGAAATAGTGCCTAGGAAGGACTTACGTTCCTTAGGTGTTTTAGGGAGAGGCCAATTTTTAACTGACTCAACCTTTTTCGGATTGGGTTCTACACCCTCCGTCATTACGACATGCCCAAGGAACTCAACTTCCTTTCTCAAGAATTCCGACTTGTCGCTTTGGATCTTCAAGTTGGCTTCTCTCAATGTTTGTAAGACTTTCTGAATGTCTTGAAGATGTTCTTCCAAAGAGCAGGAAAATATTATGATGTCGTCCATATAGACGAAACATCTTATGTTTAGGTGTTTGCGAAGCACCGATTCCATCAATCTTTGAAATGTTGCGGGCGCGTTTTGAGCCCGAAAGGCATTCGCACAAACTCAAATTTACCTCCATCAACGTTGAAGGCAGTTTTGGGAATGTCATGTGGGTCGATCTCGATTTGGTAAAACCCGCTGGTGAGATCTAGGACAGTTGTCAATTCCCAGACAACCAGAAGTCGTATAACAGAGTTCAGATAGTATCGTATATTCTTACATTTTAAGTCACAATCCCATATAATTGTGGCCCTTATCGTGTTATGTTTAAATTTATTCATAAAGAGTGCAAATTTTCGAGTTATATACGATGTGTCATCCATGGAATTTGCACGTATATGGCCTTCACTTATGCACGTATAAGCCATATTTTTGCATTCTATATCAGAAAGACAACTTTCACTATGTCAGATCCGCAGTCCACCATAAAAGATTTGGCGTATCTGACATTCCGAGCATAAGTTGAATATGTGGCAGATAAATTTATTGTGTATGCTGCCTGAGTGGTACCCCTAAAGGGTGGATATTTCCATTGCTTGGTATAATTTGAGGTTGCTGCACATATTGTTGTGCTGGAGCTATTTGCTGCGGGGGCATTTGCTGAGAACTCGCATTCATTTGTTGTGGAGGGTTCTGTGTGTGAGCGTAATAAGTGGTATGGTTCATACCTCTACCGCGGCCTCCTCCATTTCCACGATGGTAAGATGTGTTTTGTTGACCATTGTTGTAATTACATGGAAATTTCTTGAAATGACCGTTGAAATGACCTCTTCCCCTTGAATAATTGTTGTTTCCTCTCCCACGGGATTGGAGACCACCTCGTCTTGCGTATAGAACTGGCGAGGTGCTTTGATTATTTTCGGTTATTGGTTCATTTTCGATGATGATGATTGATTGATTGATTGGTTTTATTTTAGGTGGTCCCTTTAACTTGCTGTCATTCGGGACCACCGGGTATTGGAAGGTTACATTTATAATCGATTAGCTTAAAACTAGTAAATTATGTATCACTTATGCATTTTTCATAATTGGTTGATGCTGGCCATGAATTGGGCTGTCTTTATCCCCTTCTTCATCCATCTCTTCCTCATGGTTTTGAGGATTATCTTCGTAGCGAGGATTAGTAGTATGACGATTTGCAGCGCGATCACTGCCATCAGAAGGAGTTTGCTGCTGCTGGTGTTCCTCCGTATGTACGTCTTTTGTCTGGATTACTGTCACGAGCTGGTGGCCGTGCACGTGCGCGATATTTTCCTCTTTCGATTTGGAGCCTCCCATTGGTGTTGAGCGTTGTTCGTCTGGTGCTTATGATGGTTAGCTTTTTTATGAAACTGATTGTTTTCCTTAGGGCCGGTTCATAAACCACGTAGACGAAAATCTCAGAACCCCCCCCCCCCCCCCTCGTAGACTTTTCTCCATACAATTTTTTGAAATTTTGTATGGAGCGTAGACTTTGGTCAAACCCCCCCTCCTCCCAAAAAAGTCTACGTGGGTTTTGAATAGCCCCTTAGTTCGTTTTTGTCGTCTCCTAGGGCTAGGTAAAGTGAGTCGGCAATTTTTGACTCCTTTCTTGCGTCAGCGCATTTTATGCAGTCAATGATGATGTGTTTGACGCTGGTTTTGGTGCCACATGTGGGGCAGATTGATTCTGGTTCTTTCCGGGCAAGATGACCATGGGTGATTCTGGTGTGCCCTATTCTAAGACGAGTAATAATTATGCTTTCTTTATTTTTAGCGTGGATGGTGTTGTCCATTCGACGGTGTTGTGTTTTATTTCTCTTAGGGGTCCGATGTTTCTGAACCAAGTATCTTCCCACACGCAAAAAAAAAAATACGTAGTTATACCAATACAAAAGAGGAATCAATTCAACTAAAATTTTGGTTTGATTATGGACCAATAAAACTGATGAACTAATTCAACAAAACCTTTGAGTTGAAATAAAACATCATGCTTTATAGAATTAAACATCGTGTTTTATTGCTCAAAGCAAAATCTTTTCTTAAACCAACTAAACGCATTTGTTGAAATAATAAACTTTGATGAACTTATATAATAAAACCATTTAATTGAAATAAAACTTGATGCTTTATAGAACTGAAAGTCGTGTTTTATTGTTTTTTTCAACAATTACCGCACCATATTCCCCCAGCAGAATGGCGTTTCGGAACGCAAGAATCGGACTCTGCAGGAGTTGGCATCGTGCATGTGGTTGGATGCTGGACTCGGGAAGAAATAATGGGGAGAGGCAGTCATAATGGCAGCTTATTTGCAAAATAGTCTTCCGTCTGAAGTTGTGCTGTATTTCCAGTTATATGCAAAGAGAATAACTCGTTGATAATCTGTTTAACAAATTAATGAAGCATTTTTGTTTAAAACGAAGTTCAAAATAAATGTGATTGTTATAAATCAAATATAATTTAAACGAGTATCACACAGCGGTGATTACTTCAAATAATTTTATTTGTTTGATTTGAATGAAATTTTGAATTGATTTGGGACTTTCTTATGAATTGAAACAAAAAGAAACCTTGTATTGAATACCAACAAAATATTTTGTTGATTCAAAACAGAAAGATTTCTTTGCGTGCACTTGATAGTATGCTTTTCGATGGCCAAGGAACAAATCGTCACCTTAGAGAAAAGCTACTGTGGATCTCAGGGTGTATGCAAGCTAATCATTTATTTAATCTACTATATTACAATTGCCAAATTTCTCGGTTGTATCTTAGAAAATCTCTAATTTTGAACCTAATTCTATCTCCTAATCCTAGTTTTCCCTAATCTACTATGTACAATTTGTTTTACTTACGTAATTTTGTGTGTAATGTGTCAGTGTAGGGCCCAGATGTATGGTGCGGCCGATCTGCTACTCTCTCATCTCACGTTTCAACACGACTCCGGGTTGAGGTAGGATAAATCCACATAATTTTCAGGCGGTGTGGAGCTCTAGGAAAAGGCGTTATCCTATTCCTAATAAATCCGCAGTGACACGGCTGTCTCACTGCGATCGGAGTTCTATTAAAAGATAAATGCCACCACGTGGAACATATTAGGGGACGGCTACTGGCACAGATTCAGGCAAGTTTGGGCGAGAGTGGTAATAATTACCTGGACTAGACTCCGTTCACAACACGCTTTATTGCACTGCGGATTCACTTGAGGAATACAAATTACACGGTTAGCTTCCTCTCGACAACGAGAACTTTATAGCTAAGGGAACACTTTAGGTGGGAACTGTTGAGGCCTCTGGTTTGCGCAAAAGTGAACGAGTCGCCCAATTAAAGATTGCCAGTAGCCTCCTTGCCGAGCAACTTCTTTATCTCCTCAACGTTGGTAGCACCATACATACGTGTCAGTTGTGCGTTGTGTAGGTCTACTGCGGTACAAACCTATGCGTTTTTTTTTTACATTTTGAATTCAAATTTGGATATAATTTTATTTAAATTTCAATGTATATATTTCGTTTGATTTAATGAAAATATTACAAATTATGAACAAATTTAATACAGTAGATTATTTTCTTTTTTTTTCTTCTTATTTTTGTTTATGAAAAGTGGCTTATTTTTGAACTTATTCCATGCTTTTGTCTCTTAATAATATTTATATTTATATAAATAAAAATTAATTACTTAAATAAAAATTTATGTTTACCTCCCCCCCCACGTGCCTTTTTTTTATTTATGATTTTTTTTTTTATTGTCTTTTCTTTCGTTGCTTTCGTTTTTTGCACGTTCGTCCTCTTTTTCTTTTCCTTTTTTTTACGCGCGCCCCCACCCCCACTCCCGCGCCGCGCGGTTTTTTTTTTCTCTTTTTTTCTTTCCACCCGTGTTTTTATTATTGATTTTTTTTTAGCCACCAGGGGGGCTTTTTTTGTCGCTGAAGATAACGGATAGCTCGTTAGGATGTTTTTCCATGGCTTTCTTGATAGCGTATGTTTCCGCGCTGAATATGGAGAGGTGATTTACTTTTTCACTGTTACACTGCTGCTGCTGTTACTGCTGTACACTCAAACACACGTAGAAAAGTATTCTCCATTCGATTCACCGAAGAACGGCACAAATTATATGCGTATTGACTAAAAGTTCACGCAAACCTGATGGGTAAATTTGATTTTTACCGGATTGCGCACCACCTTCTTATCTTGTTGCTTTGTGCTTGCGGTGATTCGCTGATAAATCTTGCTGCTACTGATCGCCTCACTTAACTGCTGCTGCTTTTCAGTTTATTTAAGAAACATTGACAGTTTTCATTTTTCCACTCTAATTCTGTCCAGATTCTCACGTGAAACCGCTACCGCGTGGTTAAAAACCAGCCGTTTCCACTTTTGAATTGTTTCTGGAGCATCCACAGCACTTGAAACACATTTAACGCCAGGATTAAATACAGTTTAATCTCGTGGGCTTCGTGTAATTGTTCGTTATTTTCGAGGTGTTCGTTGATATTGATGTTAGTATCACCTTCTTGCGACGTTTTACTGTTTGATTTTCCCATCGTCTTAATCTGGCATATCACTCTTAGCACTTATCACTTGAACTAATAATGGTCCACCTGTCACGGTCGCCATGTGATGTCGAGTTTTATTAGACATCGACCGTGATATTCACTTAATCGAAACGATGTACATACTACGTTTCTTGGTTGGTTCAAGAATGTCGATTTTATTTCAAGAAATTGTTTCAAGTCTCCTAACTGGGGACACTTGAAGCACCGATACATAACATGCTATGCACAACGATCACCAATCAGTGATCGTTGTCCATGCGAAATAGGGAGCGATAGAGTCCCTTGAAAATCCATGACTGTACACTTGGTAACAGCCTGGTTCAATGAATCAGTAATGCGAAACTTCTGTTTGTCGCCATAAATGCCAGGCACTGAACTGAAGGTTCGATGCCGAATGGGATGTACCTTCTCAGCATGTTCCCACTGGTGTGGTCTGCTAATAGTGCATAATTGAAAAGCATGCGAATGACATGTGGAATATATATGTCACAATGCCAACTTGCAGGTGAGGACGAGGAATTGGAGCTACTGGAATTTGAAACAGCATCAGGCAGCAAAAATTCACGTTTATGTTTGTACTTGCCTGATGTAGCAAGTTCCACATCTAAACTCAGGGTTTCGTGTCTTGCATTCAGGTCACCGGCGATAATGAACTGCCCATGCCTCCGAGTGAGCTTGATGATGTCGTTTCGAAAAGTCGTGTCTGTCCCGTTGATTGTTCTTGCTTGTTTGGGACAATAGGCCGCAATGACAGTGATAGGGCCGACGGTGGTTTCGACCTTGACTCCGATGGCTTCGATGAATTTCAGCTGAAAGCTCGGAAGCATCTGGCAGTTGATGTTGGTGCGCAGGGCGATGGCGACTCCCCCTCCGGTGGAACTGGTTCGATCAAGTCTGATCAGAGATGCGTCTCGGTGATGATTGCGATGTCAATGGATCGTTCGTTGAGGAAATTACTAAACTCGATTTTCTTGCTCTTCAGCGAGCAAGCGTTTCAATTGGCGATTTTGACGATTTCACGGTCCATTGAAAAACGCAATCATCGCTTGAATTTGTTCCGAACGTGTTCTGCATGATCGCTTGATGATGGTGGCCTGAGTCAGGATTGCAACGACTTCCTCCGTTGAAAGCATCGAATCATCGATCGCGTCAGATGTTGCACCAGAGTACGACGGTCCTGGAAGATCGCTTTGGGATGGCTGGGTTGCTGCAGCTGCGAACCGATGTTGCACGGAAGGCCGACTGGGGACCGGACGGTTTGGAGGCACTTGGCGTGTTGGGAGAGCAGGAAAGTTCTCGGTCGTGAGGGCCGGCGGTGGACCAGATCGTCGTCGATGCCCGGGTTGGTTGTTGGCTGACGATTTTCGTCGAATTGCAATGAATTCGGCCCGCTTCGGGCATTCCCTGCTGGTTGCTTTGTGAGCCGCACCACAGTTGGCACACACTGGGTCAGCATCCTCCATCCGCTCACAGGCATCGGGTCCGTGATGTTTGCCGCAATCGACGCATCGCTTTGCCGTGTGGCAATTTTTGGTGCCATGCCCAAAAATCAGGCAGTTCTGGCACTGGGTGACATCACGGTGGATCGGTTGGTAGCGGTCCCATTTGACGACGATGAGGAACAAGGCTCGGATGTTTTGCAGATCCTTCATGCACGTCGAGTTCTTCTCGAAGTGCACCTGATAAAGCTGGTCCCGATAGCTTCGAGAGATGTCGTGCCGACGCATTTTATTTATTTGCACCGGTTTGAGCCCATTGGCCTTTAATTCTTCTGCCAGTTCCTCCGTTTTCTTGTCCGGAAGGCCACGCAAAACCACCTTGAACGGCTTGTTGGCTTCGATGTCGTGCGTGAAATACTGCACATCCATCTGCTTCAGTATTTCCTTGACAGCGTTGTAATGGGGCAGCGCCGAGACCATCAATTTGTAACCCTGTGAGCAGAGTTGAATAGTGCACCGCAGGCCCTTATTGATGTAGAAATACACCTTAGGCCGATGGTATAGTAGACGCGTAGCGGCGCGAAGCGAAGCGTTGCGGAAAAGCGAATTGATCAAAAGCGAAGCGCAACGCGAGCTACGGCATAGTGAACGCGCGGTATCACGCGTTTGGCCGAGCGTGTTCAGTGTGAACACGCGTGGTGCAGGTGACTTGTTTTGTTGTTATTCGAGGTGTTCGAGATGGATTCGTCAGACGAGGAATATTTTGCCTCCCCGCGTACAATTGATTTAATTTTTAATAAAAGGGAATTTGCAGTGCATAAAATTAATCGGAACAGAAGAAGGGATGGATGGCTCTATCCGGAGTTGAGGAAATACCCGGACAAGTTCCGATCATACACCAGAATGTCAATAGATACGTTTGACATGGTGTTGAGTTTGATCGAAGGCAGGCTTATGAAAAATAGGACGAATCTGAACCGTGAATAAATTTACCCTTGTGAACGGCTAATTGTCACTCTAAGGTAATTAATCAGATCATAATTTTAATGCTTCAACTGATATACACTGTACTTTTTCTAAAGGTTTTTTGCTACAGAGTCATCCTTCCAAACCCTTGGATTCTTAATATTCATGTTAATATTCATGTGTTCACACTTAAACAGAACCTCCATAGTATCACACATTAAATTTATTGCTTATTGAAAAGCATGTGCGATCGCACATAGTGATTATATAAAAACATTCGAGGTATGTGCGATTATACATAATTGTCATTTGTTGAGCACATTGCAAAAATCTATGTGTGGACACATTAATTGTTGCTTTTTTATCAGAGTAGTAGGTAAAACCAATTGTGTTTTAAGAATGCTTTTTTTATTACGCATATAAATTATTACCTTCCATAATAATTCTATTGGGTTGAAATTTCTTCACGTATTTCATGGATCTTTAGTTCTTCAATATAAAAGTGATTACGCAAAGACAATTATAATTGATTTACTTTGAAAAAATAATTTTTGTGTCACTGCGCTAAAAATCACAAGTTCATTTCCATTGTTCGCCATTTTGAACTGACGAAAAATTGTTGTTTTAATCATTTACCAAAAATCTAGGTAGATTTCACTTATCGAAGTCAAACCAGTTTATTCATTTTTCGACAACTCCATACTGCTTGCAAAAATAAGAACGCTATTATTTCATAATAGCGTATAGCGTTTAGACGCGTTGAAACACCACTAGGGCTGCTAAGACGCGTTTGGCAGCCGGTTCGCACCGCATCGCGTCGCGTTGGCTATATCAGGTTTACGCGATACGCATATAGTTTCATCAAAAGTGTTTTGACGCGAACGCCTTCGCTCGCGTGAACGCTTCCAAACGCTTTCAGTATACCATCAGCCTTATCCAGTAGGCCTTCCGGAAATCCTTTCACGAACAGCGGCGGCATTTTTTCCTTCTTCTCTATTTTCGGTGTATCGCCGATTGTTGGCCAGAAGCTTCTTCGATGAGAGCACATCATCGGGTGAGTTCAATCGGGAACGTTTCCCAGTTGAGCTTGTGCCGACATCACTACTCGGCGGCTTCCCCATACCGGGGTCGGACTGTGTATCACACAACGCGAGAGGATACAGTGCACCACGCACCACAACGAAAGAGCGATCGAAAAAACACCACAAAAAAAAAAACAATTCAAATGAAGAGAACCCCCTTTCAGACAACCACAAGTCGTATAACAGTGTTCAAATAGTATCGTATATTCCTATATTTAAGTCTAAATCGCAATTAATTGTGGTCTTTATCGTATTATGTTTAAGTTAAATCGTAAAGAGTGCAAATTTCCGACTTATATACGATGTGTCATTTATTCATCGTACTGCGTCACAAACTAAATCGGATATACATCGCTAAACTTTTTAAATCGAATTTGTTATTACAAATTCAATCGCATACGATATCATATCAACTCGTTTAGGAAAACAATGGAATTTGCACGTATATGGCCTCCACTTTTGCACGTATAAGCCATATTTTTGCATTCTATACGATTTGTTTACTTACATATATGTTTGTATATCATCAAAACAACTTTCAATATACGTGCATTTTGGTTGTCTGGGTTGTGTGCTCTACCGTTTTATTAACTAAATGTGCTTACCCAACAGAAAATATGTCGCTTTGCCCTGATTGGTGCAATTACGTGGCGTGATGCGCCACGTTTTCGCGCCAAACTACCAGCCACCGGTGATTCGTTAATCCACTCACCAATGTCTTCCTAACGATTCCCCCTCTACTGGAAAGTCGTCCTCGGCTTTCACGATCCTCGTCTACTGTGGGATGAATCTTGGTGGCCTGATGGAGTGGTCTGCATTGTCGTCGTGTCCCAGTCCTGAAGTTTCTGGTACCGCAGGTATCTCCGTGTTGATGGTTCCCGTGTTGGTTAGACTAACTCTCCAGAATGGTAGAACGGTCCGTATGACTATTGCGGCTAGAAGTATTAGCATTAGCGTTGATGATGTTCCTTCAAAGATGTGGAGAATATGATGATATCGTCCATATAGACGAAACATCTAATTCCCAGGTGTTTTCGGAGTACCGAATCCATTAGCCGTTGGACAGTTGCCGGGGCATTCTTCAACCCGAATGGCATTCGAACGAATTCGAACTTTCCATGGTCTATATTGAATGCCGTCTTTGGCACATCTTTCGGGTCTATCTCTATTTGATGGAAACCGCTGGCTAGGTCTAAAACAGTAAAATATTGCGCCTTTCCCAGATGATCTAATATTTCGCTTTGCTCTGGAATTGGATATCTGTCGGCAGGAGTCTTTTCATTCAGCTTTCTGTAATCGACGACTATCCTATCCTTTCTCTTACCAGAATTGTCCATCTTTTTTTGGAACGACCCATATGGGCGAAGTCCAAGGAGATGATGACTCTCTAATTATACCCGAGTCTAGCATTTTCTGTATTTGATCAGAAACCTCTTTCCTCAAGTGATAAGGGTATTTGTAAGTCCTTTGATGAATTGGTTTATCATCGCTAGTTTCGATACGATGTTTAACCTCATGCGTGAAAGTCAACTTTTGCTCTTCGTCAAAGAAAACATCTTTGAAAGGCTTTAATGCTTTCACTAGTTCGCGTTTTTCTTCTCGGTTTCCCGGTGTTCCGCCGGGAAATTTAGTTTAGAATTCGTTTCATTTTGATTCAAAAGGAAGCGTTCGTTCTTGAAGGGTTGAATCGCATTTGTTTTGGCACGTTTGATATTTGATAGGTGCACGGTAGCACGATTATTCTTAGCTAGATACAGACCTGGTTGTAATATTATGCCATTCGTTAAATTCAATTCATCTTCAATAAGAAACGTACCATCGGCTGTGGTGCATATCTCAAACAAATTCTCCGATTGCTCATGATAGTTCACTGAGCACGGATAATATTTTGAAAGGGGATACCGGGTGTTTCCCACTACAAGGTGATGGGTGCTAGAATCTATTTTGGCCTTCATCACCGCCTAATTCTCGTAGCCAATTAGGCCGTCAAAATATTTAGGAAATTTAAAAATGTGGTAAGGAAGCTTCTTGTCGAAAGATTCCGGGAAACAGTTAGCATGTACCATTTTATCAATGATAAACTTTCCATTTTTGTTTGTGACTATTGAAGGGTGTTTGGATTTGGAGGCCTTTTTAACGTGTTCCGGGTTAATGTATGATTTATTGGCTCCCGTGTCAATGAGAAAATTCAGGTAGCCTTTGGTCGTAGGGAATCGAAAATTGGGTCAGAATACTCTGGTAGCTGTTTAATGGGATCGGGAATGGTATACGTGTTCCCTGAACCCTTAATTAAATTTTGAAGTTGGGCAATCTCCTGCCTCAACTGCTCAATCTCACTGTTTCTTGTTTCTGGCATGATAAATAGTGCGTATAAATGGAGGGGTACTTACAACAAAATCTGTAGCCTCCGGTGTACGGTGAGCGGATTGGCTGTGGTCGTCCGTGGAGTCGATGTCGCTGCGGCGCTCGAAGGTTTACTCCTCGTGCTGATGCAAAGCGTGATGCGGCTTCCACGGAGCAGTTACACCAATCACTTTTCTATTCATTGGGCTTTGTGGGCTTCGTGGTCAAGCGGTTAGCGGCGTCTCCCGTCGTTCAAGCGATTGCTATGAAGTGAGGGTTCGATTCCCGCCCCAGACTGTAGAACTTTTCGCAAAACGAAAATGTCCAATCTGGTCCGCTGGGTGTTAGGTTAAGGTGTCCGTTGTAATTCGCTCTATGTTTAATGTTCAGTCTGTACAACCTCGAGTTGAAGACGGTGTAAATGTCTTTATTCACACTCACTCACTGATCCCGCTTCTGACACCAGTTAGGGGATCTTTCTTTTAAGTTCGCTTTTTAAAAAGGCACAAACTTTACTTAGAGCACTATTTACTACTTACACCTTACAAGTTACTGAAGAGAAAGAGCTAGAGCCTCGTGTGCTCTACTGTTTTATTAACTAAATGTGCTTACCTAAAAGAAAATATGTCGCTTTGCCCTGATTGGTGCAATTACGTGGCGTGATGTGCCACGTTTTCGCGCCAAACTACCAGCCACCGGTGATTGGTTAATCCACTCACCAGTGTCTTCCTAACGCTATAGTAATTTATTACCTTCAAAAAATTCAGTGACTTCCGCTGGCAAACCAAGTACCTAAACCACCACACGGTAAACTTTACTTTGCTTCTCCATTTTGCAGTTTTTTTTTCTTCTTCTAGAACGACAAAGCAGCTGATTGTTTTTCGCGCACGGGTATTTATTTTGTTTTAAGTGCGAAGATGGATACACGGTAATCTCAATTTACGCTCTTATGACTATAAAGTATGCTCTTTCGAGGGAAACTGTGACTACGCCAAAAAGGAGTATATTACTTTTACTCTCTTTAGCGTAAACTGAATATACATCAAAATATGCATAGTTTTCACTCCTTTTGAAAAGTAAAAAATGCATACTTTTTACTCCTTTTCAAAAGCAAAAAAATGCATACTTTATACTCCTTTTGAAAAGTAAAACATGCATACTTTTTACTATAGACACTGTATATAGACCGGACAACAATTGTCTTATGCAGCCAAAAGACCTGTCAAAAAATGCAGCCAAACGGACTGTCAACTTTCGATTCACTTTAAAGGAGCAAGTATTGTGATCAAGTATTGTTTTGACAAAAGCCAATTATGAACAAATAAGGGATTTTCTACTTCCATATTCAGTAAATGTAAGTATTTTCGGTGTATTATTTATTGCCGTTTGGATTACTAAAAATGAACGAAATTCTTTCTCTACACAGTGCCGAGCATAGGACAACCATTTCAACGTGTATTTCACAGCTTGATAGTGCTTATAGTTTTTACAAATGATACATTAAGTCCCGAAATTGTAGTACAAACCATTTTAGCTACTTCTCTTTCTCTTCCTGGTACTCAACTGCGTGACATTGTCATAAAACGGAACAGCATCCTGGACTTTTCGAGTCTTTCCGTTCATATCGAATTCGAGATCACTAGCAAGAAAATGTAACTGGATATATTTGCTATAATTAGTAATGGAGAAAACAAATTATAGTATTTTGTTTTACATTGCACAGCCTATGGCTTCCTAGAATCTGAAAATCTGCCGAAAGGCCGCAGAAAGCAAGCCATTTCTGCCTTATATTATCTTTCTTTGGAAACCGGAAGAAACCCACAGAATTCACTTCACATCGCGAGTTATTGCCAAAATTTCGCTCCAAACAATTCATTTTTTACACGGCACTTTTCACTCAAAATAACAAAAACATGTCTAGAGGTTTTGCGCAGAACTTGACTCACGCTTCTTTTAGTCAAGAAGAAAATGGATATACTTTTTGGCTCAGAAAGCAGCCATGTCCAAACACTACACTGCACGCCGAGCTATTTTTTACCACGCTAGCGCGTGTATTAAATTCACCACTTTGACTTCGTGCTTCCAGACTTACACGCATCGCGGTGGGTACAACACCAACGCCAGTGCTCGCGTTTTGGCTTCGGACATCGTGTATGATGTTTCGGCAAACACCACAGCCGAGTGTTTCCGAGTGTGTTCGATTGCGGAATACACGCGTGGTTAATTTATATTATTTCTACCCATGCCGTGCTTGTTAAACTCAACCAACTTATGCGCCCGTCACCCAACAGCCAAGAAAACAAACCTATAAGTCAAATTATCAAATTTTTAGAATCATCCGACGAGCAATGCTCTATCCGTGGTAACCAGTGTCATACTGGGTGTATGTTGAGAGCTGTCTTGTCTTGATTTTCTGTATTATTAATACCGACACTGCTGCCAGGATGAATAGCAGCTTCCATTAGTGTTGCTCGTGATATCCCGTGTCAACCTCCTGGTTCCGGATCACGAGGACTTGTTGAACTAATATTTGTTTGACATCCTGGTGTTTCTCCTTTGAGTCGGAACTGCCTAGTACACGAATATTCCGGTAGGGATTTTGCTCTCTTCTCTCCCTTTCGTAATCTGTTTTACTTCTGTGATGCCCTGTCCTGGGGGTCACTATCATGTTTGGCGTTGCGTCGTATACTTTAGAGGTTATTCCACCCGCAAGGGTATCGATTTTTATAAGGTTATTCTCATTCTTCACTGTCACGAATATTTTGCCATCTTGTTATTTTTTTTGGCAGATATCATATTTCAACAATAGCTCTCGATAATTTTTCCCACTAACACTGGGGAAACTCCATGGAAGTGTTAACCTTTCTCGTTCCTCACAATAACCATCACTGTTGGTTCGTGTTCGCGAATTTACCGCGCGAAGGCTACGGTTCAGCCGAGACTACGGCAGTACCTTTCCAAACCAAGCGAAAAGTAAGTGAAGTATATTTCCAAAAAATTGTCTTATATAGGGTCTTCTTGATTTACAATTATCGATTATTCCTTAATGTGTAAAAGAGAAAAAAATATCTTCTTTTTTTAGGGGAACCAAAAATGCCTACCACCTATCTCCACACGCATCCTCAATAAACTTGGTATTTAATTAACCTTTGAATTCTGTGCGTGGTCCTTACATTGGTTACAACTGGTCGTGTTTTTGGTGCATCGAGGTGCATTATTTGTTCTTTCTCGAATGTACTGTCTCTGAACCTTTCTTTACAGCTGATTCTCTGCCCTAGTATCTACGCACCTACGCGAACCTTTTTTCGTTACTCTTTCCTTTCATTGTACTCGCTCATTGCGTACATGATTAGCCTAGGTGCATCATTCATCACTATTCTGTTTTGACACTTGTTATAGGGTTCTCTTTCAAGTATCCTCGTAGCGTGGGGTAATTATTGCTGGATACGCTATAGCTTTTGCTTTCTTGGTTTTGATATTTGCGATTAAACTGATGGCCTATTTCGTCACGTACATAACAATCACACACTATGACAACTTCGCCATTGCTTAAATTATTTTTCGTGTGTCTCAAAAACGAGAACAATATTTCGATCTTGACGATCTTGTGTTGCATAATCGTTGTTCGAAGTAAAATTTCGTATCATTTTGGAAAGCATATTTTTTAGACTATGTTGCATCAATTCAATATTCTCGTGGATGATACAGGCACAAATATTATGAGAACCTGAGCTGCCAAGTAATTTACATTGCTTTGGCTTTAAAGCTGCAAACGAACTGAAGCCAATATTGGTCTCACCAATCTCTTTGAAGCCATTATAAGCCTCACGAAGTGAACACACCAAAAGTCTTTTTTGCACATGCTGTCGCTTACCATCTTTTCTTACTGAAACGTAGTCCCTTAGTCCTGGCATGGCTCTGCTTATCTGGTCACTGTCGTAAAACTCCAATATCTCATTTTTTACTTCCGGCGTCAAACCGCTTCTTATCCTTTCGTTGGTGGTAGCCAATACTGCTTTGACTTCCGCTATGCGACGAGCCTGCTTCACTATGTATTCGTGTGTGTTAAACTGTTCCATTACCGGTTGATTATTCCAAGCTTTTGGTAAAACTGATAGTACAATCATTAACAAAGGGTAAGGGGGGAATACAGGGTGCCAGACGAAGTGTAAGCTGGATGAGGGATTCGTGGTTATCTGGCCCAAGTCATGGATGACAATTATGCCTTCTTTGATGGAAATCACCAGATCAAGATCAGCGAAGGTCTAATTATCTTCCGACAGTCTACAGTGAGTTTGCTAATCATATTTTTAACAAACCACCAGACAAAAATCCTAATGTGTATTGCTTACTGTTCATTTCCTGTAATAAGAGCGTTTCGTTGGAAGGAGATTCTCTATCCTTTCCGTGGGTTTCGTGTAAGTGCTTTTGCTTACAGGTCCACACCCCCGTTTTTGGCCCTTCATACAACGGAATAGTGAGGATTACAGGTATGTACGCCATGGCAAGACCTGCACTGGTGGTGGCTTCCTATCACATCACAGCACATCACTTGTAATACAGTTCAGATGCCTATCCACATTAAATTTTGGACACCAAAATAATAACAGCATAAAAAAACATATAATTCAACAACACCGATTGTTTATTTCACAATAATAGAGTTATATCTACATTAGAAACAGCTGATTTAAATGTTGATCCCTCTTTCAGTAAAATTCTATAGTACACCCGCCATTTGGTTCCGTACGGTATCCTCAGATACGCCCGCCGTGACGATTCTCCATCGTCTCTTGAAATCATCTGTACCATTTGCTTTCTTCTTAGTTTCGAAGAGTTTCCGCTTAACTAGAGCCCAGTACTTCTCTATTGGGCGAAGTTCTGGACTGTTTGGTGAATTGGCTGTTTTTGGCACGTGTTTGACCTCTTGTGCCATTCCAGGACGGATTTCGCATAGTGACAAGAGGCCAAATCACACCCAAAGCAGAGCTGAAGAGTCGTGGCTTCTGATAAACGATAGCAACCGCTTTTGCAGACATTGTTTCTCGTACACATTCTTATTGATAGTGCCGGTAGAGACGAAACTTTTAGATTTTCGACCACAACTACATATGGCCTTCCAAATCAAATACTTCTTCGGGAATTTGGACACCTTCTTTGTTCGGAAATGCTCGGCAACGGCGTTCCTTTGCATTGCGGTATAAAAAGCCAGACCCGGAAGCTGTTCAAAGTCTTCGAGTACGTATGTTTCGTCGTCCACTATGATACAAGTAAATGTGTGTGAAAAATTGATGTAAAGCTCCTTAGCACGACTTTTTGCAGTGAAATTTTGTTTGTCATCACGGTTGGGCACCTTTTTCATTTTGTACGCCTTCAGTCCTTGCCTCTGCTTCCCTTTTTTGTACGTATGATTTAGACTTCCCAACTTTGCGAGCCACATTTCGCACAGAAAGATTGGGATTTTTCTCAATAATGGTCACCACCTTCTTGTCCATTTTTCGAGAGCATTCTTTTCGATTTGTTCCACTTGCAACCTTCCGATCCACAGTCAAGCGCTGCTTTTTAATTTTGTTGATTCATTGTCTGCAAAGGAGTTCGTGGGGCAATACCAAGCGTGATTCATGGGTGCCCGCGCTACTACGGACCAGATTTTCGCGATTCGGCAAGTACTGCAGAAATGTCGCGAATACAACGTGCCCACACATCATCTTTTCATCGACTTCAAATCAGCGTATGATACAATCGATCGAGACCAGCTATGGCAAATCATGCACGAATATGGATTTCCGGAAAAACTGACGCGGTTGATCAAAGCAACGATGGATCGAGTGATGTGTGTCGTCAGGGACGCTCTCGAGTCCCTTCGAATCTCGGAGAGGGTTACGGCAAGGTGATGGATTGTCGTGTTTGTTGTTTAACATTGCGTTGGAGGGTGTGATTCGAAGAGACACGAGTGGCACGATGTTCAGGAAGTCGCCGACGATGTTGATATCATAGCACGTAACTTTGAGACGATGGCGTACACGTACATCAGACTTAAGGCTGAAGTTGGTAGGATTGGGCTTGTGATTAATGCGTTAAAAACAAAATACATGAAGGGAAGAGGCTCACGATAAGACAATGCTTAGCCTCCTACCACGAGTTCAGATCGACGGTGATGAAATCGAGGTAGTAGACGAATTCGTGTATCTGGGCTCATTGGTGACCGCCAATAACGACACCAGCAGAGATATACAAAGGCGCATTATGGCTGGCAATCGTGCCTATTTTTAACTCCGAAGAACGCTAAGATCGAACAAAGTTCGCCGAACCACAAAGTTGACCATCTACAAGACATTAATTAGACCGGTAGTTCTCTACGGCCACGAAACATGGACATTGCTAGTGGAGGTGTGAAACATGGATATTAAATACGGAACGTGGAGGAGGCGAATGATTCGCGGATTGCACCAGTTGCTGGGAGAACCTCCCATCGTACACATCGCTAAAATCGGTCGACTACGATGGGCTGCGCATGTCGTAAGAATGTCGAACGACAGCCCTGTGAAAATGGTTCCCAAAAACGAACCGACGGGTACAAGAAGAAGAGGCGCGCAACGAGCAAGGTGGATGGCGAGGCTGGCGAAGTACAGCCATGGACCGATTACAATGGAGACAACTTCTGTGTAGAACAGAGGCCACACCGGCCTTGGTCTGATTGCTAAGTAGGTAAGTTCATTGTCTGATCTCGGATGATGTAGCTTTTCTGCTTCTTCTGTTATCTTCGCCCAGGATGGGGATTCTTTCGCTTCTTGATCTGCTAGTCCATTTGTATGGTTCGTTTCGTATGGGATTTCTGCTTCTATGGGTAGAGGGGCTAGTTCTCTCACATTTCGCTTGTAGATTTCTGTTGCTGTACGTATTGTTGCTACTCGTGCTGTGTTGTAAGATCCTTTGAATACTTCCGTGATGATGCCCATGCACTAATTACTAACCGGAACATGGGCATCTCCGATCAAACTATGGTTCTTCTGAGTAAGATACTTAAGAATACGTATGAATCCATCCAAGGTTTCTGCAAGCAAACGGCATTCACTTTGTCTGTAAATTTGAAGGGAATATTTCACACCATTAACAAATGTTATAATTATCTTGCAAAAAGCATGGAAATCCGAAGTCGTTACCACAATAGGGGGAACTTTTTCCTTTCTCAAGCGAGAATGTTTTTTTTTTTTCAAATTTTGGGTAGATGAAGGATTACTCTCATCATCTGTGTGCATATCGAATTGATTACTCGCAATAACTTCATTTCAAGGCGAATCAATAGATTGCCCTTTACGTTTTCGTTTATTTGCCATAATGATTGAAGAAAATACTCCAAATCGACGTTCAAGCAGATTATTTTCCAAAGTGATATCCAATCCGGGTAACCCGAGGGGCCCAAACAAGGATCCATAGGAAATCTTAAATATGGAAGTTTATATTTTTGTCTAAATCAATTTAAAAGCAGATTACTACACTCGAAAAAAATCGACACGTTGTTTCCACGCGAAATTTCACGTAACTTTCACCTGAACACGTAACCAAATTTTTTACACAGATCGCAAGATAAGAGTGCTGGCTAGCATATTGAGCAAACAGCCAAACGAAAAATGTGAAAATGATTTAGCTATTGGTGAAAGAGAAAGTAAACAGAGAGAGTCTCTTAGTTGTAGATTCGCCCTAATGAAAAAAAAAACCTAGATGTTACAAATCTGAACAAGTCTGAACAAGCCATAACCTCCATGTCTAATTGGTACAGTAAAAGTATATATTCCACTCAACTTTTGCAATCAATCGACACCTTCGGAAGAAAGTAAGTACGCCGTGCGAGCTAAAAAAACAGATGTGATCTCAAAATAGGTTTGTTAGGTCAACGACAGCACCTTTGTTCATAATGTGTTTCATTTTTTATAAGAGTGTCATTTTGTACAAGCTAGTTGCATTTGTTGTTTTGGTGCTGATGTTATTTATTATAAACTATAATTTAAGAAATAAACAACTGGTTCTTTTGCGTGTCCTTCATACACTTACAATTGTACCATTTTATTTAATACGACTAAAATACGAATTTATTCCAATGATATTCTAATTCTTCGAAGCGACGGCGTAGTAATGCTTGAACCAAAAGCAAAACAAAAAACTCTAATAAAATTGATGCTAAACCAATAATACAACAGCGAACCGAAACTAACTATCCCAGCATGAAACAGAGCACATAGAGCAAGAGAGAGAGAGGGAGAGAGAGAATTCAAATACATTCCTAACCTTGGTTGCTAGTCGTGTGAATGATGTAGATTGAAGTAAATTTCCTCCAGTTAGTGTTCATTTCTTTCGATTTCAGAGTTTTATAGTGCTCCCCTCATTCACACGAGTAATTAAATTTGGCTTATGTTGCGTAATTTGAATCAGAACATGCGAATTCACCGTAATTCTAAACGCTCTTAGGGCGTGCCAAAAACACATGAAAATATCTATGATAAAATTAATACCTTATGGTAGAAAAAGACTATTTCCAAATAAATAAATAAATAAATAAATAAATAAACACTGGAAAATCTATTTTATCGAAATTCAAAAACTTCATGATAATAAGCAAACCTTGAGTCACAAGAAAGTGTTTTAAGCCATCAATCACATACTATACAGTAAATATCTAACGAAAAGGTAAGAAGATTCTTAGTGTAGGTTTAGACATTCAACTTCAATGTAATTTCAATGAAATGGAAAAATAAACAGAAAACAGGAAGAAAGATGCCACTGCAGAATACAATTCGTCGCCATGAAGGCAGGTATAATTAAATTCACAGGACGTCTTTTCGGTGCTAAAACATTCCGAAATCCTAAAGAGCCACAAAACCGCATCGAAGTCACTTACTTTCAGTTTCCTTTTCAACGTGGCGTCATGCTTTACGGCTGTTCGACTTTAATCTTAGTATCTTTACCTGTCGTCGCTTTATTGGAGCGCCGCCGCCGCTGCCGCCTGACAAGGGTCCGTGTGTCGACGTTTGAAACCGTTCTGTCTCCTGTCTGCTTATCGGCGTTGGATGGATTGGAATTTCGAAAAGTAAGGAAAAGGGCTTACGCGGTTGAGTCTTTCGTTGTTGCATTAGATACCACAGTGCAATCGAAGTGATCCGAACGGGACAGAGTGCGCAGCTTGCTTCGATGAATGACGCATAAACTTGCTTATGATTCACATACGGCAACCACTGGAGCGGTTATGCTTATGCGTACGTGAAATTAGGGATGGTCTCAAATTTAGAAGCCGATAAAATGAAACCATATTGAGTAACCAGTAGGTGGATAATAATTCGCTATTTTCGTGAAACGATCACTTATTTTCAACAAGTTAAAAAAATGCAATATTTTTCAATAAATCATAAGGCACTTTTCATTGTCCTGAGTAATGAGCACGATTTGTGAGTAAGAATATCTACGATTTGTGAGGAAGAATATCTAATATATCTACAAATAGGGTGAGAAGCTGAATTACTTGTTTACCAGTTATTCTTTAAAATTCTGAATTTGCTTACAGAGGATTCCAATGTTCACCAAAGTTTGCGCCACTGTCAGCACCAAAAAAAAAAGAAAAGAAAATCTATTGATAATTTGGAGGTAAGCCAGTAAGAAAACCGTTTGTTGCCACAAGATGCCTACCCTCAGACCAAGACGTGGCTGGGTAGCTCAGTGGTTACCCGTTCTGATAACTGAGCAGATTGTCGGGAGTTCAAACCCAGGCCCGTCCCCTTCTTTTCCATTTGTCACTTGCCTCTTTCTGTCACTATATTTAAAATAAATAGCAGACTACTGCGCCTTCATTGATCGCATCACTTACCACAGGGAATCCATGATCTAAAAATAACCTGCCTCACTAACACAAAACTATCCTTCCCTTGACAATTGGGGAGACGCAGAGGTAACCACGATCTCTAACCAACGATTGACAAACTAATCATCCTTCCCCCCTCCCAAAAGACCGTGAGGAAATGGCCGGCGTCGGTACTGATATATAAATAGAATGAATTAGTGAACTTGTAGCCAAAACTACTGAATTTGAAAGATGGTCTTAAGATGGTCTCAGAGGAACCACCGAATCTTGCTGTTTCGACTACGCCCGCTTACATGTTAAGGATCGCAATATTGTGCAGTGTGACTCACATTTCTTGCGCTAAGCAGCAAGGACAGTCCGCGAGCACTCTCCACGGTCGCCAGGATCGGGAAAATAACTGTAGCAGTTCTTAATTCCAGTGTCTCTTTACACATAGTAATGCAAGTCATGAACCTTCGGGTAATCGAAAACTTTGAGAAGCTCCTTGAGTTGAATCCTCAAACTCGCTTCATGACATTGTACCATTTGTACATAACACAGGATGGAATCCCAGAACATCATCTTCCTATGACTGCTCCGGTGATATTTGCTGCAAAGTTTGGCGAAGTTGATTCCAAAAAATCGTTCTTCACTGACGGATCATTAATAGAGGAGCCAGCAGGCTTTGGTATATCTAATGAAATTCATAGCGCCAATCGTTAACTTCAAGGTCCTTGTTCCGTATATGTCACTGAATTTGCGGCCATACATTTTACGCTAGAAATTGTTGCCTCACTAACACCGGATCAGTGTTTCATTTTCACGGATAGTCTCAGTTCTATAGAGGCTATTCGCTCCTTGAGGCCGATATAGCACTCCTCGTATTTTCTCATGAAAATACAGGAGCTTCTAAGTGCGTTAGCTTCGCGTTGTTTTATCACCACCTTTGTGTGGGTCCCAAGGTGGGCGCTATGGAAGGCGATATTTATGATCGACAAATCGCCTTCAATGGATTTTTTTCCTATTTTTCGTCAACAGTCACTCGTCAGCTGGCAGTATAAATGGTGTTGCACCCGGACTGAGAGGGTTTGACGCGTGAACGTGCTCCACCATGATGCGTGAACAGCTGGACCGTTACAACGAGAAACGTCAGTGTCAGTGTCAGTGATCAACATAAACATAGGGCGCTGCCATGTTGACGAATTATCTTTCGCCGTAGAGATTGTATTGGAGTAATTGATTTTGATTTTGGATTGTTAATGAAATAAATAGAGAAGAAATAAGTTAATGGGTTACTTAGTAAAATAGGTGCAAGGTAAATAATACTAAAATAGAATAAGTCGGGAATTGAATTTTAGTTTATTTCAGTTTGCTTACCGGATCAATTTGTAGGGAAGATTTGGGTAAAGCGGGGTTTGGTAGAAAGGAAACTAATTTTGTAAGTAAGGAGTGTATCGAAAATAAGCTATCCACAAACTTTCTTTCAAATGATGTTGAAAACCGATATTTTATTCATACAAAAAATTGATCCTTTATTGTACGAGGTTAAACTTGAACATAATGAAGACCGGATGAAATTTAAGTTATTCCTTCATGAATTTTCGAAAATCACAAACCCCAAAACCCATTTTTACACACCGCCCACAATTTGTGAACACCCACGTTTCCCCCCCGCCTCACCACCCCTCTTAAAGACCCCCTTCACGATTGCCCAGTAACGTTCGATGGGTCGAAGCTGAGGGCAATTTGGTGGATTGATATTTTTCTCAACGAAATCTATACCCTTTTCCGCAAGCCAATTGAGAGTGGTTTTGGCATAGTGGGCCGACGCTAAATCCGGCCAAAACAGTGGAGGTGTACTATGCTTCTTATATAAAGGCAACAATCTCTTCTGGAGACACTCAGATCGATAGATTTCCGCATTTATAGTTCCGGTAGTGTAAAAAATGGTTGACTTCAAACCACAGGAACATATTGCTTGCCATACCAGTACCTTTCGACCGTTTCTCCACTTGAATCGACCTGTCCGCATTCGCTCGCATCCTCCCCCACGACGGCCCAGTAAAGTATTGTGTGACCCTGGAAGGGTTTTGAGTCCTCCTTTACATAGGTCTCATCGTCCATCAAAACGCATGCATCCGGACGCTGCAAAAGACGCGAATACAATTTCCGGGCCCTCTGTTGCTGCTCGCTTCTTCTGTTCTGCACTTTGTTTCGAGATTTTCTGCTTCTTGTAGGTCTTCAGGTGGTTTCGCCTCTTGATACGCTGGATCATTCCGACACTCGTTCTTGCTTTTTTGGCCAAATCACGTATTGACATTGATTTGTTGATTAGTGGTGACTTTTCCTCCTCTTTTTGGGTGGGGGAGGGGGGTTTTGTTTCTCCCCCCCCTCCCCCCCCCCCAAAAAAGAGTCCCCCCCACATATAATAATGATTTTTAACACACGCGCAGAACCCACACCCCCCCCCCCCTTTTCACAATAACCCCCCCCCACTTACCCTGTGCCCAGAACCTTAATTTTCCCTCCCTTTCAAACCCCGCCATTTGAAAACGCAGAGTTTGAACCGCACAAACAAGTAAACAAAAGAAAGCTGACAGTCAAACGCACAGCATGCAGTGTTCAGAGCATAAAAAACCATCACAAATACATGCGTACAACGCAAATGTATGTGGATAGCTTATATTCGATACACTCCTTAGTAGGTAATATTGTATAATAGCTTCATAAGTAACATTATTCCGATTACAGCTTTGAGTGTGACGAAAAAGCATACTACATCGATTGTTTCAATTATGATGTCCCGAACACCCCCAACAAATGGAGTAAAGGAGATTTGGGGCGATGGCAGCATTCTTTCATCCCAAAGGTGTCGAAAAAATCTTGGTTTGGGGGTATGGATGTGGGTCGTGAGTTCATTCGTGTGATGTCTCGTCCCATGTCCAATCATTATTCTTTGAACGCTCATTTATTCCGTGTTGGGCTGTGTGACAGCAATCTCTGTGAATGTGGACTGGCAACCTTGGACACAGATCACATTATTTGGTCATGTGCTGAGCATCGTGGAGACAGATCTGACATGATTCCCTTCGGGCTCGAGGTGGACAACCCAATGTACCGGTTCGAGATATTTTGTTTCTGAATAAATCAGCCTTAAATTGTAGTTTGTTTAACATCTATGTTTACTATTAGTTTTTTTTATCTGTGTTTGTGAGTTTCTTTTTTATTCTCAAAAATGTTCAAATCAAAAGAATACCAAAAGTTGTATAGTTATAAGTTTTTTGACAATTTAGAATATAAAATAAACGTGTTATGCATTCCCGCCCATCTTCTCATCTGTTAAATTGTTATTCCTATTAACCTCGAGACTGCCCTGAATAATCGGTTCTATCCCCCTCACTTTAGTTTTAAGATAACTGATGTATATACATATGAAAACTTGGCTCTGTAAAGTTGATTCGATTGAGCCTGTACAAATAAATGATTTGTAAAAAAAACACATAATAATGCCATCTGATGCCTGGTTTCTGAGCTGAGTTTCAATCAGTAGTGCAAGGAGGAAAAATGGACTACGAGGGAAATGGAATTTTACAGCACCTTTTCATACATTGGCGACTACAAGGAAAGAGATGAAAACGAGACGTGAATAATTTCGTAGAAATTCTTGCCAATCAGTGAAAAAAATGGCCAAAGATCTCAACGAATCCTGCAAAAGCATCAGAAATAAACTTAAAGAAGAATTGAGATTGAGCATGATCATGAGCATGATTGACCGCCCACGGATGCAATTCCGTTATTGCCAGATCAGCTGTATTTACACAAAGAACCAACAGATGATGTTTGGGATTAACATACATCTTCAATGTGTAAAAACTGGTGACCTATTATAAAGCAATACCGGCGCCGACCGTGCCGGAATGCTGGTCAAGTAGGGAATAGGAAGGAACGTGTTGACGTGATACTCGCTTTGAAGGAAGCCGAGAAATCCTCTGCACTTCCACGAGAAATCACTGGGATGTTGGATAGTTTGGGAAAGGTTAGCAGCAGGGTTCGTTTTGGTTAACGATACGCTGAAAGTACATACCTACACTATCCGCCAAAAGCAATAGACCGCTCCAATGTGACTGAAAATAGACAAGCATAACGAAAAACAAAACAAAATAGACAAAATAAATAGACAACATAAAACAGGATATTAGATATTGTCTTCAAAATTCGGTAGAAATAAATTATGTGTTGCTTTGCAGACCAGCTCTCCTCAATGTCCTAGATCCCGGCCAAGTTCTGCTGGACCCGCAGCTGCTGCAGTCGGCACTCTTTCACATCAAGCCGGCCGTCGGCGAAGTGTCGGAAACCTTCCGGTTGTAACATGACATCTGCGTCTAATACGCTCTTCTTGCACCGATTAATTTGCAAACTAAGCCTGCACATCTAATCAAAATTCACTTAGGCACGGTTTTGGCTGCAGCAAACAGAATCAATGAGAAAAATAAACTCGCTTATGACCTCTTACTTTACACGGTTGCTACTAGACAGGATACGTAAATATTTCGATAAATCCACCCACAACTCTGGCTTCTGCGATAGAGAGACTCTTATTTTAATTTCCAAGGCAACCTTCAATGTAAACACATTGGTCGTCGTTGACGTACACTTTACCGTGACTCTGCTTCGGTTGCGAAAACATTGGGCATACGGCCGATGCGAAACTTTTTGGATAGTTTGGCAAGGTACTGCAAGAAGACTCTCCATTGCCCTATGTGTCCTTAAAGAAGAATTGAGATTCAGAGCATACCTACAAAAACTGCAAGAAACGCGGACTTACGGAAGCAAATACAAAAAATAGGGTCATGGGTCCGATGTCGGGAACTCCTTCGCCGACACGATGATTCGTTGATTCAGTTTTTAAATGAGAAAATGTTCGTGTTACTGCAAAGTCTAAATCCTCAGAATGATAGAATCAATGCATCCTTTCCTACGGGACACGGTGGTAACGGCACGTGTCAGTCGGACGTTCGGGTTGACTCCCGCCCGTTTCGTTGCAGTTTTCTCGTCGCCCACTTGGAAAAAATTGTCTGCTCTGGTTCTCGGGAGCCAGACAAAACGTACTTCAACACTACTCCGACAGTTCGACGAAAGATTCCTCATCCCAGACTCTTCGCCTGTTGAACAGGCCTGCTGTTCAACAAAGGTAAGGTAAGTTTATGTCCCGTATTTCATAGCACCTCTTTATTTCACATACCTTACTATTTGTAGCGTTGCAATTCTTGCAGAACGATAATTTTCAATAAATTCTCAGCAAAATGACTGTATTGCTTTAATTATTACCTATTTAATTGAAAACAATGAGGACAAGTTACTAAGAGATCTTTCCACCACAATATCACCACGTTTCTCACCACTTGAAAATATATTATTTTGTATGCCAAGTGGCTGCTTCAACGAACTTCTGCGTATAACGGCGTGAAACGGCGTTAGTTATAATCAGGGCGCAATTTTTTTTTTGGGCTTGCAACAATTTATTGTATGTACAGGGCGCGGCAGAAAATAATGCGAAAATTTGTTCTATTTCTTACAAATCCCATTTTCAACTAATTCAAGCAATAATATCAACATTTTCGAGTGCAGTTATCTTTATAAAATCCTTTTAAACAAATTTATTCAATGTGTCCTCCATTTTTATTAATAACATCCTCGAGCCGACGCCGGAAGCCAGAGCATGCCTTTCGGACGTAGTCCTCCGACATTGACTGCCATGTGCGTGTTATGGTTGATTTCAGGGTTTTCACACTAGGGTGTGATGTTTAGCAGGCTTGTGCTTCAACATATGCCCAAATCGAATAATCCAACGGATTAGGATCTGGACTGCTAGGGGGCCACAAATCCTTCGGCCAAAACTTCATGTTATCGTTCAACCATTGTTGGGTTCGATTGGACGTGTGACACGGCGCTCCATCCTGCTGTAGGACAACGTTTTGGTCCTCGGAGAAGTTGGCCTTCACCCAGGGAAGCACTTGGTCCTTTAAAATACCGACATACACTTCGGTATTGATTTTAACTCCAGCATCAATGAAAACAGGCGGCATTTTCAAACCGTTGGACGCCACCAAGCCAAACATCATGACACCAGCCGGATGTTTGGTTTGAAATTTGAATTTCACTTTTTCCGGAACGTTCTCCATTTTCTGCGGTGAAATGAACCGGTCCGTGCGGCTGTTGGCCACACCATCGATGCTGAAAAGCTTTTCGTCGGAGAAAAGGATTATCATGTTTTCCTTCTTCAACAAGAAAAACAATCTCTTGGAACGAGTCACTCGTAGTTCCTTGACCCAGTCCGTAATCAAGTGGCGTTTCACTCTGGCTCTGGAAGATGCATGCAGGTCTTCTTTGATGATTCTCCGCATGGATTTCTCCGAAATATTGGCTTCCTTTGCAAGTTTTCTTATGGAACGCACCGTGTTGCGAGCAATTTTTGCACGGTCCGATTTGATCACGTTCGGCGTGCGTGCAAAGCGCGGACGTCCGCTTCCCGGCTTCCGCTGCTTAGGACCATCCTGCAGGGACTTTTTTATGTGGTAAACTGTTGCCAAATGGCACCCTACCACCTTGGCAATCTCTTTCGGCTTCTTCTGGGCGAGCAACAAACTGGTGATCACTTCTTTCGCGAACATTTTGACCAATTTGCAATACAACAAATAGAATGTTTGGATGCAGCACTTGAAAGTAAACATAAACAAATACACTTTCGACAGAAATTAGTCACTAGCTACACGAATTAACCCAATACTCAAGTTTGAACATTTTCGCATTATTTTCTGCCGCACCCTGTATATATGTATGTAAGGTACGCCCCAACAAAAAAAAGGTAGCCACCATCCCTTCTAAGACATTGTCATGTATAGAAAAACATAAATAATTATGTTTATTTACCCACAACCAAGAATAAAGGGCCAAACAGAGGGGGCGCCCCCCAAGACCCCCCACCCCGCCCACAAAAATCCCCCCCCCCACACACCCCACAACCAAAACACACCAACCATATACTTCTCCACAATAGGGCGTAAAAAAAGAGGCACCCCCCCACACCGAAAAAATACACCACCACACACACCGAACAAAAAAAAAAGAAAACGATATTTTCCCCCCTCCAACCCGGCGCCCTCCCACCCCACCCCCAACCCCACCCACCCCCCTACCCCCCGCCCCCCCCCACACTATATCAAATTCCATAAAAAAAAACCCGACCCCGGGGGTGTAGGGTAAGCGCCACACCTCCTTAGCACCCCAGTGGGTCTGGGTTCAATCCCAGTCGACGTCGGTGGTTTTTCTGAGGCGAAAAAATCTGGTTACGTCTTCCTTTGGAAGGGAAGTAAAGCCGTATATTCATGAGTCTATAGGTAGGGTCCAGGTGGTGGAGTCGTCTTCCTGGCGTCGGTGATTGTCACCATGTGAGGAAATAGGGCGACGGAAAATTAAAAAAAAAATAAAAGAATAAATAATATAATAATATATAAAATATAGTAAAATAATATAGTGAATGAAGATAGCAATAATAATTCCATTTATGAACTTTAAAGTTAAGACAATGTAGCTAAGAGAAAGAAAAAAAAATATTCAAAATTATTTTACAAAACTTGGGATATCCGTGGTCCGGACCGTGGATGATCTGAAATTATACAGCATAGAGAGCATTATAGAGAACCTTAAGAAATTATACGGCATTTAACAAGAACCTAATAAAAGTAAACCTAAAATTTCGATGTGCTGTTCCGTTTCCTTGCATCGCAATAGTTTTTTGTAGTGAATCTCGTAGGTACTATCATGTTTGCATACAAAAAATGGACTTTTTTCGGATGGTGATAAAAAAAAGCTAAGACAGATAATTGCTTTTGATAATTTTTCCATGGAAGGTAATTATTTAACCTTACTTGCAAAAAATCCTACGCCGTTGCCAGCGGCCTTCCGGCAGTTAACCTGAACATTCACCATGGCGGACCGAAACATGCGTGTAGGCATGTTTTTGAGTTCTTTCTTCGTTTTATTTATCAATTCCTCCTCAGTTTTCGCGACAAAATTGTTGAAGTAGATCTTACGCTTCAGGTTGGCCCAAAAATTCTCGATGGGACGTAGCTGGGGGACGTTGGGCGGGTTCACCGACTTGAGAACCACATCGATATTCAGCCGCTCGATCTCCTCCAACGATCGCTTCGGGTAGTGGGCCGACGCCAGATCCGGCCAGAACACCGCGTCTTCGCCCTTATGGTATTTCTTGATGAACGATGCGACTTCCGGCAGGCATTTTGTAAAGGGTGTCCACTATGAAATTGCCACACACAAAATTGATTCGCAAAATTCGAGTTTTCATCCGATTGCCATCAAATTTTCAGGGATTGAGAAATAACTATTAAACTTCATTTTACCATTTTACTCGTATTTTATTTACAGTCCATACGCAAATGCCCGCACCTTGGCCTTAACCCCGGCCATAAGATTCTGCACAACCTGTGAATCAACCATTTTTTGCATGTAAACCCATACTTTCTTCAGTTCCTCGACTGTCTTCACTACCTTAGGTCGTTTAAGAAGGTGCTGCTTCATAATCGCCCAGTACTTCTCGATGGGGCGGAGCTCCGGAGTGTTGGGAGGGTTGAACATGTTCGGCACGAAATTGACCTTATTGTCCGCATACCACTTCAGTACGTCCTTGGAGTAGTGGCATGAGGCCAAATCCGGCCAGAAGATTGTTGGGACGTTGTGGACCTTCAGGAGAGGAAGCAGCCGCTTCTGGAGGCACTCTTTTATGTACACCTGTCCGTTCATCGTGTCCTGGGTCACGAAAGGTGCACTCCGCTTCCCGCACGTGCAGATGGCTTGCCAAACCAGAAATTTCTTAGCAAATTTGGACATCTTCTGAGTGCGGACATGCTCCGGAACGCTGAACTTATCCTTGGCCGTGAAAAACAGGTTGCCGGGGATCTGTTTGAAGTCGGCCTTCACATATGTTTCGTCGTCCATGATGCAGCATTCAACTTTCGTCAGCATGTTGAGGTACAACTTCCTGGCACGGGTTTTGGCGGACTTGTTCTGCTTCTCGTCGCGATTAGGGGCCTTTTGTACCTTGAACGTTCGAAGCCCAGCCTTAGTTTTGGCCTTCTGGACAAAACTTCGGCTTAGGTGCAGCTTCTTAGCCACATCCCAAACGGAGGCGTTCGGATTTCGGTTGAAGGCCCCAACTACGCGGTTGTGATTTTTTGTGTTGTACGGAATACTTTTTCCTTCACTTCTGGGCTTCCGATCGGTGGTCAACCATTCTTCGAACCGCTTAATCACTCGCGACACCGTGGAATTCGCGATTCCCAACGTTTTAGCGATGGAACGATGCGAGAGATCCTTGTTCTCGTGATGAATGCGCAAGATTTTATCACGCACGAGCTGTTCTTTCGACTCCATTTCCGCGAGTTTTGATCACAGGACTTTAAAACTTGCAGGATGTAAATAATGCACTATGAACTAAATCCCCCCAAATTTTCATTAAATTCTACCCAACGGTTAAAAAGTTAGAGCAATTTCATAGTGTGGCAATTTCATCGTGGACACCCTTTATGTATACCCCAAAGCTATGTCCATTTAGAATGCGGAATAATAAAATCATCTGTATCTCGGTAACGGATTGACGTACAAATAAGTTTAAAACATCAAAACAAAGGTAGTTCACTGTGCTTTTAGGAAAAAATATCAATACAAATCATTTCTCTTCGCTTCTAATGAAAATTCGCACTTTCTTCTTTATTCCTCCCATCAAGCGCTGCACACCTCCGAAGTCAACTTCCTTGGCACATTTGTTCCATCTGAGTCGCGTCTCGAACCGTTTTTCCACTTTTCTTAAGCTTCCGCTTCATTATTGCCCAAAATCTCTCGATGGGCCGGAACTGCGGTCAGTTGGGTGGATTTATGTTTTTATCGATGAAATCTACGTTATTATCGCGGTACCACTGGATGACTTCCCGGCTGTACTGGCAACTCGTTAAATCTGGCCAAAACTTCACGGGACCTTTATGGGCTTTAATGAAAGGTAGTACGCGGTTCTTGAGGCATTCTTCCTTGCACAGCTTCGAGTCCATCGTCTTATTCGTCACGAACACTTTGGTCTTTGCTCCGCAGCTGCATATACCTTGTCAAATCATCAGTTTTTTTTTTGGCAAATTTGTCCATAAAAGCAAACTTAAACTTCGCAGGAACATCTCCTCGTGCCGTCGCCATGTAGAATTTTTGGCCAGGAAGCTGTTCGAAATCCATTTTGACTTAGGTTTCAACGTCGATGAGCAGGCATCCTTGGTACTTCGTCAAAACCTGCTGGTACAATTTCCGAGCTCGAGTTTTGGTGACGAAACTTTGCTTCAACGTTCTGTTTGGTTGCTTGCTGACTCGATAAGAACGATATCCTGCTCGCAAACGAATTCTTCGAACGGTACTGCGAGCAGCAGCGTATTTTTGTGCGATTTCATTATCTGATAGTCCAGGGTTTGCTCTGACGGTTCTCAACACCTTCTGGTTCAGCTTACGATCATATGTTCCACTACGACGCTTACCTTGAGGCACTCGATCCACGCTGTTTTGCTCCCTGAAACGTTTTAGCACATCATACACGGTTGACTTGGCGATTTTCAACGTTTTTGCGATTTTTATTGCGGACCACGTTGGATTATCAACGTGGGTGTGCAGAATTTTTTCTCGTCTTCCATCTGGAATAACTTTTGACTCACTGCACGAAACACCGTGAATTTATACCACAGAAAGTGGGCGCCTTGGTTAACAAACCGCTGTAAAAGAATTCTTGCAGCGGTCACTTTCCGTGCCGCTGCAACACAATAAGTGATTCCGGATTCTAACTGGACAGAACTTTAAGTCTTCCACCGTTGCGGAAAAAAAATTATCTCTTAATTAATTATGATTTAACACATAATAGCTATTATTCTTAAACACCCCTATGCGCAGCTTTTCCAAGTCTCCAGAGCGCCCGATACTATCCATTTGCCAGGCGTTGAGGTCGCTCTTTTCTGAACGTATATATCGGCATTTAAGTAGGATCAATCTGTTGTTATTACTCTTCTACATTGAATTCTCTGTAATCTGTATCAAAGCAGCGTCGTCGCCTTCGTACTCGCTCGCGTCGGACGACGTTGATGACTCAAAGAGTGCTGGTGCTCGGGCAGCTCCACGCCGTATACACAGTGTGTGTTCTTAGTATCGTTTTAAGCTCGGTCGCGTACGCAAGCGCTTTCCAGTTCGCCGCTTACAATCGCCAATTTGGTTCAAAGACGAAGGTAAACACAACAAGTGCGTGAACGGTTCTACGGTGGGGGGTCGGGTACATTCATTGGATCTATGTATGATCTATGATGCCAAAGGCCGATGGCGATCGATCAATCGATCAGTGCTAGTTTGACCCCGTGTCTATTGCTGTTTGAACGCCGACGTGTGAAATTACACGCATACCTGTGGATTACTCGGTTTCTGTCTAAGATTGTTGTGCTACAAATCGGTTCAATTAATCAGTTCATTAGGATCATACGCATTTGTAGCCGTCAACGCGTGTAACCACGTACGTGCGCCCATGTTTGCATTATCGTGGACTCCCAATCCGGACGCTTTGTATAGATCGATTTGGTGAGCAATTAGAAGAAAATGAGTGTCTAGAAATGGTGGTTCTCCAAGTAGTGATATCATCTGTATTGTAGTTGCTGTTGTTGCGGATCGTGTTAGAAAAATTACCCGGAAGTCGGAGGTTTGTTTGGGTTCTTCATCAGCGAAATGTCTTTGTGCAACATTCCTACCGGAGTTAAGTACACAGATCTACTACTGGAATGAAATGTCTTATCTTATCATTCTGTTATCTGAATAGATTGGCAGAGACAGTGACACCTCGATTGAAATTAGTGCTTGTCGCTGTAATATCGACAAATATATTTATATAGCGGAAAGAAAGTGCAAACGTTATATTTGAAAGCGAAACGTTATTTGATACCCATATGCTCTCAAACTATGACAGTCTGACTCATGCTGCCTAGCATCAAACTATACAATTTCGATCGACCTTGACACGATGCATCATCTTCCGTTTTTCATTATTTGTATGCGAGCGTGGTGATTCATTATCTTACGCGTGCGGAAAGTTCTTCAGACGTGCGGCGTTGCACTCTCTGTCACGAAGAGGTCAATTGCCTGTCCGAGCGACGTACCACACAGTTTAGTGAAGAATTTCAAGGACCCTTGCGCTCGCGATCGCCACAGCAACCTCAGATCGAACCGTTGAACCCGCTGCATGAGGCTACGGGCTGTTACCGTCGCCGCACACGCACTCGCTTTGCGAAGACAGATCCTTAGGTGAGGTGTTGTACCTGCCACCATACCGTCTGATGCCCCTCCGTCGTGGTTGATACGGATGCTGGGCTGATGGAGCACAGCAACCACCAGTCGCCAGCGAGTCGGGATTGTGCGCGCATGCTTCCTTTTCGGTCGCATCCGCACCATCGTCATCATCGTCGAAAGGCGGAGAGCAATTTTTCGCGAGATCGCAGCAATCACAACATTTAACAGCTTGCTGCTATGGAGCTTGTTGTGGCAAAAACGTTGACAGAAATTGCGTGCTTTCGGCTAAACGTGCCGCAGCCCCTGCAGTTTGGCGAATGCGCGGCAACGGGTGCACATTCATCATTGTGGTGCTTGGTTTTGTTTTTGTCGCACAGCGGTTCCGTCCAACCGCTCCGTTTGGAATTTATTTAATACTGCAAATTTTTTTCTCGTCTTTCAATGTATGGCGTTCGGATTGTTGAATGATCGTCCGTTCTAGGAGCGGTCGTTTATGTTATTTATGATATGTATGTGTCAACGATATGAACACTTGAGCAAGGCAAGCTGGACTGCTGATTGATGTGACTAAATGGGTTGTATTCGTGGCGCTGATTGTATTTCAGTTTATAAAAAAAATTATCGTTATGTTTTTTCAAAGGAATCGGTGGAAGTTTCGATCACGTAGGGAAACTGCCCCCATATTAATCTCATTGTTCCTATATTCATCATACGATGAATCAAACAATTGGGCAGTTTAAGGATCGGTTTCCTTTTCTAATAATGTTTGCTTACGTTAAATAACTACAACAAACATTACTAACTAATCCTGTCACGTGTATATCGTTTTATTTCAAGTAGGATGAATTGCAAACTGATGAGATTAATATACATAGGTACATCTTCCCTATATAAGGAAAAGTGTCGTGTCGTAAAAATTTGGTTTCGCTTTTTCACTGCGCTCTAGAGAAACCCATTCCCCTCCTGGGGTTGAATATCATCCGAATCCTGCGGAAAAGTTCCGTCTTCTCGCGTCGAGAGTCGCTGGGCAGAGTCGAAATAGTTTGGCACATTGGGCTGCCTTAAGTCGCTAGAAGCACACGCGTTTTGATCCTTACTTACATTTCATTCGCTGACTACGGAGAAGTTATTACGAAGTGAAAAAATCTCTTGTGTGAATATTTTCCATTTTTCGTCTCGCATCGTTCCTTTCTCCCTCGGTACTGTTCATAGTAGTTCCTTCATTTAAAAAAAATTTTTTCCTTCCCCATTTCCCCGGTGCCGAGCCCCCAATCGGGAAACCCAGCATTTATAAAAGGTTCATTTCCCCGCCAACAACCTACTCCCCGTGTTTCAATCAGTGAACCCACCCTCCCGTTCTGGGCGGCAGACGACACTATTCGGAGCACCAGAAGTAAGCGTCTATCCAAATAATGGCACTCAGTCAGACGTCGGTGTGAGCGAGATAAGGCGCTATAACCTTGGCAATTATTGCCGGGCTTTTGGTTCAAATGCCAAAAGTTCACCCATAGGCAAAAGGAGCATAAACTAATCTTTCTAGCATCTATGCTCCCAACGATATAGTACAAATTATCACACTGTTTATCTCTACATGGAAGCGTTTGGTACGGGAGGTCCACGCTTTCTTCCTTCCCTTGATTCAGAGTAGTAGAGCGATTTTAGATCTTTCTGGAATCGCTCTATTTCTTGGAATCCTCTCTGCGGCACACACTACGCAGTTGGCCTGGCCGATGACAAGAAAAATGGTGTACTCATGAAACCATCATTTTCCAGGATGCTTTCAAGAATTGGCTGCGTTAGTGTGAGATTAGATTAGATTAGGAATCGGAGGAAGTTTCGATCAACACATGTAACTGAAACCCTATAAGGATTCAGATCAAGCAAGGTATGTTTTCGTTGACTCAGCTAAATATGTATAACTTCTTCTTCTTCTTAGCGTTTTCAAGCTTATTGCTTTCACAATTAGCTTATCGCTTGCTCTCAACTAATTTTTGTTCTTCCCCCACACTTATAATTAAAAAGAGATTGCTGCCACTACCTATTTTTTTATTATTATTTTGTTGGGGGGGCACTTCCACCCCCCCCCCCCCGGGGGGGGAAAATTTTTCTTCCACAAAAAACCCCACCCCACCCCGGGGCCCGCCCCCATCCCCCCCCACCATGGTGTTTTTTTTAGCTGTGCCTTTACCGACTGAGCTAAGGGAGGCTATGTATAAATCGATTATATTTCTTTACTGTAACTTACAAAAGTAACTTACATTGAAGTGTAAACGATATTCAGTCAATTAAACACTTGCTTGAATGAGCTTGATAAGACATTTGATAACATGCTTTACAAAAAGTTACACAACTTATTATAAAAAGACGAAAACTTTTGAGGGATATGGATGTAATGTTGAATTGTAAAAAATAAATTGGGTCTATTCC
The DNA here is from genome assembly GCA_024533555.2 of Aedes koreicus. Classification (NCBI taxonomy): domain Eukaryota; kingdom Metazoa; phylum Arthropoda; class Insecta; order Diptera; family Culicidae; genus Aedes; species Aedes koreicus. Next base: position 77,615 of record JAHHFK020000773.1, on the reverse strand, counting down.
TGGATGCCGCTTTGTTTCATTCAGTAGATTGTTTATTAAATGTAGTCTTCGTTAGGTTATATTGTTATTATTTTTTCGAACATTCCGGAGTTTTCTTATGAATTTCCGTCCGATTCTAACGCTGGCCGTTTTCCCCTATAGATGGTGTGTGTGATGTTTAAAGAGGGACTTTAACCTATTGGTAATTCGTCCCAGACATATTAGAGCTTAGCAAGCAATTCGGTGTTTTCCAGGAACTTTAGCAGCAGAACCCATGGTCAACTGCTCAGAACTGTACAATTGGTAATCGATCATAATATGGCATACAGATAAGGGGAAACCACAACCGGTGCAGTGGGAGGGTTCTATTTTTTGTATTAAAAGCTATGGGTAAGTCGGGCGTGACCAATCCGAAGGCGAGTGAGAGCACGTCTGTGATTAGGAATATTGTCGGGCCAGGGTATGGGGACGGGTTTCACTGATCTAAGTGCAGAGCAGCTAATGTCTAATCTAATCTCACACTAACGCAGCCAATTCTTGAAAGCATCCTGGAAAATGGCGACTTCTTGAAAACATATTTTTTCTTGTGGTCGGCCAGGCCAACTGCGTAGCATGTACCGCAGAGATGATTCCAAGAAATAGAGCGATTCCAAAAAGAGTGTCTGAAATCGCTCTACTACTTCGAATCAAGGGAAGGAAGAAAGCGTCGACCACCCGTACCAAACGCTTCCATATAGAGTTGAATAATGTGATAATTTGTATTTAACGTTGGGAGCATAGATGCTAGACAGATTAGTTTATGCTCCTTTTGCCTGTGGGTGGACTTTTGGCATTTGAACCAAAAGTCTGGCAATAATTTGCCAAGGTTATAGCGCCTTATCTCGCTCACTGAAATTGAGGTTGAAATTTAAAATTTACAGAATAACACACTTTGCCTACACTGATATCCAAGCTCATCGATTTAGCACCACCCGGGGGAGACTTGGTCCTATACCCAATGATTTCATTATCTCCAATCCGCTCAACCAATCGCAATGTTTTGTGATATTGACGATTTTCACGCCAACGCGTCTTCGTGGTTGGCAGCACCCTCTCAGAATACAATGAAACTTTGTGACGTTTCAAGCGACTTTGCATATTTTGTTTTTTCAAAATGTATCTAGACTACCATTTGAAAAGGGCTTATGTTTTTGATCGATTTTTTTTTTAAATCAACATAACTCAAAAAGGACAAGACTTACGAAAAAGTGTATGTATGGATGACTTTTAGAAAATCGTCTGAACTTTTATGAAAAAAATTGTAAAAATAGTAAAATCGATTCTTACTCGCTAAACAAAAATATTTGAAAATTTGAATTCGATTTGCAAAAAATGGCTATCTTAGAATTTGATGAAAGTTTTTCTCAATAAAAGCAATATAATTTTCTAAAAGTTCGCCGTACATCGCAAGATGGGCACTTTTAAGGAAAAAAAAGTTTTTGAAACAACATTTTTTTCATGGCCTATTTTTACCGTGTGTCACGCAAACTCGTCTAGTTATGATCTTCAACACCGCTATAGAATCCGATAAAATTTAGCAGTCATAAAGAATTGAATGTATTGAACATCTTTGCAAAAAACAATAATCATCTAAACTAACATCTGAAAATGGTCAAAAACATTAAATTTCCCTTAACATCAGTAAAACAGAACCAAAAATGTACGTTTAAGTAAAAGTAGAGGCGATTCAAATAGAGGCTATTCAAATATGATAAGACTTGATGCATATCAATTTAAAGACGATTCAAATATAACTTTATTTGAATTGTCGAAATACTGTTTATGTCAATGAATACTCAAAGGTGTTGCTTGGTAAGGGTTTTATTTTATTTTATTTTTATATGTAAATTTTCACGTATTAGTAATTAACATAGCTTCATATATTTAATTTATAAATCATTCTTATACAAAGTAAATTTCTTTGGATTATCCTTTGAATCCTTTAGCTGAAAGTTGATTTTCAGAAATAGGTACAAAGCAATGGAATTTCTTGGTACCTGCTATTGTCTTTACGTAGCTATATAACTCCTCAAGTTCTTCTTACATGTTTGCATAATGTTCAGCTGATATGAAACAGAAATTCAGTTTTGTAAAACTTTTATTTGTCTGTTCAACTGCCTAGTCATATTGTTCCCGAGGAGTTTTGATTGTGTTTCCATAATCTTGAGCAAGGCTTGCTCTCTTTGCCATTCGCTTGAGAGTACCACCAATAGCATCACATGGACCTTTCCCATGAGACATTGCAAAGAAGTGCCATTCTGCTTCCAATCCATACTTGGACTTGAAATTGTACAAGCTGGCAAAGTTCTTTTTATTCTTCTAATGGGCCGCTGCTCCATCTGACGTGAAAATAATTGTTGAACAATATGTTGAATTTTGTTTAAGGAATTCTAGTAATTTTGAAAAACAACTGAACTGCTATTGATTCATGGATATTCAGATATTATGATAAATCTTTTGTTTTCAAATTTATTGTTCTTCTTGTAATATACTTCAAAAGGGTGTATAGTTGCTTGAGCATTATTCCAATGGTAACCCTGAGCTGTATTTTGAATGGTAAAATCACAAATTACAATTATTTCACCCTCTTTTAGTGAAGCTTTTTTGTTTCGCAGAAAAGGAGATTGTTCCTTATAAATGAAATCATGAATTATAAGCCTACCAAATTTCTCAACAAAATACGGAACAAACTCGTCCATTGTTTCCAAGTTACAACGATCGGTTGTTAGCCACTGCTGAAAAACAACATCTTCTTTGCCATCCCATTCTAATACTGATGAAAGTTCTCTATCGATACCTTCTGTACAAATACATTTTTCACATGCACGGAAATAAAAATCTGTAGTTCTGATTGGGATACTGGAAAGAATGTTATCAATAAACAAGATCAACCACCTGATTTGATTGTATTATCACAAAAGTTAAAACAAATTAATAATTTAAAAATAAACCTCTTTTCAAATGGTAGCCTTGATTTTTCAAACATTCAAAGACCTCTAAAAAATCCAAATTGTCATTATGATTGAATTTAATTGGCTTTATAAGACGAGTAGGCGTGATACACGGTAAAAATAGGACATGAAAAAGTTGTTGTTAGAAAAACTTTTTTTTCTTAAAAGTTCCCCATCTTGCGATGCAGGGCAAACTTTTAGACAATTATATTGCCTTTATTAAGAAAAAATTTCGTCCAATTCTAAGATAGCCATTTTTTGCAAATTGACTCTAAATTTTGAAATTTTTGTTTTTAGAATGTAAGAATCGATTTTACTGTTTTTACATTTTTTTTCATAAAAGTCCAGACGATTTTCTAAAAGTCATCCATACATCACTTTTTTTTAAGTCTTGTACTTTTTGAGTTATTTTGATTTAAAAAAAAAATCTATCAAAAAACTTAAGCCCTTTTCAAATGGTAGTCTAGATAAACTTTGAAAAAAAAACTAAGTATGCAAAGTCGCTTGAAAAAACATAGTCTACACACCCACAAAGTTTCATTGGATTCTGAGAGGATGCTGCCAAGCACTGGATGAGTTGGCGTGAAATTCGTCTATAGTAGACGGATTATTATAATTTGAGATAACTCAATGCAGACGTCATCCAAATTTGGCAGATCGACAGGCAATAGTTGGAGACCCACCTGGTACCTCATAGCTATATGCTTAGCGGCGGACCGGAAGATTTGATGAGCTATCTCCCCCTTACTGATCTAAGTGCAGAACAGCTGTTGTTAAATTATTTCTGGTTCCAGCTTTCACGAACTCGCGCCTTAGTCCATCTCTTGGTGCCTTCGGCTGGAACAGAAACATCCTCTGGATTTAAGTCCTGACCCACATTTGCCAATAGATCAGCCTCTTCGTTGCCAGTGATACCAGGGTGATCTTGTATCCAGCAGAAGCTGACCTTGTTGGCCAATGCCGATCGTTCGGCATCTTGAAGTCAGGGATGTTTAACAAAAGAGTATTTCATCTCGCTGTGGCAGCCAGCAGTCTGTGAAAATGACGGTAGGATTGGTTGATTGGGGCAAAACAGAGTCAGATGCTTTCATAATTCGACAAAGATTTTTCATTAGGACCTAACTGACAAACGTAAATAATGGCTTTTTCCGCGAATTACTTGTCCTTGAAAACTCGCCTAATCAATCCACCACGGTCATTTCGAAGAGGAAGAGTTCACCTATCCGCTAAAACTGGTGGCTTACATTGGTAGCCTTTGTACCACGAGAAATTTACGGAAGAAGCCATTGTTTACGTTTGTCAGTTAGGCCCTAATGAAAAATCTATGTCGAATTGTGTATTATAAATATGGAACAGGTAGAAGGAAGAGCAGAACTGATGTTGAAGGAGGGTAATTTACTTGTTATTCCAAAACCTAGTTTGTCGTTAGATAATGAGCCAACTGTATAAAGACTGGACTCGGAAAAAATGAGACACACAAAAATGATCACCAAAAATTCATTTTAAATCGGATACTTCTCAAATTTTCAGGGATTAGATAACTATATAGGGTAAGGAGATGTAATGTTAGCCTATCACCTTAATTCGGCCTATGTGCCAAGTATGTCATTAATTTAGCGATAATCAACAAAATCATGTTGTTATTAGGATGGTCGATGTAATCCGATGCAATTGAGACAATATTGATCAACTTATTGTTGTTCACTTCCGAGTAATCTTCGATTTCTTGAACTTTTGGGACATCATGATTTCGCTGGTTAAGCTGAACAGGTGATCTATACGAACTTCAAGTGATCTAAACATGGCTTAATTGAATCGATAAAGCAAGTAATGCAGTCTGGATGTACAGAAAATAGTTACACGTTACAAACTAACTGTTCAAATAGCTAAAATAACAACGACTTTACAAGAAAATAGTAGACCCAATGTTGGGGACATAGTTGTATGTTCCCAAATATGGCCTGTTGTATCAATAACGTAGTAAAAAGGTTGTTATTGGTAAAATTTGAAGTGGAAATGCATGAGTTTGAGGTTGTTTATATTCAAGTGGCTCATCTAAACACAAACCGAAGGAACAAAATCATTGCATAGTGAATTATAATGTTTTCATTATAGAATGGCTGATAAATCATATATAAACATCACTTAAGTGTTTCGAAGCAGTTCTATTTTAGTTTGTTTTGTGAAATTTTTAAGTAAAGCGAATAAAGCTGACAATGTCTTAATTCATAAAATTAGAAAAAAAAAACCCGTAGAAATACTGCATTTAGTAATAAATCCATCGAATGGGACGAAGTTGCATCCATGAATAGACCCAATTTGGTGCTTATAGACCGACATTAAATCCATATCCCTCGAAAGTTTCTGACTTCATAAAAAGAGTTGTGTAACTTTTCGTGATACATTCTACCAAATGTCTTATCAAACTTATTTTAGAAAGTGTATAACATGTTGAATCTCGCTTACAGCTTAAAAACTTTATGAGTTATAATGATAAATGTAATCGATCGTTGCATAATAGGCTGAGTCAAGGGACACATACCCTATTAGCTATGTTTTGGCATAATTTATTTATTGAATTTCCTCCCCCAAGCTGAATGCTCGTACATTTCTCTTAACACTGCTCATGAGATCTTGGGCGAAGCATTGTCCATCTTCCTTACACAATTGCTCCCAGTTTTTCTTCAAAGCTTCATCGGTTTTGAATGTTTTTCCGTTTTTCTTCAACTTCTTCTTCATTATCGCCCAAAACTTTTCGATCGGACGAAGTTCTGCTGTATTTGGCGGGTTCGCCTCCTTCGGGACCACATTAAAGGTTCGGGTTATTCTTAAAGTACTGCCGCGCCTTCTCTGGGTATTCCGTTTTCGGTTTTCGGCCGCTTCCAGCGCGCCGCTCGATGGTCTTCGTCTCCTGGAACATCTCCACACAACGCGGGACACGGTGGAATGGTGGATTCCAAGCCTTTTGCCGATCCATCTGTGCGACTGACCAGGATTATCGATCACCGCGCCCAAGATTTGTTGACGTAGCTCTTCTTGTTTCGTATGCATCTTGAAAACTACTTGAAAGATCGTGATAAGAATTTTGCACACATAAACATAACACTCTAAACTAGTATTACCAAAAATTTCATTAATTTTAACTTACGCGGTAAAAAGTTACACCCAAAACAAAGTGTCGCTTTTTTTCCGAGTCCAATCTTTATCCTCTTATAAACAGAAAATCCCAACTTTGTTTGAAGAACAAACTTCTAATATTCAAACAAATTTTTAGACCGGCCATGCTTTATGGTGTGCCAATATGGTCTAGTTGTTATGCTACTAGGAAAAAAGCACTTCAAAGGATTCAGAACAAAGTTCTGAAAATGATTTTGAAGCTGCCACCTTGGTTCAGTATTATTGAATTACATAGAATTTCAAACGTTGAGACTCTAGAAGAAATGTCCAACAAAATAATTCATAATTTTAGACAAAAAAAAAACCTCGCCGAGATGATAAAGGGTTTGAAAAAGCGAGGCCAAAAAGTCGGGCCCAAAAGCTATATGATTCGTTGTTAACTAAACATACAGGTTGCATCGTACATACGTGAAGGCTGACTAATTACAAATCCCTGGTAATAAATTCTACACTACGATGGACAGGGAAAGCCTAGAGTCTAAGTTTGAAGAACAGAAGATAGAAAAATTTGCGAAAAAATATCCCGTTTGGCAAGCCATCTATACGTATAATCAGCCAACCATTCATCTCAATCGGGAATATTAACAGTTAAATCTACATCAAAGATTGCCTTCAAAACGCCTATTGTCGCGTTTAAAGCAGCATTCTCAAAACACCCTGTTTTGGCCCGATTTGGCATCTTGCCACTACTTAACACTGACGAAGAAATGATACGAGGAAAATAATGTCATTGTGGTACCTCGTGACATTAATCCTCCAAACTGTCCAGAGCTCCGACCGGTCGAGAAATTTTGTGTAATAATAAAGGTTGATTGTCGGAAAATGGCAGGAGAGTCAGAATCGGTTCAAAACTTCAAGCAGAAGTAGACAAAAGCTTAGAAAACCAAAGGAGAGAAGCTTGTCCAAACTTTGATGGCAGGAGTCAAGTCAAGGGTCCGAAAGTTTGGGCGTGAGGGTGAAATTTAAATCTAGCATAGCAAAATTGTAAAGGAACATACTTGAGGAAAATAAGTGTTGAGAAAATGATGTGTTTGAATTTCTGTTAAACTTATAACGATCGTTTGATGATACGAAATTTATTTCCGGACACGCTTTAGTTCGAATCAATTCGGACTAGAGTTCAGTGTCTGATGCCCCGTAACGCACCACGAAAAGGTGATCTACCAGCATTACGGGTTAATAACGCACTTACTGTTGGCTAAAATCTGTTCAATTTGGTTCTCCAGCGAATCCATTTAGAATCACTTAAGCAAAAGCAAACAATTGCATACAGTACTCCATGAGCATCAGATAAGTGTTCATTAATGCAATTATCAAGCAATGTACATAGTTTCTATTTACGCAGTCAACGTATCCTGTAGCAACCTCGGTCACATAGCATACAAGTGTAAATCAATAGTAATTGAAATTAAGTGTGTCACTCGAGCAACAATCTACATCGAATTTTATATAAGATTAATTATTTAATCTCTCTATTGCTGGCTCAAACGGATGACCAATAAAGCGTTCATCGCCGGTAGATTGCTTTCAATTTATGGTCAAGCCAACTTTTCCTCTCTTCTGCAAATTACAGTGTTCCACCCAGGGATCGCAACAAACAGTCGCAAGTCGCTACTGTTACCGATTCACTCGATCACCCAATCGCGGACTAGAGATCAACACACGCGCGCTCTCCGTCCATGCCTAACTTATAACACTTGGACGTACGTTGGCGTTTTAGAAGCCACCACCATATTTGCTCTGTGCGCGGAGAAAAGTGGTTCTCTAATTATAAGCGAACGTTCTTTTATTTATTCATTTTTGTGATTGAATGATAGTCATCAGTCTGAACAGTGAAACAACCACCACGGCGAGCAGGAACGGTTGTTCGCATAATATTCACCGTAATACTCTTGCGAAAATCGGTAATTGCTGGGTAGGTACAAACTCCCAGAATCAGCCGTTCCAATGTTCTTTTCAACGCATGGAGTGAATGATCCATTTGTTGTTTGTTCCCACCGATCAACTTACTATAGGTGGATCAGCGAACTCCCTGAGCCACTGTGTGCACAGCAATCGAAAATGCCCACGCAGAATCTGATACGGTGTTGATGTTTTACGAGATTTCGCCTGCGATTCGCACAATTAATTTTATATTCATCGATTTACCACGAGGGGGGGAGGAGGGTTTTTTTTTTTTTTTTTTTTTGCGAGCGTGGGATTTAATTTCTCGATCGCCGTCAGTGTCCTCGTTGTGGGTCAAGTATTTTGTAATATCGATACCGAGTGTCTGCTCATTTACAACTACGAAGTTGCCTTGCTTGCTTCAAATGTCAAATTGAAGTCTAGAGTAGACGTAACTCTAGTAGAGTCTGAGATCAAATAGTGTACTAAATATGATCTTGTGATTTTGCTGATAATGATTACTCAGGTTGCTGTCGTTTTGGTCGTTTTGGTCGTTTTAACGGTTAAAAGATCAAAATTGATTGCAATAATATATTCCTGTGACATCAACTTTAAAACAGATCCTGCTATCAATGAGAGCAAATGTAAAATTCAAATTTGCTGTACTTTATTTCCTGTTGATAGCAAAATGAGAATTTAACTTGTTTAACTTGATGTTCTGTCAAGACAATGAAAACAAAACAATTTTTCTCAAAGAAAGATAAAACTAAGACTACAGCAACATGAAACTTAATTTGATATCAAATTTGACATTTGTGAAGTGAAATCAAATTTTGAGATCCATGTGATGTTGATATTAAAATAAGGTTTCGAATTGCTATCTTTCTGATGTTAAACTTTACTCGGGAAGTTTGCGATTTTATCATTACACTGTTAAATATTTTCGAGCCGGAGTGTGTTTTTACAAATCAGCTTCCATATATAGATAATCTAATGAAAATATTAACGGATTAGTTAACCAGTTTTTTAGATATATCTGTCGCCTTCTATGAAAACACGATTTCATATTCAATGTTTGGTACAAACATTGACAATTTTTTTAACTTGACAATTTTTTGAATTTCTTCAAACAGGTCTGAACGTATATTTTTGAATTGTAAAAGCTATAAAAATACGCAAAAGAATAAACGCAATTTTTTACTCAAAAACAGTGGTGGTAAATGTACAGTTTTCGCAAAACAGTCGCCTGCTGTGCAATGTTGAGGCGTGCTCACCAGCAATTGTGTTTAGATACAGTTCAAGCGAAGGCGAAGGATAGAAAACAGAAAATGAAAATTGTCGCCCTATTTTTGCTGACAGTTTCAAACAGTTTAGAAATTGCGTGCGACTGTATTTGGTAGCACGCACTTATTTGGTAAACTTTGGGCATGAGCTGTCAGTATTCATTGTTATAATTTGATTCCATTTAATAAACATCATAAAGGGCGATACGGTCAAAATTTGGTCAATATCAACTTGACGTATTTCTTTCAATTTTGCATTTAAAAAACCTGAACACCCCTCATTTTGAAGGTGTGTGTGTGTAGAATGTTGCTCCTATTTTGATTTTGGAATTCACTCTTCAGTTGTCAAAATGCCGTCCAAGCAAGAAGAGCAGCGTATCAAAATTTTACTCGCGCATCGCGAAAATCCGAGCTACTCGCACGCAAAGTTGGCAAAATCGCTAAAAGTTACCAAATCAACCGTTACAAATGTAATTAAAGTGTTTGGGGAACGTTTGTCGACAGCCAGGAAGTCTGGATCGGGGGGAAATCGAAAACCGGAAGCCGCTGAGACGACAAAGAGAGTTGCCGGTAGTTTCAAGCGAAACCCTAACCTATCTCTCCGAGATGCCGCAAATAAGCTGGGTGTATCGTCTACAACCGTGCATCGAGCCAAAAAACGAGCCGGACTATCGACTTACAAGAAGGTAGTGACTCCAAATCGCGATGATAAACAAAATACGACGGCCAAAGCGCGATCCCGGAGGCTGTACACGACGATGCTGACGAAGTTTGACTGCGTGGTAATGGACGACGAAACCTACGTCAAAGCCGACTACAAGCAGCTTCCGGGACAGGAGTTTTATACGGCAAAAGGAGGGGGAAGGTAGCAGATATTTTCAAGCACACGAAACTGTCAAAGTTCGCAAAGAAATATCTGGTTTGGCAAGCCATCTGTACCTGTGGCTTGAAAAGCAGCATTTTCATAGCCTCCGGGACTGTCAACCAAGAAATTTACGTGAAAGAGTGTTTGAATAAACGTCTGCTGCCTTTCCTGAAGAAACACGGTTGTTCCGTACTGTTTTGGCCGGATTTGGCATCTTGCCATTACGGTAAAAAGGCCATGGAGTGGTACGCCGCCAACAACGTGCAGGTGGTTCCCAAGGACAAGAACCCTCCCAACACGCCAGAGCTCCGCCCAATTGAGAAATACTGGGCTATTGTCAAGCGGAACCTAAAGAAGACCAAAAAAACTGCTAAGGACGAGCAGCAGTTCAAGGCAAACTGGCTTTCTGCGGCGAAGAAGGTGGACAAGGTGGCTGTACAAAATCTGATGGCAGGGGTCAAGCGTAAGGCCCGGCAATTCGAATTTGGAAAAGCGGAAGCCTAACTGAATATTTTTCCTGAATTTTATACTAATTGAACTTGAAAAAGAAATTTAATTTGATTTTTTAAATAAACGATTTCACCGATTTACACGCGTTTTCCCTTGACCAAATTTTGACCGTATCACCCTTTAAATATGTAGTATTAAGCCAGCAATCAACGAAATTCTGAGCAACTTAAATCTTTGTCGTGACTTTTTTTAAAGCATCGCCTGGTGGCAGGAGCAATGCTCCGTCGCCTATGGACGAATCCCAGGACGAAAAAAGAAGAAGACACCGAGGTGTGATAAATCTGACAGCTACCATGTTAATGAATAGGACGAAAATTTTAAAATGGTTCTAAAAAATTCAAATGAAATTTTAATTAAAAGCGGTTTGTGGCATGACATTTTCAGCAAAATAAAAATAATGCCCCACATTGTGCAGTTTTGGATATTTCTTCCATCTTACAACAAACCGCTTTTAATTAAAATTTCATTTGAATTGTTTAGAAGCATTTTAAAATTTTCGTCCTATTGATTAACCTGGGAGCTGTCAGATTTATCACCACTCGATGTCTTCTTCTTTTTTCAACTTGGATTCGTCTATATAAAAAAAAATGTCAAATCATTTTCTTGCATATCATGTTTACTTTTGCGTGCGTTCGATTTGGTCGTCATTTATTAAAGAAAAAGCTAACGCCCCATGTATGATGTATGATGTATGTATGATATGTACTACCACCCATTGTAGCACGGAAACTAAGTCCGACAGCAATGGGCTCTCCTCTCTGTTAGACTTGATCAAGCTTTAATAACCACTGATTATCCTAATTATGCCGTTGTATGAAGGGCCAAAAAGGGGTTGGGTGGATCGATATGCAACATCACTTATACGTATCCACAGGGATATAAAGAATCTCCTTCCAACAACAAGACTGAACAATTGGTCAAAAGAGCAAGCTATCTAACATGAAGATGCCCCAATGGGCGGGGAGAAGAGCCCGCCCTCTATTCACAAACTGTTAGCAATGGGGAGTTGGCATTCCCACTCTCCCCATCCAGAGTGCTTCAATCGGGTGCCCTGATGGTCCCTCCCATTCTCATGAAATATTTATATAATGGTGTATATATTTATGTAAATGGAAAATACTACAAGCATTCGTATCTATAATATATGATCTTCATTCGGTTGATCCTGAAATGCAAGAAATGTTGTAAAGTGCTAAAGTGTAGAAATCTGTGTTTCGCGCTTAAGCAAGTTTTCGTTCGTTTTCAGCGATAGCAGCATTTCACCACAATCTTAATTTGAGGTATCCTAAAAAAGTTTGTATAATAGCTACTAATAGCTTAATAGCTTAATAGCTTATAATAGCTTTATTGAAATTTTACAAAACTTTACAATTTATACATTTTAATTTACTGTTGCCATGGCCACTATTTGAAGCTGATTTTATAACAGCAATCCGCTTTTATTTTTGCTGACCTTATAGTTATTGCTACTGAGTTAGGCAAGGGAAGATTTAACTGGAAGGGAGTTAAAGATAAATGGGCAAAAAAACAATAAATAATCTTTGAATAATCTATGAAGTAAAAAAAATAAAACAATATTACCAAACATAATGATACTGTTAGTTATGATGAAGTAATGCAAAGATTGAAATGTAAAATCAAACACCAAATGGCACACAGCGCTGCATGAATCAAATCAGCTCAGAATTGGTAAAAAGTCCATTTGCAAACCGGAAGTGAAAAATACATTTAGCAATAAGTGCAAAAGCCTACCACAGATTCCGTAATATACTGGACATATATGGAATGCCAGGTGTCATAAATTGAAGGTATATTTCGTGTTTAAATCAGATACCGTTAAATCAGGTTTGTTGTATGAAAATGTGAAGGTCATGATATGATGTAAATAATATGATGTTGTAAAGAAATACTACATAATATACATATAATAATAAAATGCCGTTATTTGCCGTTATTTTATAATAATAATAAAATGCCGTTATTCCGCTGCGATGTTAGATGATTGAAACTCTAAAATAGCGAAAACTTCCAACGTGATATAATGAAATAAAGTTGATAACCTGGCAGCCTAGCAAAATAACAAAGAATATGAGTATGACTACTGCCCAAAAACGGAAACTCAAAAAATCCAAAACGAAAAAAATTAAAAATAAATGACAAGAAATTCTTCGATGACTCTTTTTTCCTACTGGGCCCCTAAATAACTCTCCACGTCTGTAAAATAGAAAATGTAGGATCATAAACAATTATATTTGTAAAGTCTGCATGTCTGCTGATCCTGCTGCAATTGTAGACAGACTTGCATTATCATAGCCACGGGGGAAGAAAACAATTCAAAACCATTACACAATACTTGGGAATTCCATGGATGATCTGAAATTATATACCGTATAAAGAATACTTCCATTTTTCGTGGTAGGGTAAGATTTCAGCATGCTACTTTATCGGGGTCACGCTGCCTAAATCGCCTTGGTGGGGCTGCCACCTAATGTATAGTTGACGCGATACAGCGTTTCTTACTCAACCGCTGGATGCCAGGGCAGACGCTGTTTGAGCAGCACCTCCTTGGTGGACAGACGCTCGACACGCACCTCCTCAATCTAGCTGAAGTCAGAAGGACAACAGTGCCCAGGCTGCACTACCAGCTAAGTACGCAACCCTTAGCTGGCGGTCTTTGTCATCTCTTGACCCGTGGAAGCATGAGGTAGGAACTTGTGAGGACCTTGTGAGGAGGTATGTTGCGGGGACGCACGCTCCATCCCAGGTGTCTACTCACCATTTTGCAGCCCAAAAAGCTAACGCCCCATGTATAGAAAAACTCAGATGAGTTTGTTTATTTAATCGTTAAATAGGGATCAAAAGCAGAACAATGTGGTCAGAATCCCTGCCACTGTATGATCAGGTGTTGACAAAATTCAATGGCTGTCTTCTCATGGACGATGAAACCTATGTAAAGGCCGATTTCAAACAGCTACCGGGACAAAAATGTTACTTGGCTACGGCTCGGGGAGATGTTCCTGCCAAATTAAAGATTGTGTTTGCAGATAAATTTGCACGTAAATACATGATTTGGCAAGGCATCTGTAGCTGCGGTAGGAAAACCAAGGTTTTCATCACTGATAAGACATTTAATTCAGAGCTGTACAGTCTCCAAAAGCGAATATTGCCATTCATCAGATCCCACAATGAACCTGTCATGTTTTGGCCAGATCTTGCAAGCTGTCATTACAGTAAAACAGTGCTACAGTGGTATGAAGCCAACGGGATTCAGTTTATACCGAAAGAACTCAACCCACCAAACTGTCCCTAGCTCAGAGCGATAGAGAGATTTTGGGCTATTATGAAGAGGAAGCTGAAGGTGAATGGCAGTGTCGTCAAAAGCATCAATGAATTGAGAACCAAGTGGAATAAGATTGCCAATACGATGGATGAGAATAATTTGCGCCGGTTGGTGAAACGTATTCCGGGAAAAGCCCGCAAATTTCTTCGAAATCGAGATGATTAATATTTTTTGTATTTTCCCTCTAAAGTTCACATAAAGTCGAACATTTTAGTAAAACAGAATATTCCCTGCAGCTAAATCTAGTTCAAGAGACGAAGACAGTGCTCAAGAAATAGCCAGTGCTATATTTACGAAGTCGAGGATTGAGTACGCAGTCTCCAGGATTAGATGGGATCTATCCGGTGCTGTTACAAAAAAAGCGAGGATATCACTGTTCCTCTTCTGACAAAGATGTTTAGGGCCAGTATGATACTAGAATGGGTTTAAGTTCAAAACAATGACTATTGCAGCATACCGGAAGCAGTTAATGTTCTAGTAAAAGATTTAGAAGTTTCTCCAAAATTAAAGAGGTGTTCAACCAATGAAAATGTTCGGATGCATGAAGTCAGTGGCTCGTAGGTGAAATCTGGTCAGCAGCAAAGAAGAAGACCTCTGGTTCCTTCCTGTTGCTTGGAAGTCAATTCGGGAAAGGAGTGCAGGTGCGTCGATTCCGCTCAAACATTTTGCAACGAGATATTTCGGGGTCGCTTCAGCAAATCGAGTCCAAGAAGCTGACATCGCTCGGAATACGGAGAAAGATTTTGAGGATCACGCCAGGGTAGACTTCTCAGCGCAATGCGTATGAGTCTACGTTTCACTCGCTCAATCCTGATGTGCCAAGAAAGGTGATAACGGCGGACACCAAACAAATCCCCGGCCTCGAGTTTTTTGTCGGTACGTCCCGCATGGAGGTTCCGGAAAAGTTCCGGAATAGAAAGATGGACAAATTCGCGAAGAAGTACCTGTTGTGGCCGGCGATCTGCGAGTGCGGACGATACAGCAAGCCGTTCGTTACAACCGGCACCATAAACGGGCAGATTTATCGAGAGGAATGCCTCCAGAAGGGCTTGCTGCCCTTCCTCCGCTCTCACCGTGGTCCCACGCTGTTCTGGCCGGATCTCGCTTCGTGCCATTACGCCAAGCCTGTAATGGATTGGTACGAAGCGAAGGGCGTTAATGTGGTCCCGAAGGAGGCGAACCCGCCAAATACAGCAGAACTTCGTCCGATCGAAAAGTTTTGGAAATTTTTTTTTTAAAAACACTATTTAAAAAAACTTTTTGAGCGTATTAGCAGAACTATTGTGTTTGGGAAACTAGGAGAATTTAAAATTAACACTTCATATGATCACTTTAACAAAAATAAAAAATAAAATATTGAAGCACTTTTTCAAAATTATCACTAGTAAACGCGAGCAAATTCCTTTAAATTCCACTATAGGAAGCTTCTCTTTTGACAGATAGGCCTATTTCGTCTGCGACTTACAGACTTCTTCAGTGTCGAGTGCTCGACTTGAAGGGAACATCACAGTAGGTCTAGTATTTATAGTAGGTTTGTTGATACCTGGATGTATGAGGTAGAGTGTGTGAGGGGGTATACTGAATGTGTTTATGTGTGTACCTCAAAGGTTGTTTGGTACCTCAAAGGTTGTGTGTTGAAATGAAAGGATATTAATTCCTACTTCGTTTGAAGGTAGTCAAATTGGCGTTGTGTTGTTTTTGTGATGTTGGTAGAAATTTAAACAGCCACGAATATCCGTTTCCTTGATCTTTGTTAAGCAATTTTTTGGAATTTTGTTTGTGGATTGCTATGCTTTCCGCTACATTTAGTTTCCAAGGGTTTGTGATATGCCTTAAAATTTGTATGTTATTTAAGTTTAAAAAATGTTCTTCGTTGAATATATGTTCAGCTACTTTTGATTTAAAATGGTGTATGATCCCTTTTTCGGTGTCTTTGTTTGCTTTAGTGACTTCTGCAATATGTTCTTTGAAACGAATATTGAGATTACGTTTAGTTTGTCCAATGTAAACTTTTCCGCAATGGTCACAAGTTATTTTGTAGACCCCGGATTTGCTAAGACTCTCAATGGGGTCTTTAGCAGAACCTAAGAGAGTTTTAAGCTGATTATTTTTACTAGTAAAAACTATTTCAAAACCAAAGTTCCGTAGGATTGGTCGTAATTGTGTAGTGTGGCTATCGTGTGTCATTGCTATTCTTTTAAGTTGGGGTTGTGTTTCTGTTAGTGTGGTGAGGGATTCTTTGTATTGTTTTTGTGTTTTTTTGTTGATTACGTTTTGTATTAGTCTTCGGGAGTAACCATTTAAGTGTGCTGTGTCAAAAATGTATTCGAGTTCTTTAGTTATGCCGTTTGGACTTAGTGGTAATGTCTGTATTCTGTGAATCATGTGATTAAATGATGCTATTTTGTGTTGGTATGAATGATTAGACGTATGTGGTATTGTACGTTGTGTATTTGTTGGTTTTCTGTAAATTTCAAATGAGAGTTTAGATTGTTCTTTTACTACAAGCAAGTCTAAGAATGGTAATTTATTGTCATTTTCAATTTCATAAGTGAATTCAATGTTTTTATGTGAGTTGTTTAAAGTGTTAAGGGTGAGGGGTAGGAGATCTTTCTTTAAAATGCAAAACACATCATCAACGTATCTACACCAAACTGTAGGTAGTTGATTCGTATCTTGTAATTGTTTTTCGAAATTTGCCATAAATATTTCGCTCAGAAAAGGGGAAAGGGGGTTACCCATAGGGGCGCCTTTTAATTGTTTATAATGTTCGTTTCTGAAAGAAAAATAATTTTCTTCCATGCAAAGTTGTGTAAGTTTTATGTATGAACGTACTTTTTTCTTCCATGCCATGTCGTCATTTTGAAAGAGTAACCAATTCTCTAATAAGTTTAAAGTTTCTTTTACTGGAATACTAGGAAAGAGGGATTTGACATCAAACGATACTAAAATTTCATCTTCATTTATGTCTACGTTATGGACGAGCTCTGTGAAATGTTGTGAGTTTTTAATTGCTCGACTGAAAAATTGTTTTGGCATGTTTTTAAATTCGTTAACTAACCATTTTGCTATTTTATGGGTGGGTGATCCTATTGCTGAAATAATTTCACGCATTTCGTTGCCAGGTTTGTGAACTTTTGGAAGACCTTTAATGGTAGGCAATGAAGGATTTGATTCTTTAAGATTGTTAATTTCATTACCAAATGATAATTTGCACTCTTTGAGTGTTTTTTCCACACGTCTTATCATTCCCGGAAGGGGATCTGATCGCTGTTTTCTGTAGGGGCCATTATTTAATTTTTCTAACATGATGTTTTCGTAGTCTTTTTTATCTATTATTACTGTACAATTTCCTTTGTCTGATCTCAAATAGTAGACCGGTTTTCGTTTTAATTCTTGGAGTATTTTGTGTTCTTGTGTAATTTGTTTGTTTTGTGTTGTGTGTGTATTTTTAAGGATATTTGCTGTTTCTGTTCTGATTTCTTGTATTTGTGAAGTGTGTAAGTTGTTAGTATTTATTGCTGTCTCTATGTCGATTATTGTTCGTGTATTGTCAGGATTTGAATTTATTGCGTAATTGAGTCCTTTGTTAAGTAAATTTAGTTGTTCTTCTGAGAATTGTTCTGGAGAACGGTTTATTACTAAGCCTTCTATATTTTGAACTATATTTAACTTTTTAGATTTTTTAGGTTGTGACTTTTTGAGTTTTTTGAATTTTTTGTCAAGTAATTTTCTTTTTCTTTCCGATTCGCAACGTACCGCGACTGTTACTTTTGTGAGAAATGTTGAGAAACTATCTGGGTACTGTTTGGCTAATTTTAAATGTAATGAATAACATTCTAATGTTTTTGTGTTAAGTTTGCTGTGTAATGCTTTAATACTGATACGCAATAGATCCATTTCCATGTTTTTAATTATTTTGGTATTCGTAGCAGTTTTAACTTTAACCTTGTGACTTACTGGTGTGATCCTTTGTTGAGAACAATATGACTTTGCTGGTTATGCTAAACAGATTATCTACACGATCTTCGACTGATCTCAATTAGCAGAAATTTAACCTATAAACCGAATAATACAGCTAAGATGTACAGAAAATAGTCACACGTTATAAACTAACAGGTCACATAGGTAAAATTACAATCATTTAACAAGAAAACCATAGGCCCAATGTTAGGAACATATTTTTTTCCACCTTCCCAACTATGGCCTGTTGTATGGAAAGCGTAGTAAAAATGTTGTTATTGGTAAAATTTACAATAAAAATGTCTGAGTTTCGGTTGAAAGTTTTTCATATGAGTAATCTTAACACAAACTAAAGGAACAAATTCTGTGAAGAATGAATTATAATGTTTTGATTATCAAATGGTCGCTAAATCATATGTGAAAACCACTTAAGTGTTTCTTAGCAGTTTTAGTTTAGTTTTATTTATGAAATTGTTTGTAGGGTAGAGCGAATACAGCTAGAAACGCATTGAATCAGAAAATCAGAAAAAAAAATCGTACGAAGACAACATTTAATAACAAATCTGTCGAATGGGACGAACTTGCATCCATGAATAGACCCAATTTGGCGCTTATAGACCGAAATAACATCCATATCCCTCGAAAGTTTCTGACTTTATAAAATGAGTTGTGCAACTTTTCGTGATACATACTACCAAATGGCATATTGAACATATCGATTAAAGTGTATAACTAGTTAAATATCGCTTCCAGCTCAAATACTTTATGAGTTATAGTAAAAAATGTAACCGATTGTTGCATATTAGGCTGAGTCAAGGGACACATACCCTAGTTATTTAATCCCTGAAAATTTGAGAAGTATCCGATTTAAAATGAATTTTTGGTGATCATTTTTGTGTGTCTCATTTTTTTCCGAGTCCAGTCTTTATATCCATATTCCTCAACAGTTTTCGTATAATAAAATAAGTAATTGAACTTTTCGTAGCTCAGAACAAAAAGGGTGTTGATAAGCTTATTTAAGCAAACATATATCAAGTATAATGTCGTTTGTTGCTCAATTACTTTATGTGTTACAATCAATAACCGTTGCATACTAGGCTGTGGTAAGAGACACATACCATAAATTAAAAAATGCAGAAAATTTCTAAACCATGAAAACTGCCGATAAACTCTGACAATTCCGTTTGCATACTTCTGGGAAAATTTCCGGATTTTCATTTCCGGACAGTAGTCTATACTATGAAGGCAGTCTTCCACCTTTTCCGCCCTGCATAAAAGAAACACCGTGAACTTGAACGAATACATAACGGACTCGTTATGGCGAACTTGAACCAAAATAAACCGAAAAGTACCCGCACCGTACGTAGCGGTCGATCGTACACCTTCATCGAGAGGCGTCAATGTGGTGTCAGTGTGGTATGCAAATCAGTCAGCTCCCAGTCAGCAATCAGCCATAAATATGTAGTGAGCAGCCGTCTACGACAAAACAACAACATTATCGACATAAATCTCGTTTATCCTTTTTAGCCTTTTTAGCTGGGGTCGGATTCTCTCGGACGGTTGCTGAACTGATACCGATGGATTGAGTCGTTCGTTGTTGTGAAATTCCTAGAACATTATTTTCGCGCACCTCACCTGCCTGCTAACGACGACGATGACGGGCGGCGGCGCCATTTAGCATCCGGCAGAAGAACTACTTTCCTTATATGGGTAGTGTTTTGAGTGGTGCCTAGTGGATGGTTCGTTTCAGGAACTAAATTTTCATAGTTACCGGATTATGAATGAGATAAATCGTGAATGGTATAGTTAACAGTTAAAACTGTTTTTAAATCTGTCTGCGCAGAAGGTTACAAAGGAATGCTGGGGTATGGCTTTTTGAACAAAGACTCACTATAACTGGCTGGGTTGCTTGATGATCCCGATCCGTCCAAAATGGAATGGTGGCGGTGACAGAGATATACGAACAATTCTATTCATTGGAGTCATGTTCGTCGCCCATATAAAAATCCATTTATACAATTACCATAAACAAGTAGCTGGACGGAGCAAAAGCGCAGTCGTGACAAAGTAATTTGTCAATCATGTTTTGAAAATCTAGAACCTGAGTACAATGCAGAACACCCTGACATTGCACGTGTCCGTTCGCATTCATATGTTGGATCTCGGAGTGAGCTTCCGGCGGGTTATTTTGCACACGACAGACGACAGTGATATTGAGCCACGGGTTTCATATATGGGCATAAGCTCATATTTCTCTTCAATCGATTATGTCCGCCGACTGGGAAGAAATCGGCGCCATTCGTTGTTAAGCGATATACAGCTAAATAAACTATCTGCGATCAACGACGACGGTCAAGGCCGTTCCGCAGCGGTTCTTCCTCGAGTCGATTACTTCCTCTTTAGGGCATCCAACTCTTGCCTCTAGGCGAACTTGCTCCAACCCATCTCAGAGCACCAACGTTGAGTGAATGACTCACAACCATTGTTTTGAACCCTATCCATGCTAAATACTTCACAACAATCCAAAGGGGTCTCCATATTTGGCCGCATCCAGAGCACACACATTGACCGTTCGACGATCACAATCAACACGTCCTCCCGCATAGTCACCGTGCCATGTTGGAAGTTTTCTTGTCTTAAACGACCACCCTCGCACACATTTCTCCGACCATTCATCAGTTCGACCTACTCCACTGGCTGAGCGTTGTTCCCCCCCTATTACCTGCAGCAGGAGACCGTATGAATACGATCATTACCCGATCGTGCAAGTGGAACCTAAAACAAACAACACGTTTCATTCGCCGGAGAATGAAACTTCTTCAGCCTGGCAGGCACCTCCTTCGCGAACAAGCCCGACGAAAGATTTAGGCGTGCGGCAGATTTAACACACACGGGCGACGCAATCCAAACAGGTACCGATAAAGCTGACCATTTTGGAGTGGAAATTGGCGAGATTAGATGAGGACCGAGCGGCGGCGATCAGACAGATTTAGATGCCTGCCTTGGGGGGCGGCTCGGTTAATATTTTTGGTAATCCAATCAAAAACTTGTTTGCAATTAGTGCGAATTAATTAGAGATGATGTTGAATGACCTTTATTGGGGATGTCGGTGGATATTTTATAATAACTGTGAAACCTTACGATTTTATTGCGATTGGAAAGCAATAACTTTGGTCTCTCATTCAAGGATGGTTTTTGAAACGAATGTGAGTAGGGTTAGCCCTTAAGCTTAGCTTTGGCTTTAGCTTAGCTTTAGCTTAGCTTTAGCTTAGCTTTAGCTTAGCTTTAGCTTAGCTTTAGCTTAGCTTTAGCTTAGCTTTAGCTTAGCTTTAGCTTAGCTTTAGCTTAGCTTTAGCTTAGCTTTAGCTTAGCTTTAGCTTAGCTTTAGCTTAGCTTTAGCTTTGAGCTTTAGCTTAGCTTTAGCTTAGCTTTAGCTTAGCTTTAGCTTGCTTTAGCTTTAGCTTTAGCTTTAGCTTTAGCTTTAGCTTAGCTTTAGCTTAGCTTTAGCTTAGCTTTAGCTTAGCTTCAGCTTAGCTTTAGCTTAGCTTTAGCTTAGCTTCAGCTTAGCTTTAGCTTAGCTTTAGCTTAGCTTTAGCTTAGCTTTAGCTTAGCTTTAGCTTAGCTTTAGCTTAGCTTTAGCTTAGCTTTAGCTTAGCTTTAGCTTAGCTTTAGCTTAGCTTTAGCTTAGCTTTAGCTTAGCTTTAGCTTAGCTTTAGCTTAGCTTTAGCTTAGCTTTAGCTTAGCTTTAGCTTTAGCTTAGCTTTAGCTTAGCTTTAGCTTAGCTTTAGCTTAGCTTTAGCTTAGCTTTAGCTTAGCTTTAGCTTAGCTTTAGCTTTTAGCTTAGCTTTAGCTTAGCTTTAGCTTAGCTTTAGCTTAGCTTTAGCTTAGCTTTAGCTTAGCTTTAGCTTAGCTTTAGCTTAGCTTTAGCTTAGCTTTAGCTTAGCTTTAGCTTTAGCTTAGCTTTAGCTTAGCTTTAGCTTAGCTTTAGCTTAGCTTTAGCTTAGCTTTAGCTTAGCTTTAGCTTAGCTTTAGCTTTAGCTTAGCTTTAGCTTAGCTTTAGCTTAGCTTTAGCTTAGCTTTAGCTTTAGCTTAGCTTTAGCTTTAGCTTTAGCTTTAGCTTAGCTTTAGCTTAGCTTTAGCTTAGCTTTAGCTTAGCTTTAGCTTAGCTTTAGCTTAGCTTTAGCTTAGCTTTAGCTTAGCTTTAGCTTAGCTTTAGCTTAGCTTTAGCTTAGCTTTAGCTTAGCTTTAGCTTAGCTTTAGCTTAGCTTTAGCTTAGCTTTAGCTTAGCTTTAGCTTAGCTTTAGCTTAGCTTTAGCTTAGCTTTAGCTTAGCTTTAGCTTAGCTTTAGCTTAGCTTTAGCTTAGCTTTAGCTTAGCTTTAGCTTAGCTTTAGCTTAGCTTTAGCTTAGCTTTAGCTTAGCTTTAGCTTAGCTTTAGCTTAGCTTTAGCTTAGCTTTAGCTTAGCTTTAGCTTAGCTTTAGCTTAGCTTTAGCTTAGCTTTAGCTTAGCTTTAGCTTAGCTTTAGCTTAGCTTTAGCTTAGCTTTAGCTTAGCTTTAGCTTAGCTTTAGCTTAGCTTTAGCTTAGCTTTAGCTTAGCTTTAGCTTAGCTTTAGCTTAGCTTTAGCTTAGCTTTAGCTTAGCTTTAGCTTAGCTTTAGCTTAGCTTTAGCTTAGCTTTAGCTTAGCTTTAGCTTAGCTTTAGCTTAGCTTTAGCTTAGCTTTAGCTTAGCTTTAGCTTAGCTTTAGCTTAGCTTTAGCTTAGCTTTAGCTTAGCTTTAGCTTAGCTTTAGCTTAGCTTTAGCTTAGCTTTAGCTTAGCTTTAGCTTAGCTTAGCTTTAGCTTAGCTTTAGCTTAGCTTTAGCTTAGCTTTAGCTTAGCTTTAGCTTAGCTTTAGCTTAGCTTTAGCTTAGCTTTAGCTTAGCTTTAGCTTAGCTTTAGCTTTAGCTTAGCTTTAGCTTAGCTTCAGCTTAGCTTAGCTTAGCTTTAGCTTAGCTTTAGCTTAGCCTTAGCTTAGCTTTAGCTTAGCTTTAGCTTAGCTTTAGCTTAGCTTTAGCTTAGCTTTAGCTTAGCTTTAGCTTAGCTTTAGCTTAGCTTTTTAGCTTAGCTTTAGCTTAGCTTTAGCTTAGCTTTAGCTTAGCTTTAGCTTTTAGCTTAGCTTAGCTTAGCTTTAGCTTAGCTTTAGCTTAGCTTTAGCTTAGCTTTAGCTGAGCTTTAGCTTAGCTTTAGCTTAGTTGTAGCTTAGTTGTAGCTTAGCTGAGCTTAGCTTAGGCTTAGCTTTAGCTTAGCTTAGCTTAGCTTAGCTTAGCTTTAGCTTAGCTTTAGCTTAGCTTTAGCTTAGCTTTAGCTTAGCTTTAGCTTAGCTTTAGCTTAGCTTTAGCTTAGCTTTAGCTTAGCTTTAGCTTAGCTTTAGCTTAGCTTTAGCTTAGCTTTAGCTTAGCTTTAGCTTAGCTTTAGCTTAGCTTTAGCTTAGCTTTAGCTTAGCTTTAGCTTAGCTTTAGCTTAGCTTTAGCTTAGCTTTAGCTTAGCTTTAGCTTAGCTTTAGCTTAGCTTTAGCTTAGCTTTAGCTTAGCTTTAGCTTAGCTTTAGCTTAGCTCAGCTTTAGCTTAGAGATTAAGCTTTGGCTTAGCTTTAGCTTATCTTTAGCTTATCTTTAGCTTATCTTTAGCTTAGCTTTAGCACAGCTTTAGCTTAGCTTTAGCTTTAGCTTAGTTTTAACTTAAGCTTAAGCTTTGCTTTAGCTTTAGCTTAGTTTTAACTAAGCTTTAGCTTAGCTTTAGCTTAGCTTAGTTTTAACTTAGCTTTATCTTTGCTTTAGCTTAGCTTAGCTTTGCCTTAGATTAACCTTATATTAGCCTTAGCTTAGCCTTAGCTTAGCCTTAGCTTAGCCTTAGCTTAGCCTTAGCTTAGCTTCAGCTGAGGTTAAGC
Source organism: Aedes koreicus (assembly GCA_024533555.2). Taxonomy (NCBI): domain Eukaryota; kingdom Metazoa; phylum Arthropoda; class Insecta; order Diptera; family Culicidae; genus Aedes; species Aedes koreicus. Next base: position 53,701 of record JAHHFK020000773.1, on the reverse strand, counting down.
AAGGCAAACGTAGCTGAAGCATTGACCGAACCGAAGCTAAGCTAAACTAACTATGTTAAACATAACGTTAAGGTGAGCTTAAGTTAAACCTAAGGTTAGCTTTATTAAGTTGGAGCTTCGATTCGTTGAAGGTGAAAGCTAAGGTAAAGCTAACGTTAATTCATGCTAAAGCTAAGCTAAAACAAACTGATCCAAAATTATAGCTGAGATAAACTGAAGCTTAAACATAGCCATTTCCTTTCTATTAGGTAGAGCTGAGCTTATCTGAACCAAAAATAAATTAAAGATTAAAACGATGCTAAAGCATATGCGTAAGCTAAGCTAAATCATAAGTTGAAACTAAGCTAAAACATCGGCAAAAGCTAAGCGTAAACTGTAGTAAAGCTTTGCTAAGCAAAGGCTAGCGCTAAGCTTATGCTCATCCAAAGCTCAGTAAAAGCTAAGCTAAAACCAAGTTAAAGTAGTGAAGGCTATCGCCAAAGCATATGCTTAAGTAAAGTTAAAGCTCAGCTAAGGCATAGGCTAATACTAAGCTAAAGTTGAGTTAAACCTAACCGAAAGTAAAAGTTAAGATAAACGTAGCTACAGCATAGGCTAAAGCTAAGCTAATGCTAAGCAAAAGTTAAGATAAACGTAGCTACAGCATAGGCTAAAGCTAAGCTAATGCTAAGCTAAAGTTAAGTAAAGCTAACGCTTGGCTAACGTTGGACTAAAGCATAGGCTGCAGCTAAACTAAGCTAAACTGATGCTTAGCTAAGACATGGGCTAAAGTTTAGCTTAACCTAAGCTAAGTTATAGCTAAGCTACAGCTCAGCGCAAGCTTAAGTTAAGGTGAACGTGGTTTTATCATAGGCTTAAGCTAATCTAAAGTTAAGAAGAGATAAACCTTGGCTACAGCTAAACTAAAATTAAGTTAAAGCTTAGATAAACCGAAGTTAAAGCTAAAGTTAAGGTTGAACATAAATAAAGCATAGGCTCTCGTGAAGTTGATGCTAAAGGTAAGCTACGCTATAGCAAAGCTAAACCTTAGTTAAAACAAAGTTAAAGTTAAGCCAAAGCTATACCTAAGTTAAGGTACAGTGGAGCTAAAGCTAAGCTCTTTTAAGCTAGATCTATGCTAAATCTAGGCTAAAGCTAAGCTAAAAAATAAATTAAACCACAGCTAAACCAAACTGAACCGAGGCTAAAGCTGTGCTAGACTAAAGCTGATCTAAGGTTAGCTAATGTTAAGCTAAAGCATAGGCTAATGCTAAAGCTAAGCTGATGCTAAAGCTTAGCGATGCTAAAGCTTAGCAATGATCAAGCTTTGCTTAAGCACTGTTGGATTTCCGAGATACTATTTATTTCTATTGAGTATTTTGCACAGAAAATTGGCTTCGGCAACTTGATGGGATAACTTCCTGCTAAAATTTCCCGTACCCAGTTCAAGGAGATGGGGCGAAATGTACCATTCAATATTATATGCTCAAAACGCTGTTGGTAGTGATCAGCTTTTTGTATGTCTGTCTGAAGTGACTTTCAGAAAAATAAATAAAAATTAAACTCCTTGAAAGCCATGGCCGATAGTAAACATGAGTTACGGAAGCATTTTAGTAGTATTTTCAAGTAAAGTTGTGGTTTCGCTCAGATAGCTAATGAAAATAGCAATGAAATTCGAGGAGAACCAATCCCAACTGACTTTTTTTCCTATAAATTTGTTGCGACAACTCGATTTTTAGCGTATTTTTGTTTGGCTGGACTTAGTTTAAAACAAAAAAGTGAGTTGGGCACTAAATGGAGGAACTGGGAGAAAATGTTTTTAAAATGTGATATCAAAAAGAATCGCCTGCTACGCAATGCTCTCCATAAATAATTACAGAACTGTTAATCTTAGCTCTTGAATTGTGGCCTTCACCATTGATTTCGATTAATCAATCGATATCTGGGTAAAGATTTATTTTTGAAAAACATGCTTCTTACAACCGAATACTTAACTGGCAACGGTGGTCTACAATTCTCATCTCATACGAACCTTAATCGCCATGTTGCGGCACGGTCAGACCTCACTCAATTTAGATTAAACCTTGTAACAGTGCTTATTTAAGCCAACATAACAATAGGACTGCCCACCACTGCCATCAATTCTAACCTCAAAATGGCTCAAATCGATTGAGAAGAAAATTTCCAATTTTTATGCTTCTGATTTCCGATTCGCAACAAAGCTGATCCCTCTCTCGTTCGGTCCTTGTAGTACCAAAAAAAAAAACAGCACTCATGACGTCGATTTTCCTCTTCACTTGATACGACATTTTCGGCTTCTATTGTATGGCGCTCTTTTGATTTGCTACCGTCATCTTTCCGATGTCAAACAATGGTGCTGGATGATGGCTCTGGAGAAGTGGTTGAGCATTTTCCTATTCTCACAAATGGGGATCCTCTTAGCGGAGATATCATTTTCCTTCGCTTTGAGGTTAGAACCGCACCCCAGCCACCTTCTACATACTTTCTTTTTCCGAGTGGTTTGCGAATTTGCGAAGAAGAGTCGTTGATCCCCGGAAGACAATCGACGAACAATAAGCGGATTATAGAATGTGGCATTGTTTTCCTGCCAGGTTAAACGATTTCAATTGATCGAATTCGCAAGGTGGAAATCTCGAGGAAATTGATTGTTGAAGCTTGAATTTTCAGGAAATGATTTCCCAATCTAGTTTTCTGAAATAACTCTGTAGTTAGTAAACTAATGACCGTTCAATCGTCACCATCACCATCGCCACGAAGATTCAACGGTGTCCACTTTGATTTACCTCTTGAGTCAATAAACCGAAATGCCCCTCTTCTGATGGACGATAACGAATGCGGAGCACCATCCGGACAGCATGCTCCATTTTACGAAATCGAACAATCAAACATAAATCGTTCATACCGACCCAAAACGAGGTGTTTCTTGTTCTTCGTTGTTTATCTTTGGGAACCGGTCCGATGCGAGTCTATCACTGTTCAAACATCGACCTTTTCCTAGCGCGTTGCAGCGACTCCGATTCGTTTCATTGAACCTCAACTATAGTGCTCCTATCGACAGTGCAGCGTACGTGATAGAACGAATCGAGGTATGTTTACATACTGATAGCACGACACTAACTATATAGAATGTTTTCGTTAGATAAGGGGATGTCAGATTGAATGTGTGATTCATAAAAATCCATTTTCCTGGAAGTTCGATTGGAATCGTTTATGATTGCACACACAAGCTTTATCCACTCAAACACACTTCGGCACCAACGCCATTAGGAGCACAAAAGGAATACTCTTCCGAACCGTTAATCCCTTGTTCCAAACTCCCACTCCATTCTTTTAATCCGGCATTTACCTCAAACGAACAGATCACCACTCGACGACAATGTTGTCATTCTAATTCCGCATAAGTGCTGCTTGACAGTGACAACGACGAAGATGACTACACCACCATGGGAGCATGTTGACAATCGTCTTTATTTTTAGTACCCCTCGTCTGGAATTCAACTCTGATACGACAACGACTGCCACAGAAAGCTGCATAGCGGAGGGATAAAGGGCATGACACATCAAATACTGCTACTGCCAGCCCTGTGTGCCGCAGTGATGTGTGTTGTGGATAATGGATGCATTAAAGGCAAATATTTATAGCTGGCAGCTACCGGGTAATGGATCCCCGTTTTCCCCGGACTGCATCGCACTGTTTGTCGCCAAGAGCGATAAGCACTCAGCGCGCCCAAAACAAACGCATTGTCTAATTGGACTGCGGGACAAATTAACATTCCTTAGATTCAAAGACGATGGGAAAATCGCCTTCACTGGGGCATGGTCGGAAACATACTCCCCTCGGATTAACCTGGAACATAAGTCAAATTTTCCGGAAGCTTGTTCAAATGCGATTGACGATGACAGGATCTGGCTGGGTGGGTGTCACATGTGCGTTAATGATCTACTTTCTTCCGAGAGATGTCGCCGCAGACGTGTCGGCTGTCACACGGCGGAGACTACTGCGAGCACATTTTTCATGGCACCGAGAGTCATTTGTTTTGATGAATAGAGTCAAGTTCACTGACATGGCGTTTTCTGAACAAACGAAAAAGGGGAGCCATGACATGGGATTAAATGTGAATGGTGCAAGGAAGTGGTGGTTTTTGATCGAGAATGTTTTGCATCGATTTTGGTATTTGGCTTCTAGAAACTGTTTTACTTTTTTTTTCCCATGACGATTTTTATATTTTCCTGATAATCCCAAGAATCTTAACACGTTCAATTTCATTTGTTTTACCTCGAGATTTCGACACAGTGATAATCCAAAAAGCCAATCATCTATGTATTTTCTTGTTTCATGGATCGACAGAGACTATATTTCCCAAAACCGAAGTGATAATTGCCATTATAAATTCCCAACCGTATCCCATTGAAGCATAATCATGAGCAAGATTGACCGCCCGAGGTTGCTACTCCGGTATTGCTGAAATGACACAGAGAACCAACAGATGATGATTGGGACTAATATACATCTTCAATGAGTAAAAACTGGTGATTCCAAACTGAGGCATTATCTGCGCCGGGCTCATTCGAGTGCATTGCCACGAGAGATCTCTAGGATGTTGGTTCAAAGGGTTGGATTGGTAGCGGGGTATGTTTTCGTAAACGATATTCTTTTTAATCTTTGTTTCAAATTATTCTCTATTTAGTTGGTTTTAAGGGGATGCACAAAAAATATAAAATATATCCCCCCATAAAATATCACAACAAAAAAACACACTAAAAAACCAACCTATTTACCGAACCCTTTCCAACCTACCAAAAAAAAAAAAAAACACCCCAGTAATGATTTTGGAATTTTATTCAATACCACAACCGGACGCTCGCATCTTACGCTTAACTCCATTCATTACCCGAGCAAAGGCTTATACCAAAGTGATAACAAATCTGATATCTGATTATCACTGTTTGATCACTAAATATGTTATCATTCAGGCTGCATAAACAGCCAACATAACAAAAGGGATAACAAATTAATATTCGTTAGATATCACAACATTAACTCGTTTTATTATCGTTGAGTTCATTTTGATAAAAAATTTTGTGATATGAACAAATTACTTGAGATAATTTCAAATTATGTTATTAACATGATATCAAATTCATACACTAATAACTGAAGTACTGCTTCTGGTGAAAAGCTCAATTTCATCACCACGACATGCTGGTGATATTCAGCATTAATCAGCATGCTGGTAGTATTCAGTAACGTTCGTGAAAAATCGTCTTTAAAAATTGATAATAGATGATAACAAAATTATTCAATGTTGATAATTAATTTTGTAATGTAGGTGTTAAGGTGAGATCAAAATGATATCTGAGATAACAAAACTTGTTACTTATTTGATATCCGTTTGTTATTTTACTTTGCTAGGGTAGGCCACACCAGCTTCTTCTTTCTCGAAACCCACACCCCCCTCTTCCTCTCCTCCTCCTTCTATTTCCTCTGATTTAGAAAAAGAAAAAGAAATAGACAACCCATCGATGGGCGGCACCCCCACCCACAGGTCCATCAAGAAGTTGGTAAGCGACCACTCCACCCCCGTGCCCCGTGTAAAAATAGTGCAGAAGGCGCCCCAGACCCCCCCGCCGCCCCAGCCGCGGGGGAAAAAAGGGGGAGGACGGCCCCCCCGGAAACAAAGGAAAATGGGGGATTACTTCAAGCGTAATCCGAACCATTCGATTCGGGACGTGGCCAAGAAGGTCAATTCTTCCGTCTGGTTTGTCTGGACAATGAAGGGGCCGGACTTCATGTCTTCAAAGTAAGTAAGGCGCCTACCGGAACCGGAATAACAGAAAAACAGAATACGGTGACAAAATCCGGCAATAGGAAGCTGTTCCGCGAGTGGTTGGTGCAGCTGAAATACATCGGGCGACGAGGCGTACATTAATGCGGACGCCAAGCAGATCCCCGGCCTAGAGTTTGTAGCAAGCCTGAATTTCAATTGAAACGCTATCGACGGTGGCTAGATGGCAAATGAATTTATGCTTACTCACGCCTGACAGGATGTGAGTTGGGAGTGAATAGGTGAAAGTAAGATTTATTCTCTGCACGAAAGCTAATTGAAGTGGAGTGAAATGAATACAAAAGTGATTCATTTTCATTTTAATGCTTCCACGATGAAGGGCCCTGGTACGAAGCCAACGATGTTGTTTTTGTGCCGAAGGAGGCAAATCCGCCAAACTCGCCAGAACTTCGCTCAATAGAAACATTCTGGGCGATTATGAAGGGCAAGCTCCGAAAAACAGTGAAGGTCTTCAAAAACGACAAGGATTTGAAGAAAAATGGATGACAGTGTGTAAGTAAGATGGCGCAAGCGTTGCACAGGTTTTGATGGGTAACGGTTACGAAGATTCTTCTGTTTATGAACACGTGCCGAACCATCGCACATGGTGTTTTTCTCCCAAAGAAACGAATAAATTGTTTGAGGGGTAGGTAGCCCATTGGCTGCAGACAGCCGACACAGTCAAAATTTAGGGGTTTAATCTTTGCAAACTCAATAAGGCTGATGAAAACCTGGCTGAAATTTGCACAACCATCTGTCGTAGCGTAAAAATTTTCCTGAAATTTTTTACACAGGATTAGCATCATTTTGTTGATCTTGAATCACACCGAGCAAAGAAATTTCTGAACAACAAGGAAATATTAGGGGAACCAGGGTAAAATGAGCTCATTTGCTCCCCAAGCAGTTCCGTGCGGCCAATAAGACCACGTCCGTTCGATTTCTTAGAAATTTTCCTTCAAGTTAAGGTATTATTTACAGAAATCGTTCCACTCCGAGCTGAGATATAGAATTCTTTCGCGTTTCGGGCACTTTTTTCCCACTGTGCGTTGCCTTAAGTCAGTTTTTTTTTAGCAAAGTGGCGGAAAATTCTTTTTTTTTCTTTTTCTTGTAGTATTTTGTTGTGAAATGCACCAGGGGCAGATATGAACGAGATGCCATAACATCATTACTGGGACCTTAACGCCATTTTGTTGCTTTATCCTATCAGTGCCCTCTCCACTCTGCTGTTTCCGTTTTGCTCAAGATTTTTTCGACTTCGAAGGTCAAAAATTGGCAATATTGACGATGCTACCAGTGATTCCACGCTGGACTCGTTGTTGAATCGGTACAAATAAATACTATCCGTTGGTGTCGCATCATCGATAAGCATAGAAAACTTTAATTATAATTAAAAAATCAAATAAATCGGCCATGATGTTAAGAACAAAAAATCATGCATCTCAGGAATAACATCCACGTACATAATTAAAACAAAAACATTAGGTATAAACAAAGAAGGCAAATGAAATGAGGCTATAATCTATGTAATAGAAAGATACTTATCTCAAATAAATGGCATGTGATAGAGATTATTTCGCCGGTAAGAAAATGAGTACTTTTAATCTGGAACGAACTCACCCAATTCAACCATGGTTTCACTTCAACGCATCGACCTGTATTCAGAAATCCAGTTACCACCCATGTTGTCTTCAAATGGTTATGAGTTATTACCAAACATACCTCGCATATTATTTGTGTATCTGAATTCAATAAGTCCGAGTATGTTAAATATGTCCCTCCAATCGTCCGAAGGTTCTAAAAGCGGTAGGCATAGCTTTCTTTGAAAACGCGGTCTATTGACGCTTCTCACGCCTCTTTATGAGCTATAAATCACTTGAAAACATTTCATTACTCATTAAAGTAAACCCCATTCCTATCGTGAACTGAAATCTGTAATCATACGATATTCCAAAACTCAAGCAAAGTTGAGCCTGAACGAATGCGACCCTAATGAAGATTTTCATCTCTGTGCACTACATATGTTCTAGATGGCGACAAAGACACCATCAGCATGCATATTTATTTGGACAACATTAAGACAAGTGTCAGCTGTACAGCGTTAGCGAACAACAAATGGAAAGGGGAACTTATGTTGGCAAACAAACTCGACTGTTCTCAGTAGCAATGACGATGATGATGATGATGATGATGCTGATGTTCGTGAGGCTAGATAACAATGAGCAAGCATACATACCGGCAACATGCATGACACGGAAATGGCACAGTGCAATTGTGTGGCGATGATGGGAGCCAAGATGCGACACAAAGGACCCACACGAATGGCCACGAACCGTTCCTGTGAAGATTTACTAAGCAGAAAAAATGTCGCTTTTGTTGCGCTCGGAATCGCATGGTCATTAATTAGGCCAAAGTTGTGTCCTTTCGAAGGAAGGATGGATTCCTGGAAAATAATTGCTGTTGAATAATTAAGTTCGACTTCAACGTATTCACACCTTCCAGCGAGCTGGTTGAGCGCTTTCAGTAAGCAAACCGGTTTGGTGGTTTTTCAGTGCCACAGCAATTCCAATTAGTGGCTCTATTGATTCAAGCCGATTAGAAACGCAAACAATTTGTACAAGAAACGTAAATATTTACTCCAAGCTGAAAAATTCCAGGCCAGTTGATGGAAAGAACCGTTTGGGTTTAAAGCTGTTTCACGCGAAATGGCGAATCAATCCAATTAAATATTGTTCCGTTTGCTTAAAACATCCGCATATTGAGAGGGGATGTACATGTGATACTCTTAAAATTATCAGCAAAAAAAATTCTATTGTCAAGCGCCTGGAAATTCTCTGCAGCACAAATTCTATCATTTACCTCAGCTATCATCCAAACATCGGTAAAACAAAAATCCAATACGGCATTCGGACAACCGCTGGAATTAAATTTATTTAGTCACCAAAATGGAAATTGCGGAATCGCAAAAAAAAGAAGGAACAGGAACCCCTGTTAAACATGTCGGCAGAAAAATAAACATTGACCAATTTCCATGAGCCATATGCAAAACGAAATGCTGCCAGCGCATCCCGCCTCGATGATGGCTGGAGCCCGTATTTGAAATGAAAAAAAAAAACATACATACATACACACATACAAACACAATTCACGAGAGTCCATCGATTTAAAACAAATTAAAGCTTAATAATTGATAATCAATTTAAACGCGAGCAGGAGGTGGCCACCACTGCAGCAACAGCAGCACTCAATGTCAATCAAGCGAAGCGCGCTTGAGATTGCCAGCCATTGCCGGATGCCGCTCCGGAGTACGGGCAATTTAAATTGCAAACAATTGGCTCCCAAATACGTATGATGGTGTGCGCGATGTGGGATCGAACCAATAAAGCGCAGGAAAATAAACAGTGGAGATGGGATAAAAATGAGGCAGGATCGACTGACAGTCATGCGTCACACTGTAGCTGTGGAGGGGGCGGTAAATCGTGTGGTTTGCGGAAGGTATTAATAATGGATTTGGGATACTTTGCGTCATTTCGGTTATGGCGATTAAAAACGAAATTGATTGGTGGTGAGAAAAGTAGCGTGTTCTTATAAAATGGAGCTACAATTGGACGGATTGGAGATCATTGAATTTGAATAATGTTAACAACAATTTATTTTTATCGCGACCTAATCTGTCTATCCCATGTGTCATTATTAATGGCAAGTTCCGACGCATCAACTGTATCTGGGGAACTGGCGCGTAAAAGGACTTCCGTAAATGGTTGGCAAACAATGGCAAAAAATACTCGAAACATTGTTTTCTTTAATTGGACTGGTCTCACCAAGTTTTGCTATTCGTTAAAATTTTAACATCTGTTAAAAATCCATCAAAAAGCAAAACTTGGTGAGACCATTTCCAATTGAAGAAAATATATTCCTACTATTTCTTGCCATTGTTTTTAATTTCCTCTCGCATAGAGTTTAAGTCAATCGACCACAAGCAAAACGCACACGAGTTTCACCTTCCACTAGCTTGATCTGATGAAATAACGAGAGAGCATCGTGAGCGTTAAAGAAGAATCTTTCTCTGATGCTGTGGCTAAATGAAAACTGTGTATTAGCTTCCCAAAAGGAACGTAATCAAATAGAAAATGATAAGTCTGGTTGGATCATCCCACGTTGAGGAGAATCAAGAAACTGAAATTGAATAAAAACGATAGCTTAGCTTTCAAGGGAATCGGAGGGCTTAGTAAAGGTTGTACCATTAATTTTATCTGTTCAATGGACAGGTTGAATATGCTGACAACACGTAACTTTTTTTATTCAAAAAAGCTACTTTAACGTTGAGCATAAAATCGAAGGCACCTTGAAAACACGTGGCAGTCCTCCACAAAGCACTTGAATCGAATTAAATTTAAAAAAAAAAAAAAAAAAAAAAAAAATTTAAAATTGATTCTAAATTTTATAAAAATATTTCAAACTTTTTCAAGGCGCCCCAATCTCCTCAGTTGGTGGTGGCACCCGGCTACAACCACTCCACCCATCGCGAGGAGGCGCACGTAACTGATGACATTAATATAATTTTCAGGTGTAATATTCTTATGATTTTCATCTCATAGATGCATGGAGTCTTGGGGATATTTATTGGGAAGGGCGAGGGCAACCTCGATGTGGTCTAAATATTTCGGGATTGGCTCAGTAGGTGGTGCTACCCGAGCAAAGGATTATACCAAATTGATAACAAATTCTGATACCTGGTTATCATAATTTGATCACTGAATATGTTATCATAGAGGCTGAATAAACAGACAAAATAACAGAATGAATAACAACAAAATACTCGTTGAATATCATAATAATAACTTATTTTGTTATCACTGCGAACAACTTGATAACAAATCCTGTATTGTAAGCAAATTTATTGAAATAGTTTCAAATTATGTTATCAATTTGAAATCAAATTCTCATGCTAATAACTGAAAAAAAATTTTTGATTAAAAGCAAAATTTCTTGTTCAAATATGCTGGAAATATTTATAGTTTTACAATTCAATTTATAACGTTCATAAAAAATAGTGTGTTCAAAATGATAACATATGATAACAAAATTTGCCAATGGTGATAACTAAATTTGTTATGCGATAACAGCGGAAATCTAAACGATAACTGGGATAACAGAACTTGTTACTTTTATGATATCAGTTTGTTATTTTCCTTTGCTAGGGTGCGGTAATTAAAAATGTTTGTATAAATTGGTCCAACAAAGGAAAACCCCCAGCCCCCTGGTCACACCAAATGTTACTTTCCCCCAAAATTTTTTCCAGGGGCCCGCCCTTCAGTGGGAGAAGAAAAGCCCAAATTGTACATATGAATATGTTGTACAAGCTGTATCTCGAGATCCTGGCCATCTAGGAGGATGTTGCCTTCAACAAAGTTTGTACAGGTGGCCACCTGGAGGCCGTAAGTCGATGTCTGTCGTCAATCGTCGAATCCTTGATGGTGTCTTCCGATATTAGAAAAACTGGGAATTGCTGTCAAAAATCCAGCAAAATGGATATTTTTGGATCGGGAACGGCGTGTAAGGGCGGAAATCGATGTATTACACCATTTTGGAATCCAAGATGACGGCTTATGTTGCTTAAAAAGTGAGAAATACTGTACCCTACAATATTGATATTTTTGGATTCTTCTTTCTTTTAGCATTTTAGCTTTCAGCTTTTTACTTTCACAATTAGTTTTTTGTGTGCTCTCAACTTGATGTTCTAAATGCACCTCCACAGTTATTAATTGAGAGCTTTCGATTCCAGGTACAATTTTTGCATTAGTATGATTGTGTGGCAAGTATATTCATAAGGTCTGTATCCGCAATAATCCGGACACCTTAAACATGAATAAAACATAAATTTCGCATTATATTTCCGTCGCAGTTGTTTAATTCAGATTCATGGGATGTGTTTTAACAATTCGGGAAGACAACACATAGTTATTCGGTATTTTCATAAACTTTTTAGACTTTGCGCTTAACTCCGTCCATTAGGGTTTGTACAGACTCTTCAGAAATCGTAGAAGCCGTCTTTGTCCAAATTTGCTGGAAGTGTTTGATGTCTTTGATTCCTTGCTTCTTTCCAGAAAGCTTCCGCTTCATCAGAGCCCAATATCTCTCGATTGGTCGTAGCTCTGGGCAATTTGGCGGGTTTGAGGTTTTTGGTACAATGTTCTCTTGATTTGCTTGGTACCACTCCATCACAGTTTTAGCATAGTGGCATGATGCCAAATCGGGCCAGAACAAAGGTTTTTCTTTGAGACTTTTGATGAAGGGTAGCAATCGCTTCGCAGACACTCTTTCTGATAGATCTCCTTGTTGATTGTGCCTGTAGTGACGAAAGATTTACTCTTTTTGCCACACGTGCAAATTGCTTGCAAGCTATTTTTTGGGAAATTTCGATGCCTTCTTCGTTCTGAAATGCTCAGCTGTAGCATTTCTGGCCATAGCAGAATAAAAAGCCAGCCCTGGAAGCTGCTTGAAATCCTCCAGGACATAAGTTTCATCGTCCATAACAACGCATGAAAACTTCGTCAAATATTTGCAGTATAAACGTCGAGCCCGTGATTTTGCTGCCCAGTTTTGTTTGACGTTGCGGTTTGGAACTGTTTATTTTATACGACTTAAGTCCCAAACGTTGTTTCGATTTTTGGACAAAACCAGGCGACATCCCTATTTTACGAGACACCGTTCGAATGGAGAGATTTGGGTTTTTCGTTAATATCCTTTTCACCTTTCGGTCCATGACAGGATCAGCGCGTCCAATGTTTTTGTCACTTCTCGTTTTGCTCTCCACTGTCAAACGTTCCGAAAATTATTTGAGCACATCGTGAACAGTGGATTCAGGCAAATCCAATGTTCTTGCAAGGTCCCGTATTGACAAGTCAGGATTTGCCGTACGCCCGTACAAAATTCACAGTGACATTTTTCATTCCTACGTGCAATATGTCAAAAGTTACAATGATTTGAAGGTGTCCGGATTAATGTGGATACAGACCTTACCCTATACCCAGGGCGTCGAGAAATTTTCCTTAACGAAAAACTCCTAGACCAGATCGGGAATCTAACCCAGTCACCTCCAGCATGGTATTGCTTTGTAGCTGCGCCTTTATGGACTAGGCTAAGGGTGGGCCCTTTTGGATTAGGAACGGCCAATTAAGGCTGGAAATCGATGTTCAAAGACGTTTTGCAATCCAAGATGACGGCTTCCTTTCCAGAAAAAGTGGAAAATACTGTCAAATACCCTGCAATATCGATATTTTTAGATATGAAACGGCGTAAAATGGCTGGAAATTGATGTTCGACCCCAGAAAAGTGATTCGTGTCATAACATATTGCATAATAATCCAATTATTATTTTCACATCCTATCCATTTGAGATACTTATTTTTACGGATTCCCATTTTCTTTATCAAAGTGTATGATTTACTTTGCTTCTTCCACCCATCTTCTTCAATAATATCCGTGTGTTTCCTTTCGCTTCTTCTCTTCATCAGTTTTCCAGATTATTTTCCTCTCTACTCTAACATACCTTCTTCTGTTTTTCTTCTCTACGATTCCTCCTCTTGTTTCTCTGTTTACGCGCCTTATTTGTTTACTCTTTTTGCTTATTTACTTTCGTTTTTCTCTTCTCCCTTTTCATCTACTTGTGTTTCGTTTAGTAACATTTTACTTTCCTGTAATCGTCCATGTTTACCTTCTTATGCATTTAAAGGGGTCCTCTACTCTAGACGACCGAAATTGAGAGTTATTTTGGGAAATAAATTGCAAAGGATCTACTGTATGGATCAAATAGATTTATTTTTTTATTTTGAAGCTACATGTCTCGACTTTCAATTTTTTATTTTAAAGTTATTGCCGATTGTGTGTTATTTGTGGGGGCTGTGGGGGTGCGCGTTGTGTGGTTTGTGTGGTTTGTGTTCGTCGGTCAGTTTATATGTTTTTTTATTTATATTTTGTTTGGTTTGTTTTCCCGCGGGTTTTTTCTAAATTTTGTATTTTTTATATATTTGTATAGATTTTTATTATTTTTTTATTTTTTTATTTTTTTATATTATTATATAGAAACATAATTGTTTATTTTATTTTATTGCTTTCTTATTTGGTATGATTGTTTTGTTTTTTTTTTAATAAAAAAAATGGGGGTGGAGTAATTTTTTTTTTATTTTTCTTCCTCGGTGGCTAAAAATCTCTTCTCGCAAAAACGCATTTGAAGGTGAATTAAGGTGCATAACTTGACGGGTGACGGGTATAAGGCCTGTACTCGAAAAAAATGCACCATGTTTATCCGTGTGTAACTTTTTTGTCCGTGGGTAAAAATTGATGAAATCTGGGTATAACTAGTTGGGAGTGAATTGTTTACATGTGCAAAATTTCATAACAATCGGTTCAATGGTTATTGATATGTCATCGAAACAAGAAGAAAATCGCCGGAGGTTTTTGCGCGCCGTCATGGAAAATCCGACTGCGACCATGAGATGGATTGCAAGACAACTGGGAATCACCGATACAACTGTGTCTCGGGTGGTAAAATCGTTTAAGGAGTCCCAGACGACCGAGCGGCGGGCTGGAAGTGGAAGAAATACGAAGACAGCTGACCCTGTGAAGGCCCGGGAGGTGTTGGATTATTTCAAGCGTAATCCGAACCTTTCAATTCGCGACGCGGCTCTGAAGGCAAAGTGTTCCGCTTGGTTCGTTCAGCAAACCATGAAACGAGCTGGGCTTTGTGTATTCAAGGTCCGCAAGGCACCGAACCGGCGTGATCAACAAAACACGGCGGCCAAATCCCGCACAAGGAAGTTATATCGAGAGTGGTTAACGAAAACGATGTGTGTGGTTATGGATGACGAAACCTACATCAAGGCAGACGCAAAGCAGAAACCGGGGCTGGAGTTCTACGTTGCCAAATCACGGTTTGATGTTCCGGAAGACATAAGGAAGAAGAAAGTGAACAAATTCGCCAAAAAATACTTGCTCTGGCAGGCCATATGCCAATGCGGTAAACTGAGTAAACCGTACATCACAACGGGTACCATCAACAGCGAAATTTACCGCACCGAGTGCCTCCAGAAGCGTCTGTTGCCCTTCCTGCGGTCCCACGGAGGCGAGATCATGCCAACAATAAAAAATGTGCGACTATGTTGCTGGCACAGCAAAACCTACGCTCTTTACAAATTTGTCTACGGCCTTGACGGCGGCCTGTAGTTTGCGGTATAAAGCTTAACTTTTGGCTCCTCGCACGACGAAGATGATGTCGTTCGCATACAAGAGTATGTTGGCTCCACTTGGTACTACTTGGAAGACAGGTTGAATTGCAACGAGAAACAACGTTACGGATAGCACGGAATACTATGGTACTCCTACGGACACTTGGAACGTTCGATTCGAAAGGAAGCTTTGCAGCTTGTTTAGCATTCTCCCACGTATCTGCCATGACTTCAGAGTGCGCAGTATACTATGTCGCCAGGTCGTATCATTCGTCTACGGTTGGTAGTGATCTTTACAGCTCCGCAAAATAAATTTTAGTACTATACCCAGCACGAAAGGCTTGTTGGCGTTAGTCAAGCCGTCCACTTGATTCAATTTCGGTGACGGTTGATGATCCGTTCGAAAAGCTTCGCCATACAACTGGTGAGTGAAATTTGTCGGAAGGCGTCACTGAATCGTGACTGTTTGGTTTTGGAATGGGAACGACGGTAGCATGGTGGGAAACTGACCACTATGCCAGATTTGGTTGAATACCTCAAGCAGGGTTGTTTTCACGGACAGAGGGAGGCGTCGAAGCTCAAAATACCCTATCAAACCAGGACCTGTCGAAATACTTTGCCTTATTATTTCCTGCAGAATGTCCTTTTCTTCCATACGAATAAAATCGTAGCAGGAAATGACGCATCTGCAAACGTTAAAATTAGGGTGGGGCGTTACTTCGATGTCAGTTCAGTCGATGAGCTTGGTTAGTTTAGCCAGTCGCTAAGCTTGGGCTGGATCCTGAATCGTCAGGGTGTATTTCGTCCTTTGTGCTTCGGATTAAGCTCTCTCGATTTGTCCGCCGACATAAGCCTCGATAGACTTCCCGATGATAAACGGATTTATCGAGAGTGGGGCCCCATTCTTCCCGGTTAATTGGAGGAATGTTAGTTCGCCGAATTTGTTCGTGGGATCCATGTAGGCTGGTAATCTGCGTCCGACTGATCCTCCTGGGTTGCCGCTAATAGCGGCTGCCATTTTGTTTTGCGTTTGGGCAATCAGTTGGCAACGGTCACCCGTTACCTACCCCAAATGATCGAAATGGTAAAAAAAAGAAAGTGCAGAAGTTTACAAATGTTTGTGTCCCACTGACTGTAGTCCCACTTTATGGGACGCCTTGTAGTACTCATCGGATATTAATCGAACACTTTTTTTTAAAAGCCGCCTTTTTCAAAAACTTGTTGCCACTTTTTTTTCAATAATTCTTACTCTGGGCAAACCGCTACCCACACTACCGAATGGGTAAATGAAAATAGCCGGCAGACAGCTGTCGACCGTTTGTTGTTGTTTTCGATGCACGTGGAGCACACACAAAATCACTTTTTTCGGCCGTTTTACCACCGATTTTCTTCAAACCTTCACTATTCACACCTTCCTTTCCACCTCATTTACTGATTTTTATATGATTCGAACGCGGCGATCGCGAAAAACTCGGAAAAAAACACCTTGTTTACTTCGGAGGCGCGCACTATACCACCTTACGTGACGGTGTGTCGAACTTGGGCTATGGGACCCTCTAATATGTTCCAATATGTTTGGAACGCAGACGGCGTCTTGTTGCCGGAAATCGATGACCGACTCCATTTAGGATTCCAAAATGGCTGCTTCAGCTCCGTGGGAAATACTGCCAAAAATCCTGCAATATAGATACTTTTGGATCAAGAATGGCGTATAAAGACTGTAAATCGATATTTGACACTATTTTGGAATCTTAAATGGCGGCTTGTGTTTCAGAAAAACTGGGAAATACTGTCAAATACCCTGCAATATGGACATCAATGGTCTAAAACCGGAAGTCACCATCTTGGATTCCAAAATGGCGTCAGGCGTCGAGTAAAGGCCTCTAGGTGGCCACCTGAACAACTTTGTTAAAGACGGCATCTTTCTAGTTGGCCAGGATCTCGAGACATTCCATGTTTGAACCGCTTAATACAAACATTTTGCATCCCGACCAGAAGGGAATAACATAAAAATAACAAAATTATAACAAACCTTGTTACGACTAACTAATAATGATATAAATTTGTTAATGACGTTTTGATCTGGATAATGGTATAACATACTTATAACAAAATAAGATATAATGCTCTGGGAGGAACCATCTGCGTAAAGAAATAATTTAATTCTAACACTAGCTAATATTACTTTGTTATATGGTAACAAAACTGTAACAAAGTTTGTTTTCTTTATGTTATATCTATATCATATTTTGCTATAGTTTTGTTACCTTTTGGGGATTTTTTGTTACAATTTCTGTTATTTCAACTACATCCGCAATCTAAATTCTAACAACCTCTGTTATAAAAAACAGCTTAACTGAATAACAAAACTTGAAATAATTGTTTCCTTTTGGTCGGATTACCAGTGAGCGCCACCTACTGAGGCAATTCCGAACTACTAGATCACTACGAGGTAGCCCTTGCCCAATCAATTTCACCAAGACAGCATGCATCTATAAGGTGAAAATCGCAAGAATATTTCACGTTCAAATTTTATTAATTTCATCAGCTACGTGCACCTCCATCCCTTGACAGGTTGTTCTTCTAAGTTTCCAGCTATGCAGCAAATACACCTGAGTTCTGTCATTCAAAGGTTTTACACCATGTTGCCACCAATTTGGTTATCTTGCCATACTGAGTTGCAAGAAATTAAAAAAATACAAAGACCTTGTGCATGAAATCAAATCAACATGCATGCTAAAGAGCTTCAAAAGTGTGTTCAAAAGTCAAATTACACCAAAGTATTTGCTCTTTGAACTTCAGTAAAACAAATAACCTATGCAATTCTCATTCCACTCACTCCTTCTATTTCTAGTGAGAGGAACGGACACCATTCTTACATCCACAAAAAAAAACCACTCACCCACCACCACCAACAATACATTATACATAAAAATAAAAAAAAAAATCGAACTATCCCCTAAAACCCTCACAGAAACAGACACTTCACACCAAACCAGAGATTACATATCCTCTCGACACTACACCAAACAACCAAAGCCCATTGACCATCCGCATTAAATCCCCCACAGATTTTACCGCAAATATTTTTTTTGCTAAAATTCAAAACCTA
The DNA here is from genome assembly GCA_024533555.2 of Aedes koreicus. Classification (NCBI taxonomy): domain Eukaryota; kingdom Metazoa; phylum Arthropoda; class Insecta; order Diptera; family Culicidae; genus Aedes; species Aedes koreicus. The sequence goes on along the minus strand of JAHHFK020000773.1, from coordinate 35,540 downwards.
TAATAAAAATATTCCAACGCCAGTTTTAAAATTGGTTTACCAAAGCAACCGCCAAACTAAAAAAAGCCACGCGATACGCTTTTCAAACACAAATAAAACACCCATCCAGTATGTATGTATGTGTATGTATGTATGGTAGCCACCATCCCTTCATGCCCTTGGCTTGGATGCAGCTCCACTTAATAGCAAGATCAAATTGAGCCACCGATCTGAATTCACAATATCGCTGTATGAAGGGCCAAAAACGGAGGGGTGGACCCATAAGCAGAGACACTCACGCGAAATCCACGGGAAATTAAGAATCTCCTTCCAACGATACGATCCAACAATTCGAATAACCCAAATCGCAATACTTATTAAGCTTTCTACAGGATGGCTTGTTAAGAAGGGCGCGTCACTCTCACTGAAACTGTTGGAGTAGAATTCGCAGCATCACAATCGATTCGGTAGGATAAAGAAAATGATAATGCTCGTTCCCTCCTAGATTCAGGCAGTCAATCAAACCATCGTCCAGTTTCAGCTTGAATGATACCCTGATGCTCCCTCCCAACCCAGTATTTATTATATAAAATGTACAAAATATGTCATAATATGCAATATATGCAGTATGTAATAGAGCAATGAAATATACTATTATATTTAATTAAAATATGCCATGGTTGGAACTCGTCATCCTGTAATTTAAATATGGTTATAAATAAAATAATATGATGAAATAGTTAAAATAGTAATAATAGGCATATGATAATCATATGCAGCTTGGTGCATCTTTACAGCTCAATCAGTGGCAGATGAACATAACTCTGGAATGTGAAGGTCTTATTGCAATTAAATAAAACATAAACCATTTAATTATACATGAATGAAAAAAAAATATGTATGTATTTATGTCATATAGATAAACATAATCAGCAGAATTGAAGAGCATTTATTAATTTTAATAAAATTCAATGATTTAAATTCATAGAAAAACACCTTTAGATACAATGAAATAAAATATCTGTACCATCTGGAATCTATTTCCTTGTAAGCTTGAAGCAAAATGAAATTTATTTATTATTATTAATCTTTTAGTAAATATTTTTAATATGATTATACTAATATATATATAATGATGATATGATGAAAATAATGCGATGTTGTAATAGTATACACATAAAAAATTAAATGCACCTATTTGTCTCTTCTGCTGTGATGTTAGATGATTGAAACTCGTAAATGGCGAAAATTTCCAAAGTGATATAATGAAAGAAAGTTGATCACCGGGTAGCCAAGCAGAATATCAAAGAAAATTTAAGCAAACAATTAGCCGGAATAAATTTCATATGATTATGATTACTGCCCAAAAACGTAAGCTTAAATCTACAAAAAAAAAAATCAGAGAGAGAAAAGAAAAATGAAACTTGAGTTCTCCGATAACTCTTGCTTTCTACTGGGCCCATAAATAATTCTTTATATCTGTGCGATAGAAAATGAGAGATCATCAACAATTTTAGTTTTTGAATTATTAAACTTTTTTGGAAATTTTATTTAGTAGAATTTGTCGTATGATCCTTTCTAAAAAAAAAAAACATTAAAAACCAGGAGAATTTAAAATTAACACCTACAATGATCCTAACAAAATAAAGTAATAGTTAAAGCAATTTTCAAAATTATCACTATAAATGCGAGCAAATTCCCTAAACTCCACTATAGGAAGCCTCTATTTTGACAGAGTAGTGTTTCCTAGTTGTTCGCGACTTGCAGCTTCTTCAGTGTCAAGAAGTCTGTAAGTCGCAGACGAAACAGGCCCATCTGTCAAAAGAGAAGCCTCTTATAGTGGAACTTAAAGGAATTTGCTCGCGTTTACTAGTGATAACCCTGAAAAAGTGCTTCAATATTTTATTTTTAATTTTGTCAAAGTGATCATATGAAGTGTTAATTTTAAATTCTCCTAGTTTCCCAAACACAATAGTTCTGCTAATACGCTCAAAAAGTTTTTTTAAAAATAGTGTTTTTAAAAAAAGTGAAAGTGATTAAAAACCATCTTATCTGTTCAAATACATATCGTGGGTTAGGTGAGCTAAAACTTACGACGATGCATAGATGCGAACCTGAAAATAGCTTTAAAAATATTGTGAAGGGATGTTATAATATAAAATGATAGTAACAATTATATTTGTACTGCCTGCATGTCTGTAGACTGTTGTCCAACTGCAATTGTAGACGCACTTGCATTATCATTGCCACGAAGAAAACAAAAAAATTAAAATTACTAAACAACACTTGGGAATTCCAGAGATGATCTGAAATTATACACCGTATAAAGAATACTTCCATTGTTTGTGGTAGGGTAAGATTTCAGCATGCCACCTTCCTACATCGCGTTGGTGGGACTGCTTCCTAAGCCGTTGAATGCCAGGACAGACGCTGTTTGAGCTTCACCTCTTTGGTGGACAGACGCTCGGAACGCACCTCCTCAATCTAGCTGAAGTCAGAAGGACAACAGTGCCCAGGCTGCACTACCAGCTAAGTACGCAACCCTTAGCTGGCGGTCTTTGTCATCTCTTGACCCGTGGAAGCATGAGGTAGGAACTTGTGAGGACCATAGCTATGTTGCGTGGACGCTCTCCCCTTTTTCCCCTTTTTCCACTTAAATCTAATCCCTTATATACACAAAAACAAAACTATTTTATTATCCTTGTTCCTACTTACTGATCATCAATAAACAAATTACACACCACCAAAATATCATGTAAATTTCTGTCTCCTGAGACCGACACATGCAAGCATCTCTTAGCACATAAGAATGAGTTGATGGAGATTAGAAAATAAATTCAATAAAACACATCTTTCGTCGAATTGCGTATGTGTCGGTTTCAGGAGACATAATTTTACACGAAATCTATCTTTACGTTCCACGAATTTTTACAAACATGAATTACGTCTCGTGTAAAATTCATGATTTCTAAGTGTGTATTTTTTACCCCTTTTTTTCTTCCCCCAACAACCAAACCCCTTTTCTCTCTTTCGTGTTTTTCTCCTCACTTTTCCACAGAAATGGTAATGTTAACTGCTTGAATATTTTGCCCCGTCAGATCCCATCGGATTCCATCCTCCTACTATGGAAAACCTCAACACAAAACCAAACCCCCCCACAAAATACTCCGATTCATGTGATTTCGATCCACCTGACTCAGACACCCTCACCACTGCAAGACATTTCGTTTTTATCAAAGCAAAAAAAACCCTCATCCTTCCCCACACCCCACGCATCGTTGAAACCCGGCCAGCCAAATTGATATCTCTCACCACACGTGAAAGTATCACTCTACCGAAACGCTTATCAACCGCCGCCGACGACGACGCCGCCGGTATCGTCATCATCAGTGTGTTGTCGAAGAAAGCAACAAATTAAAAAAAAAAGTGAAACGCTATCAAAAAATTATGATCGGCTTTAATTTTGCAAACTGAGATTTTCCCGTGTGTCTCTTCATCATCATCATCTTATTTTTATTTCCCAACAGTCATCGCTCTTACGCACCGGAAAATTACGGCGGGGTTTTTCAACCTTCGCGGTTCGCCACTTTGCTTCGAGTTCCACGCTGGGTTGAAAAAAATAATGTCTTATTGCTTGGAAAATGGTGACGGAATTATTCGTAGGTGTAGTGTGGTCTACATTTAGGGTGAAATTCGTACGAAAGCTTTCGGTTCATCGAAAATCGTTGCCCTATTCGACGAGGAATGGCTCTTACCGTAGTGGGGATGATTTGTAGGTAGGTGTTTTGTTTTCATTTTCATTAATTTTATTTTTTGCCTGATGAGGCTTTGGATCATTTTGTTTTTCATGCTGATGATGATAATGATAATGATGTAGAGAAATGGCTGATGTATGGTTTCATATATGTCTTGACTGGGGCTTTTCTTTTTTGATGGAATCCAGTCGCTTTGGGCATATTACCTTCTTTGATGGGGAATAATTAGTGTGGGAGAGACAGAGGGAGAGAGACACAAGATGTTGTCTTTAACGTTTCGTTATCATGCTTTGTGAAAATTTTGCTTGTTTTCGTTGGTCTACGAATTTTTACTTTCGACTTGGGTGAATGCTAATTAGAGTCAGGTTTCGTGCAGACGGCAATGGCGCTGACGGTGATTATGATGATGATTACAATGTAACAAATAGGTCATTTTTCTTTGCTTTTCTGCAGGGCAGAAGACTTTGTAGTAATCACAGAAACTAGCTTTTATTCTAATTAATGCTAAAAAAAAGTAACGAAGTCCGTTTTTTTTAAATAATGCGATGAATTATAAATGACTATGAGAAATAAAGTGAATAATCGCAACAGAAATGAGCCAAACCTGCAATTTATAGAAAGCTAAGATTGTGCAGGAAGACTCTCTTGCTGAGTTGGAGGAGGCAAATTCAAGAACATCTTATTGAAAAGAAATAAGTTAAGACCACTGTATGAATAAAACCTAATTTGTTTGTCTGCTAGAAATCAACGGAAATCAAATAGTTCGTGGACAACGGATATGCAAATGTGGTACAGACATCCAAAGCTTAGAAATAATAACTGAGGTAACGCATCTAAAACACTAAGTACGACGGGTATAGATTAACACACTCCATGGTAGTAATTCGTACGTCCATGTATTGTGCCTTGCTGAAATCATTTCGGCATATGAAGTCGATTGCTTTTTCGGGAGACATTAATACAGCGGTATCATGACTGGTTTCAGATGTAAATGAGTCTGCAAGATCTGATTCTGGATTTCTCGCATTTTTTTTTTTTTTCAAATACCTTTCCAGAATTACGGTGACCTTTTGCACTTGCAATCCCAATTCTTCGGTATTAAATTTTGATTTTCTTCTGCAGCTTTTGGAGAATGGTTTTAACTTCCTTTTCCGTGAAGCTTTTGGAGAATCCACTGAAAAAGTCACATTTCCACGCAGCCAATTATCACTCTGATTTGCAGCAGCTACCGATTAAATTCACCGTGTGATATCATCAACAAGTTCTAACAACAGTAAATGTACTATAATTGTTATATCTGTATTCTCCGTACGTGGAGTAACGATTAGCCCAGCCACCCCCGAAACGGGGAAAATGGGGAAAAGAGGGAAAAACGAAACAAAAACAAAAGAAAAGAAAGAAGAAAAAAAAAAGAAAAATAAAAACCAACAGGAATTTTTTTAGGCAGGCCGGCGCGCACACCCCCTCTTCATAAAAAAAATGATTATAGTATTTTTTTTACCCTTTTACGCCTACTCGAAAAAAATGCACCAGACAAAAGTGTTCGCCAAAAGTTTATTTTAAGTCGGATTTTCTTGAAACTTTCAGGGAAGGAACTAGGGAAGCGGTACCTATCTTGAGCTCAATAAGCAGACCTCCAGTGGAAATCGGTGAATATGCACTGAATACCGAACACTAAGTACACAAGTTATTCACAATTATACGTCCACTTACCGTTAATCGTTTAGCAACGCACAAAACATTCGAATGTCATAATTTTCTTCCAATTTAATACGGAAAAGTTGCCACTGCTATGTACCTATTTTAATAATATCACGAAAAACATTAATCCCATCTGTGTACATATGTTAATCGTACTGATTTTAATCATGAAAAATATAAACAAGTTAACGCTCTCCACTACTACACCCAAAATTAAATTTCTCGCATGAAGTAGATCATTTGACAGCACTTTAATTGTGTTGGATAGCCTGCATATAACCAAGACAAAATGAACGGGTTTGTTTGTTATTCTTCCCTGAGAATATTGACAACAAGACTCACCATAACGTTGGGCATAGAATGCTCTATGAATTGAACTAGTGTGCGTGTTGATGTGTATGCTATACAGTATGTGAGCAGTGCCGCCAAATTCAACAGAGATGGAAAAATATTATTAAATGTGGGATTTTATTTCTCGGTAAATATTGAAAAAATCTACAATTAGAAGCATGTTATTATTTATCTAATCTATGGAAAAATAAAATAGTTTAACTTTGGGCGATTTGTAGCACTCCCACAGAACAGGTGATATTGATGTACTGCCAAACCCATTTCATTCGAATAAGAGTCATAATAAAATAGTTTGGCAACATCAAGCGATTACGTCGATTGTAAACACGGTTCAGAATAGGTGCAAGCGTATTTAAATTATTGTGAAAATTAATCCCATAGTTTTCTCGTATTTTATCACGTATTCGTAGATTCTCGTGTGGCTAGTGTAATAAGTGAACTGTGATTTTTATGGTTTGTGCAATTACGCAACGAAAATGTGTGAGGATAAAGTGCAATTAAAGAGAAAACTTGGAGTCTGGCTCGGGTATATTCCCTAGTACGGTTAGATCAATACGACGAATTTGTAGTGCAAAGGTAAGAAATTGTGTTGAAAATCTGACTGCTCATTATTTTTACGAAATGTAAGTCTCCGAAACGTTTTTGTAGCTTTTAATTATATTCAAGACCTAATTTTATTTGCCAGGATTATATATTTTTGGTTACTGCGTCCGTTTATTGGAGAAATTAAACATCTTTTTACGTTTGAAGTTGGATGACTACAGAATGTGATGAATATATGTACTATGGTGAACATAGGTTCCGCTTCCCTAATACATATGGATTATGTTTCGGCATAATTACTTTATTCAATTTCCTTTCCATCGTTGAAAGCCCGCACCTTTCCCTTAAGACCCCTCATCCCAAGTAGCACAACTTGTTTCAATAAAGGATAAAAATCTCTCTTATTTATTTATTTATTTATTTATTTATTCGTCAACAGATAAAAATGTTTATCCCAATGACAACTAGATAAAACTTAATTACATACAATAACTAACACATACATCTTCGGAAACAACGCTTATTAATTATTATCTCTTGAAACAAATTAGGGATAGTTTTGTTTGGCTATGTAATGTATGAATCCATTTTCAACACGCGAAATACCTCTAATATATATATTTTATGAGAACATAAAAAAATAAAATTTATCTCTTTTCATATGTGTTGTTTTATTATGATTTTTTTTTTTTTTTTTTTTTCCCGATTTACTTAGAATTAAAACTACTGTACTATTAATAAATTTAATTTTACACTTAACTTATAGCTTTGTTCAAAGGATATAACGTACTGAAAAGATTATGTTTGACTGACATTACAATTAAAACAATAATGTCCTATACGCCTTAAACAAAAGTGTTCAATCCATTGGAACAAAGAATTAGAATAATTCAGATACTTCACCATGGTTTTTTACTTAAAAAACTGAAGATCAATTGAGTGAAGATTTCGTTAAGAAGTTCAATCGGAATAATTAAATAAAATCCTAGTATTGTTAATTCTTCCATGAATTAGAAGTCTGGATTGCTCGCAATTTGATTATCCGTAATTTTGGTGTAGGTCACACAAAAACATTTCTAATGGTATTATAACATAAAATGTTTTATTTCAACTACTTTAGACACAACTGTTTCTAAGTGAAGTTATCTTAGCATAGGTGGAACATATCTAACCGTTCTTAACATGTAGAACTTATAGTGCAATTAATTGCAATTATTTAATTGCATTGTTTATGACGAAAAACCACTAGCCTTACAAAAGCAATCATATGATTGCTTAATGGAGCTTAATAAGTCGTCTCCTGTTCTGAACCACGAGAAGTTAAATAACTTACTTTTAAAAGAAGAAGTGTCTCATCATTCAAATTGGTTGTCCAAACCAATATTGATAAAGTTTATTTTATTGTTACTTTAAGATTATTTTATTGTTACTTGAAGATTTATTTTAAATATAATCAAGTACTGATACATTGGAAATTTTACCAATACCAAAGTTTTACTATGTGATGAATACATTAGGTTATAGTTGGGAACATAGCAAAAAAATTGTCCTTTAAATTGGGTCCACGGGTTTCTTGTGAAATCATTGATTTTGCTTTTATGTAAACTGTTGGCAGAATTAATTCAAAAACGTAACAGCTTATGTTCATTACGCACAACTAGTAATCTCACAACTGTTTATTTTGATTGGGAAGATAATTGATTTCAGCTTTATGAAGGTAGCTATTTTATATATATATTAAGTAGTTAGTTCAGCCAAATATTAAAATATTATGCTCTCACTATTTGAGTGATCCTTGTTTAAAAGTTAAATTGTAATAGTCACTACCATGAAAATCATAGCTTATAGAAGTTGCACAATGAACACTTCAAGTCATTTTCTATTTTAGACCTATACAATAACAACAACCTCTAGAAATCAACCCTTACCCTGTCTGGTCAGATAATGTTTTGATTATTTTTTTCATTCATATCAAAACACATGTAGTCGGTAGTGTGCATTTCATTTAGATATATTTTACTCGTCATCACTGTTGTGGCAATGTGCTATTGAACGTTGCAAGAACGTAACATTATTTATTGAATTTATGTTACGTTCTCATTACGTTGCGCATGTAGCTAAAAAACGCATTTTGAAAACTCTAAGTATCAGAACGCTTCATTGGAGCAAGAATGTAATAAATTTGTTATGTTGCACTGGAGGTCAAAATTACTTCATAATAAACATCACTTAACCGTTGTGTGGCCGAATGGGTACCCGGGTACCTTTTCGGATTTCAATTCACGATATTTAAATGGTTTTTCATTGTACAAGATTTAAACTCGGTTAGATCCAAGAAAATGACGGTCAAAATCGATTGCACAATTTTCCGGAATTTTTCAGCAAGCAGGGGTGAAATGAGGGGCTCTTACTTTTTTTAACTACGTAGATGGCCGGATGGGTACCCGGGTACCCACGAAACTGAAATGCTTATATCTCAAGTGATTTTAGGCCGATTTGAACAATTTTTGAATCAATTGATTCAAAATTTATTCTTCTATCACGCTGTTATTGGAATGGATCAATCCGGTCATTCTGATTTCCGGAGAATCCGGATTTCCATGGACATGTCTTGATTTGATGAACTGATCGTGGAATTCGGTAAATAATCAGCAATGTTGGTATCAAACTTCATGAAATTTCATCAGCAGGTTGGATTTTACTATCTTCGGTCCATCAGACGTGTGAACATCCTAGTGGCCATTCCGGAACAGGTTCTCCGCGGGGCCATGGGTGGTCATAAACATTTTTCATTGAAATCCCAGCAATATGGACATCAAACTTCTTGAAATTTCATCAGCAGGTTGATTGTTATTATCTTGGGTCCATCAGACGTGTAAACATCCTAGTGGCCATTGCGGAACAGGTTCCCCGCGGGGCCATGGGTGGTCATAATCATTTTTTCATGGAACCCCAACAATATGGGTATCAAACTTCTTGAAATTTCATCAGCAAGTTGAATTTACCTTGTGTCCATCAGACGTGTAATCATGCTAGTGGTCATTCCGGAACTGGTTCCCCGTCGGCCATGGAACCATTTTTCAATGAAATCCCAGCAATATGGGTATCAAACTTCTGGAAATTGTCTCAGTAGTGAGTTTCTCATATATTTGGGAGGTGAACGAGTTGAACGCGCAGTGGCCTATTCGGAACAGTTTTATCGTGGAACCCTCAGTGGCCATGATTCTCTTATTGTTATTCTCACACTTTTTGAAAGTGCTTCATTGAAAATATTCGTTTTAGCTCCACCAGACGTGTAAACTTCGCAGGTATTTAAAACTTTTCTATGGAAAGAAACACACTTAGATTTTTTTCAACGGAGAAAATATGAAATATTTGAATAATTAGAGTATATATTTTTTTATGTTGGAATGGCTTCAAGAGGAGGTTTTTGATCATCACGAAACCATCAGATGTGCCGGTTTAGAGTGATTTTTTGGTGTTAACGTTTTTTTATTTTCTCCCATCAGATGTTTTCATTTTGGATAAGAAATTCCGTAAGCATATTGCGTTGAAATATATTTATGTATATATTATATATGTGTGTATATATACATAAACATTTATATAGCATGATAGCATATCTGATGGACACATAATAATAAAATTCAACCTGCTGATGAAATTTCAAAAAGTTTGACATCCATTTGACATATTGTTGGGGTTCCATGATAAAATGATTATGACCACCCATGGCCCGCGGGGAACCTGTCACGGAATGGCCACTAGAATGATTACACGTCTGATGGACCCAGGACAATAAAATTTAACCTGCTGATGAAATTTCAAGAAGTTTGATACCCATATTGTTGGGGTTCCATGAAAAATGTTTATGACCACCCACGGCCCGACGGGGAACCTGTTCCGGAATGGCCACTAGAATGATAACACGTCTGATGGACCCAATATATAGAAATTCAACCTGCTGATGAAATTTCAAGAAGATTGATGCCCATATTGTTGGGCTTCCATGGAAAAATGTTTATGACCACCTATGGCCCCGCGGGGAACCAGTTCCGGAATGGCCACTAGGATGTTTACACGTCTGATGGACCGAAGATAGTAAAATTCAACCTGATGATGAAATTTGAAGAAGTTTGATACCCATATTGCTGATTATTTACCGAAATCCACGATCAGTATTATCGCATAAAGACATGTCCTTGAAAATCCGAGTTTCCTGGAAACCGGAATGACCAGATCGATCCATTCCGATAACAGCTCGATAGAAAAGGAAATTTCGATTCGATGGAGCCCAGAATTGTTCAAATCGGCCTAAAATGACCTGAGATATAAGCATTTCAGTTTCGTGGGTACCCGGGTACCCATCCGGCCATCGACGGGTGTTTTTTTTTTCGGTCACACAACGGTTAAAGCCCCCCCACACACTTTGCCTTTTTCCCCCTCTCTCCCCCCCCAAAACCCCCCCTTTTTTTTTTTTTCTGACCCCACAAAATTCAAACCCTAAACAATTCCCCCCAAACCATTTTCCCCAATTTTCACCAATTTTTACCCCTGGACAAAAAAGTTACACACAGATAAAATGGTGCATTTTTTTTTTCGAGTACAGGCCTTACACATCCCAACGACCTCATTAACGAATGAAACAGTGTTTTTCTGCAAATCCAGCATTGCTGAAGAAGATAGCTCAGTGCTCCATGGATGACCCGGCTGTTAACTAGAAGGCATTCAAAGAATTGACTGGGGAAATCAGGGAACTGAGAGCCAGCCCTGGTTTTGCAGTCCTCAACATCGGTTGCTGCAGCTGGCACGTCTTACACAATTTCTTCAAGGAGGGCTTAAAAACATATAGGCATGTGGATCATTTTCTGCTGGCTTTGTTCAGCCTGTTTCAAAACGTACAGGTGAGGTTACGCACATGACTTACTTTTGTTTTTATTGTACTTGACTGCAACTCCTTGGGTGATCCTTATGACTTGCAAAGACAATCTTTGCACTAAAATTTACAGTAATACATACGTTGGCGATGCTTATTGTAAATGTTATTGCAAAGATTGTCTTTGCAAGTTTTTTACAATTTTAGTTTTTTATGTTTATATGCTACACGAGTTCCGCCAACCTGAGGTGGTAACACTATGCCATTCTTAAAATACCATAAAGTCTCAGTCAATTTGTATAATAGACAAATATTAGTCACTGCAGTGGACAGAAACCTAGTATGTCAGTCACCTTGAAGTCAACCAAATTTCAAACTGAGCTTTTCGTTGGTATTCCAATTTAAAGTGTTCGTTGTTGTGGTTGATGCGGTAGACGATAAGATGTTGGTACCAAAGCTGAATTTTGTTATCAAGTCTGCAGCAATGTTCAAGTCGTTTCTCACGGAATACCAGACCTAATCTCCTATAGCTCCGTTTCTTAGCGTGTGACAGTCAAAGCAAAATCGGTCATTGAAATAGAAGTGAGGGAGAGCAATCTCCTGCCAGCCCTTAATGTGGAAATCGGTTTGTCTCTAGATCGGCAATCATTTTGGATTGCCACGAACTCGTGTTTTGTTACCAGGGCTTAATAAGATTTGTTGTGTCGCGTTCAGTATCGTTTAACTTTTGATTGTATCGTTCATCTTAGCGGAATGAAAGTTTTTGCGTAGCAAGTGTAAATATTGCGAAATTTAAAAAAAAAAAAAAAAAATTGTGAAACGACTCTGCATCAGCCATGTCCAAACACTACACTGCACGCCGAGCTATTTTTTACCACGCTAGTGCGTGTATTGATTTCACCACTTTGACTTCGTGCTTCCAGACTTACACGCCACGCGGTTGGTACAACACCAATGCCAGTGCTCGTGTTTTGGCTTCAGACATCGTGTATGATGATTCGGCAAACACCACAGCCGAGTGTTTCCGATTGTGTCCGATTGCGGAATACACGCGTGGTTAATTTATTGTTTTCTTCCTATGCCGTGCTTGTTAAACTCAATCAACTTATGCGTCCGTCACCCAACGGCCAAGAAAACAAACCTATAAGTCAAATTATCAAATTTTTAGATTCATCCGACGAGCAATGCTCTATCCGTTGTTACAGATACTGGTAGCACTGTCGCATCTACCATCGAACCACTTTCCGATCCCTCGGTGTGCGATGATCTCATCACGTCAACCTGACAGCTTGTGTTGACGTAAGGCAGGAAACGTCATCGTTTGATCAGCGACAAATTTATTGGAGTTAGATTAGTTAAATTGATTCCTTTGTTAAAGATAGTTTTGTTGGGTTAGCATAATTTGGATACCTTAACGTAAGTTAATATTGAAAATTAAAATGTACATTAAAATAAAAATAAATTTATCCGCAGCTTAAAAAAGGCAAAATACGGTCGTTTTTCGAAGGAGGATCCGAAACGATTACCCGATCCAACAAAATTTAAGGTTAAGACCACGTTCGGATTAATGATTGCAAGATTTGCAAGAGGTCCAATAACTTGGACAATATGGTTCTGTGTTCGGAGTGCGCAGAGTGGTTGCATTATGGATGCGCAGGAGTGGATAACAGCGTTCGGAAGGTGAGCGCTTGGAAATGCGAGGCATGTGTAGCATCGATATCCAAACCCCCTTCACCGCCACCCCTTCCCGTGATGACAGCAAGTGCCGTTCCACCATCTACGCCGCTACTGAACGTGACGAACTCGGCTGTTGTAGTCAGAGCAGTATCTCCCGGCATGGTAGCTACTTCAGGTGATAACCTAATCAGCCCGATCAGCAGCAACTCTTCGCATTTTTCGGAGCAAACAAAAGCTACTCTTCGTCAGCTTCAAGAACAACAGGTGATTCTGGAAAGAGAGATGGAAATGCAGCACCACCTGGAATTGGAAAGGAAGAAGCAGCATTTGGCATGGGCAATTTCGAATGCGAGAGGAAAAATTCTAAACAGCGAGGAAGTGGACATGTCAACAATGACGATCACCGAGCAATCCGGCATCGGAAGAGTACAGGAGTGGATAGGCAGAGTAGATAATCAGCTTTCGAATCTGTCACTTATCCAGCCAGTGAGGACAGAGGCAACGGTCGGTGTTCCGTCAAGTTCCGCAACATCCACACCGATAGCAAGAACGGCAGCAAACGATTTGCATCATCAGTCACTTATGGCCAATTATGGATGTAATACTACCGCTGCACAGGTGACGGCAGTATCTTCTTTCTCTTCCTTGATACCTCCAGCAGTTGTACCCTATCGTTCTGTTGCATCAGGTGCGAATTTAGGGATGATTCCGAGAAGCAGTGCGGCTGCGATGATGACGTCACTGCCATTGCCTGCAATGAATGCACCTTCAGTTCCAGCCATTCAACAGTGCAGTTCGATTCCAGGCGTAACGTCACTGCCAATGCCAGCAATGAGTATGCCACCAGTACCAGGATATCAATCGTACATCCCAGGATTCCAAATGCACAGTACCGCGCCAGGTACGACACCATTTTCGATACCAGCGATGACGATGCCTCCGGCACCTGCACTTCCAGCTTGCAATACAGTTCCAGTAATGACGCAGCCGCGGATGTATTCCGGTGCAACGAGGAACCCACTGTCAACAAGTGCTACAATGCCACCACTTTCTGCGATTTATCAACCACCTGTCCCAGCAATGCCAGCTCATTGTACTGTACAAGGTCAAACGTCAATCCCAGGACAGCAATCGTATGCGTTCTCGTATGTACCTGTTGCACCAACGCAGCAACAACTCTTAGCGAGACAGGTAATGCCAAAGGATTTGCCTCCGTTCAGAGGGGACCCGGAGGACTGGCCCTTATTCTACAGTGCCTACCTTAACTCTACTGTAGCATGTGGCTATACCGATGTGGAGAATCTCCCGAGACTTCAGCGCGCTTTGCAAGGTAAGGCGTACGAATCAGTTAAAAGCCGGTTGCTTCTTCCGGCCTGTGTGCCTCAGGTGTTGTCCACATTATATATGCTTTTTGGACGCCCTGAACTTATTATTCATAATTTACTAAATAAAGTGAGGGAGGTACCGGCGCCAAAGTCGGATAGGTTAGATACTTTAATAACATTTGGGATGGCGGTGCAAAATCTTTGCGACCACCTAGAAGCAGCGGGCCAAGTGGCTCATATGTGCAACCCAGTATTGTTACAAGAGTTGGTGGAGAAGATTCCGGCGCAGATTCGCCTGGACTGGGCATTATACAAGCGGCATTTTCCAGCAGTGGACCTTCGTACATTCTCGGCGTACTTATCTACACTCGTTGTGGCGGCATCAGACGTCACTGTTATTGCTGATATCAGGCCATCGAAGTCGAACAAGAGTGAGAAAGTGAAGGAGAGGAACTACCTCAATGCACATTCGGTGGAAGATTCATCAAAGAAATATCAGCAGTCGAAGCAGGGGTCATCTTCACCGATCCTGTGTTTGGCGTGTGGTGAACCACAACACAAGGTTAAAGATTGTACCACCTTCAAGAAGATGGATCCGGATCGTCGTTGGAAGCTTGTGCTGGACAACCATCTCTGTCGCATGTGCCTCGGCAAGCATGGTCGTAGACCGTGTAAAACGCAAACAACCTGTGGAACAGAGGGATGCCAGATACGTCATCATCCATTGCTACATGCAATTCTTCATAAGCAGACCAAGATCCCTAAAGAAGAACCTAAAGCCATGGGGACTGCAATTGAAACCAGTGAGCGTGTGAATGCACACCACAATCCTAAGCAATCCGTTCTGTTCAAATTTCTTCCCGTACGCTTATTCTGGAAAGGAAAATCGGTGGATACCTTTGCGTTTCTGGATGACGGGTCGAACCTGACGTTAGTAGAGGACTGGGTTGCAAAACGCTTGGGAATCGACGATGGAGAGGATCTACCGCTGTGTATGAGCTGGACAAGTAACGTTACTCGCTATGAATCTGCATCACAACGAATTTCGGTGGAGATTAGTGGTCCCTCACAGCCTGGGAAATTTGCACTGAACGACACACGTACGGTTAAGAACCTCGGTCTTCCAAGGCAGTCGTTAAACTACGAGGAGGTGATTCAACAGTATCCATACTTGAAGGGACTTCCTCTCAGTGGCTACAACTCCGTCGCCCCTGGAATCTTAATTGGTTCTAATAATGCTAGTTTGATTACAGCTCTGAAAATAAAAGAGGGTCAACTGGGCGACCCTATCGCTAGCAAAACTCGGCTGGGTTGGACGCTGTCGGGAATGGCAGAGGAAGGCTACAAGTCGGCCAAAGTGAGTCTTCACATCTGTGCACGCGCCGAAGATCGAGAGCTACACGATATGGTGAAGGAGTTCTTCTCTGTGGATAGCGTTGGGGTAACGGCGGAAAAAGGTCCAGAATCCGAAGATGACAAGCGTGCTCGTTCTATTCTAGAGCGAACTACCAGGCGAGTATCGAAGCAGTACGAGACCGGCCTACTATGGCGTTACGATAACTTCAAATTCCCTGATAGCTTCCGAATGGCAATGCGGCGCTTTGAATGCTTCGAGAGACGGATGAAATCAGATCCAGAACTTCGAGAAAGTGTTCAGCGACAGATCGGCGAGTACCTGCAGAGTGGCTTCATACACCTGGCGACCCCGGAAGAGTTGGAGTCAGCGGATCCTAATCGAGTTTGGTATTTGCCGTTAGGAGCCGTTCGAAACCCTAAGAAACCTGGAAAAATTCGTCTCGTCTGGGACGCTGCGGCAAAGGCAGGCGGTGTCTCATTGAACAGTATGCTTTTAAAAGGTCCTGATCTTCTGGTACCACTGTTAATTGTTCTGTTCGGATTTCGTGAACGAAAGGTGGCGGTGTGCGGCGATGTAATGCAAATGTTTCACCAATTCCGCATCTTGATCTGCGACATCCACTCACAGAGGTTCCTGTATCGGAAGAATCCTTCGCTCCCAATCGAGGTATACATTATGGATGTAGGTACGTTTGGATCTACCTGTTCGCCGAGCCAGGCTCAGTTCATCAAAAACTTAAACGCCGAGGAACACAAGAACACCTTTCCCAGAGGAGCGTCGGCCGTAATATCCAAACATTACGTCGATGACTACTTGGACAGCTTCGATGACGAGAATGAAGCCATCGAGGTAGCCCTAGAAGTGAAGCAAGTCCACGCAAATGGAGGATTCAAGATAAGGAACTGGCTATCGAATTCCGAGGAAGTTCTTCGACGAGTCGGGGATCCTGGCATTCACGATGCAAAGGCGATTGAAACGAGTAAGGAGAGAGTGATTGAACGAGTTTTAGGGATGTCCTGGGTCCCAAGCGATGACCAGTTCATGTACGAGGTTGATGGCAACGTAGCCGAAGTGACACCGACTAAGCGCAACTTACTACGATGTGTCATGAGCGTTTTTGACCCTCTTGGACTTCTGTCGCACTTTCTTGTGCACGGTCGTATCATTATCCAAGATATTTGGAGAACTCAGGCAGGCTGGGACGATGAAGTTTCTGGTGAAATCCTAAAGAAATGGCAACGCTGGGTGGTCAAGTTTGGAGAGCTTTCAAAAGTACAGATTAACCGGGCGTATTTTCCTGGTTTTTCATCGACCGAGATCGGTCAACTACAGCTCCATATATTCACGGATGCTAGTGAGGATGCGTACGCCAGCGTGGCGTATCTTCGAGCCGAGATTAACGGATTAGTTCACTGCGCCCTCGTGATGGCAAAAGCAAAGGTAGCGCCGTTGAAAGCTTTGTCTATTCCTCGTCTCGAACTTCAAGGTGCTCTATTGGGTGCCAGGATGACGAGGACAATTAGCGAGTCCCATTCACTACCTATATATCGCAGAGTACTGTGGACCGATTCAGAAACTGTGCTTGCTTGGATAAGATCGGACCATAGACGATATCGACAATTCGTTGCCTGTCGAGTAGGGGAGATTTTGGACAAAACGAATGGTGAAGACTGGCGTTGGATCCCTTCGAAGCAAAACGTGGCCGATGAAGCTACTAAGTGGGGAAAGGGTCCTTGCCTCAGCTCAAATTCTAGATGGGTTCAAGGTCCGGACTTCCTATATCGTTCGGAGGCAGAATGGCCGAAGAAAAATCCTGCAGAGTCATCGGAAACTACTGAAGAGTTGCGCGCTTGCATGTTACATCGAGAGGTTTTAATGGAACAGTTGGTGGACTTCAGTCACTTCTCAAAGTGGGAACGTCTGGTTAAAACCGTGGCGTACGTGATTCGTGTTCTGGATAATGCCCGTCGTCGCAGATGGGACTCACCCAAGAAAACAGGGCACTTGTTGCAAGACGAAATCCAGCGATCGGAAGAAGCTCTTTGGCGTACAGTACAAGCCGAAGTCTACCCGGATGAAGTCGCGGTGCTGCTTAGCAAGGACTCAAACAAGGAGATTGACAAATCGAGCAAAATCTACAAGTTGTCGCCGTTCGCCGATGAAAGGGACGTCCTGCGTGTAGACAGTCGAATTGGTGCTGCATCGAATGTGTCATATGACTTCAAGTTCCCCATCATTCTTCCACGTAACCATCGGCTTACCAACCTCCTTGTCGACTGGTATCACCGGAAGTTTCTGCACGCTAACAATGAGACCATCGTCAACGAAATCCGGCAGCGTTTCCAAATACCAAACCTCCGCACTGTGGTGCGCCAGGTCTCCAGAAATTGTCAGCATTGTAAGGTTCGGAAAGCGTCTCCAGTAACACCAAAGATGGGTCCTTTGCCAGCAGCGCGCCTGGAACAATGTGGTCGGCCATTTACCTATATAGGGATCGATTACTTCGGCCCAATATCGGTCAAAAGCGGTCGAAGCGTAGTGAAAAGATGGGTCGCTTTATTCACCTGCCTCTCCGTCAGAGCCATCCACCTGGAGGTTGTCCATTCTCTCACAACTGAGTCCTGCAAAATGGCCATTCGTCGCTTTGTAGCCCATCGAGGTGCACCCAGCGAGATTTACACGGACAATGGGACAAATTTTCAGGGTGCTAGTCGCGAGCTGCAACAGGAAGTCGATGCCATCCACAACGGTCTAGCCGATACTTTCACCGACACCAACACCAAGTGGGTGTTCAACCCGCCCTCCGCTCCACATTTCGGAGGAGTATGGGAACGGCTTGTACGCTCTGTTAAGGTTGGACTTGGTTCACTAAGCAACCTTGGAAATCCGGATGACGAAACTCTACGAACGATACTCGCTGAAATCAGTGCCATCATCAACTCGCGGCCACTAACGTTCATTTCACTCGAGTCGGCAGAGCAAGAGGCGCTGACGCCGAACCACTTCATCCATTTAAGTTCTGACGGGGTTGTACGAACCCGGAAGCCTTTGGCGGAATTCCAAGGAGTTTGCCGTACTAACTGGGATATGGCGAGGATAATGGTCGACCAGTTCTGGAAAAGGTGGACTCAAGAATATCTTCCAACCATCGCAAGGCGGACCAAATGGTTTGCGGAATCGAAGGCTCCCGAAGTTGGGGATCTTGTTATCTTGGTGGACAAGAACGTACGTAATGGATGGACCAGAGGCCGCATAATCTCAGTGGTGACAGGACGTGATGGCCGGGTGCGACAAGCCGTTATACAGACGGCCAATGGAATTCTTCGTCGTCCTATGTGCAAGATTGCTGTGCTGGACGTGCAACCACCAAGTAAAGCTGAGCCGGAAGGGAACTTGCAGCAGCTTTACGAGTCGGGGAGTGTTACAGATACTGGTAGCACTGTCGCATCTACCATCGAACCACTTTCCGATCCCTCGGTGTGCGATGATCTCATCACGTCAACCTGACAGCTTGTGTTGACGTAAGGCAGGAAACGTCATCGTTGATCAGCGACAAATTTATTGGAGTTAGATTAGTTAAATTGATTCCTTTGTTAAAGATAGTTTTGTTGGGTTAGCATAATTTGGATAGCTTAACGTAAGTTAATATTGAAAAAATAAAATTAAAATAAATGTATCCGCAGCTTAAAAGAGGGCAAAATACGGTCGTTTTTCGAAGGAGGATCCGAAACGATTACCCGATCCAACACCCCAAACACCAAAAAAAACACATAATTATATTTTTTAATCAATATCAAATCTTTATCCCAATAAAAAAAAATCCAATTTTTAAAAAACCAAAAAATATAAAAAAACCCATTTCTAAATTTTTTGCAAACTATATTGGGCACGCAAATGATAATAACCTTTACAATAAAGTTTTAAAAATTTGCATGTTTGAACGTATTTCAGATATTTCCAGTCGGCCATCATGCGCAGAAGTTCCTCTTCAAAATCTTGTTGACCATACGGTAGAGCGTCTCTTCATGACACTGAATAAATATATTGAACCGTACATTCATGAACAGGGAAATTTATGTGTTATTTTAAAATGGGGATTGGATGGTTCAAGCAACCACTCACTGTATAAAATGACATTTTTTTAAGAAGTTGGCGATGATGTTATACCATGTAATGACTCGCATATTTTTTTGATTTGCCTGGTTCATTTGCGAATATATTTCAACGCAGTCTCCGGCGAACGACAAGAAGTTTGGAGCTACAACAGTCCATCATCCATCAATTTGTGCCGCCCCATAAAAATGGTTTTTCAAAAAGAAACTGCTGATCTTATCAAACGAGAAGTGGAGAGTATGATGTTACAAATACAAAATTTGAAAGCAACCACATTGACGATAAATAGGATTTCTGTAGATGTTTCTTCTGAGTTAATTTTGAGTATGGTCGATGACAAAGTAATTAACAGCTTCACAGGAACAAGTTCCCAGGCATGCAATCTTTGCGGAGCATCAGGCAAAAAACTCAGTAATCCCATCGAAGCCCAAATATGTGACGATCGCAATAAAATTGAAACCATTCCTGTTTTGCATGCTTACATAAGAAGTATGGAGCTTCTGCTTAATGTTTCGTACAGAATCCCACTCAAAAAATGGCGTATAAATAAAGGAAACGAAACCTTTCTTGAACGGCAACGTGCAATTAGAGAAGAATTTAAGAAGATTGGGCTGAGAATAAGTGAACCTTTGCCATCCGGAGGTAACTGCATTTTTCTTCTTTATCGGGAAGTAGATCCCTTTATCTTTATTTTTTCATCAGGTAACACAAATGATGGCAACACTGCTAGAAGATTCTTTCAAGATCCAGAAACAACGGCAAGAATTACAGGACTTGAGGTGGACATCGTTCGTCGAGTCGCTACACTTCTTTGCGCGCTATCATCGAAATTAGAAATCGACGTAAAATCATTCGAAACCTATGCAGAAGAAACTAGAAAGTTATATGTCCATTATTATGACTATTATCCCCTTTCGCTTTCAGTTCACAGGATCTTGGTACATGGATCTGAAATAATAAGTCATTGCGAAATTCCTATTGGACTATTGTCGGAAGAAGCACAAGAGCGTCGGAACAAATCGATCAGAAAATTTCGGGAGCACCATTATCGACAATTCAGTCGCCTGGCGAACATCGAAGATGTATTTAGAAGACTTTTGCTAACCTCTGACCCCGTGATGACACTCACAAAACAGTTTCCTCAAACCGATAAAAATCAATTTCCAGAATCCGTACAAAACCTGTTGAAATAATAGTAAATATAAAATAAAAAATAGTTGCTAGATCAAAAATATTAATTATAATTAATCCAGATATCTCAAATATATCAAAATATGTATCGGGCATAATTTCAGAATTGAAAGGTCACATATGGTACTTTCTGAAACATGAGTAATTTTTTGCAACAACTTGCAATTTTTTGAGAAAATTAATTTTGAAATTCATGATATTTTTCAAAGTTTTGGCTAATATTTCGCTTGTTATGTCCCAAAACTATGCGAACATATCCAAAACATACGCAAATTATAAGGTTCAACACATAAATGGTACCAAAAATAACATATTTGACGAAAATATGAAAATTAGTAGAAAAAACGTAAATTTCAGTTAAATTTTACAAAACTAATCGTAACTTTGTTATTTGTAGACATAGAACTTTGATGTCTTCGGCAAACTTTCTTATTATTTTATGCTCTACAACTTTGCCGAAGAAGGCGCTAGAAGGCGAAATAAAAAAGTTAGTATCGCAGCGCCACCCTCGCGGTGAAAATTGGAACTAATTTTTATTACCAAATTGTGGCGCAGATAAAACTGAGCAAATGCTGCAACCAATATCCTGAAAAAATGCATGCTCCAAGCGCTAGAGGTTTTGTCTTGCTAATTTCGTCTCCTGGCCCAGTGTGCATTGTGTTTAGGCCATTACCGCTTCGGAAATGAATGTTACAGATTCGTTTATTAAGTGGCGTAAAACTGTTCCCATATCCCAGAACCCTTTTCCACTCGTCGATTCGTTCACTGGCCAGCTGCTGCAAACATTTTCCTACTGTAGGAATACGGAACAATTTGATTCCGGGGCTTTTTACAGTCGATTTGCACTTCCACACACAGAATTTCCAAGGCATTGCAAATTACTCGAAAAGTTTCACTTCGGATGAAAAAAATCTGCTAAGTCCAAAACGTAAACAACAGGACCAACACCTGTCAAAATAAATGCGTGACGTCACAGTGCAATAAAGTATAAAGACTTCTGAGTACTTAGTTTACCCGAATAAAAATACATGAAACTTGATTTTTGTCTATGGGGCAACGCACTGTGCGTCGTTGTCATTTTTGAACATATATATGTTTTGTCATTTTGAAGTGTCACACGGCTGGTGCACCGCTTTATTGGCTTTTCTATGATGATACAATCCCACCCCGATGTATCTGCTGTTTACAAGATACGCTATAGCCTCGTTGACCAAACCCTACCTCTATGCTCTCCCTGTTCTACCACTTAACGGGATTCTAAGACAAACTTAACCGGACTCCTGCTCAACCTAACCAATTATAATTTCATCACAGAATAGAAGTAAACAGAACCTAAATCTTCCAGTCAATCAGCTGTTAGACCAGCCATAACAAAAAAAAAGAAGTATATGCGTAGTTGTCCTTTCCAAGGTGATTCATATTCAGTTGACTATAAAAAAGGCTATTCACCCATTTCGTCTCGTCAGTTCGATATAATCAACAAGATCGTTTCCTCAATTTCAAACCGCGACTGGAACATTAATTCGTCACTATCAAAATGATAAAGTTGCACGTGCTATTTCTGGTGTCTGCAATTTTACTGCTTGCCCTCGTTGCAGCCGATGCTGGGAAACTGGTCGGCAAGCTGTCCAAGGCTTACAAGCCTCAAGGGGAAAGTGATGACATGGAACCGGAAATGGCCAATGAGCAGCCCGATATGATGACCAATACTGGTGACGACGATGCCACGCTCATGGATTCCATGATGGAGCAATCACCTCCGATGGAGCAGTCATACGCTCGGGATCATCGGTACAATCCACTCTTTGGCCATTACTACGTTAAACTGATGCCATACGGGGTCGGATTACTCCCATACGGTGGTGTGATGTACGCCGAGCATCGCATGATGATGGCCGAAGCCAACAACGAGATGCGTGACGAAATGGAACGGAATCCCCATCCGAATATTATTGCGTAGGTGAAAGTGGTTTGATGGCGAGATTTTGATTTGTGATAAGCCAAAGCTAATGATGATGGAAGGAGCCTGCTGTTGTTGTTGTTGAAATTCTGATTGTTATAAATTTTTTGAATCATGTTTGGTTCAAGTGTTTGTTTGTTGCTAATTTTATAATGACATAATTTTAAGCTGTTTGTTTGGTAGGTTTATTATTTGTTCCATGCGTAGATAGATATAAGTGCATTATACTTACGTTATTAAATTTGATGAAATATACCTTACTTTAGCAGTAGATTTTGTTGTTTTTTTTTTAAATGGCATCTCTGTTGTTATCCAAGTCAAATATTTAATCAAAGCCTGTTTTACAAACAATAATGAATAAATACACAGTTGGAAAGAAATATGTAATTTTCTGTCTTATCTAATTCAAACATATGGAATGCTAGATTTGGTTTAAATTCATGGGATATTTCAGGTAAATTTAAGCCAAATTCAAGTCTGTTGTAGAAGCATTGCAAACAACTGCGTTGTTTACGCTTGCTCGAATGGGGGGAAATTTTGCGCGTCAGTTAAAATGCATCAAAATCATCTAAATGACCAATCATGAATGGAGACCCTCTGAACCGTCGTTTTAAAGCCGCCACACGGCGGCTATTTCTAGTATATAGTGAGCTATAAGCTAGAAAACTATGTAATAGTTCATAGGAACACCTAAACTATGTAGTGATAGCTCATAGTTTTGACTTGCAAGCGATAGTTTTACGCTATGATATAGAAGCGTGTCCGTTGTCGTGTGTACACTCTAGCGATAGTTTCTATGTTATAGTAGTAGGCTATGAACTATTCCATCCGGACGGAATAGTTCATAGTTCGTTGGTCGAAGTTTTTTGACAGTTCGTTTGAATTTTTTGCTAGTTTGTGTTTTCGCGGTATTTTTAAAGCAAAAATGGACCAGGAAAAGAAATTCTACTTGATTGAGCTGTGGGAGCAACATCCGGTGTTGTGGGACCCAACTAATCCCGATCACCTGTGGAAGTGTATACTTCAAAGTGAGTGTATTATTCTGCTTTGCAGTTCCTCATCCTAAGAAAGTCTAGACCAGGGGATATTGATGCCTAGCTAAGTACTAAGTATTTTCAATATGATAACGTTGAGAGGCAGATTACGATTCTACCAGTTCCGAAGTTCAACCTTTGATTTTGATCCCTGACTCCAACGTACAATCACCCCTTTTTGAAACTTGAAAATCCGAGTGGATCGAAACCAAAGCCAGCAGTGCGCAATTTGAAGCGTAAAAAGTCATATGATGAGATGGCGCTTCTCTCCAACTGCGTCGAAATCGTGTCCGAACCCACGGAACTTAAAAAACCAAAAAATCGGGCCACTATTCTGGGTAAATCGACCAACTCGTTGCTGGAGACGTTGTGGGCTGAAGACTGCCTTGTATAACAAATATTCGATGGCTTTAAGGAATTTGAATAACAAATTTGAGCAGTCCTATGAAGAAAAAATAATTTTCAGAATGTCTCAAGAGCAGCTGATTGTCCTCGCGTCAGATGAGCCATACAACTTGCCCACCATCGGAGCCGAAACAGGCATCTCAGGAGCTAAAGATCCTGCATCAGATTCCCCAACAGCAATCGGCAAATACCCCACCATCACTGATCCTTCCTTTTGCTCCTATGTTGACATACGTAAACTTGTATTCAGCATCCACCATACCCATTAGAACGATGCTGAACTGCTTTTTATAATTTAAATAATCCCTGACGCTCTTTGCAGGGGCTTTTATACTAACGTGCTTTCCGTCTAACGTTCCTACACAATTGGAAAACTGCCATTTTTCTTCAAAATCACGTGAAATTGACAGCCAATCCTCTTGTGAATAATATACGTATTTTAAATAAAGCTGTCATTTCAATTTCATTTAATTTTTGCTGCTCTAAGCACCGGTACGAATAATTTGAAACCTCAAAGCAATGAATTAAACCGATTTCCCTGAACTTCTCTTAAGAACTTCCCTGAACTTCTCAGAAGAACTTCCCTGACCTTCTCAGAAGAACTTCCCTGAACTTCTCTGAAGAATTTCCAAGAAGTTCTCTGAAGAAAATCCCCGAAGATCTCTGAAGAACTTTCCTGACGTTCTCTGAAGAACTTCCCCGAAGTTTTGTGCAGAATTCCACCAAAGTTCTCTGAAGAACTTCCCCGAAGTTCTGTGAAGAACTTCCCTGAATTTCTGTGAAGAACTTCCCTGAAATTCCTCTGAAGAACTTCCCTGAAATGACTTTCCTGAAATTCCCTGAATAATTTTCCCGAACTTCTCTGAAGAATTATCTGATGTTCTCTGAAGAACTTCCCTGAAGTTCTCTGAAGAACTTCCCCAAAGTTCTCTGCAGAACTTCACCGAAGTTTTCTGAAGAACTTCCCCGAAGTTCTCTGAAAAACATCCCCGAAATTCTCTGAAGAACTTCCCTGAACTTCTCTGAAAAGAACTTCCCTGAATTTCTGTGAAGAACTTCCCTGAAGTTCTCTGAAGAACTTCCCTGAATTTCTGTGAAGAACTTCCCTGAATTTCTCTGAAGAACTTCCCTGAAGTTTCTCTGAAGAACTTTCCTTAAGTTCCTCTGAAGAACTTCCCTGAAATTCTCTCTGAAGAACTTCCCTGAAATTCTCTTCCCGAAGAACTTCTCTGAAGAACTTTCCTAAAATTCTCTGAAGAATTTCCCTGAACTTCTCTGAAAAATTATCTGAAGTTCTCTGAAGAACTTCCCTGAAGATCTCTGAAGAACTTCTCTCCTGAAGAATTTCTCTCTCTGAAGAACTTCCCTGAAATTCCTCTGAAGAACTTCCCTGAAGTTTCTCTGAAGAACTTCCCTGTAGTTCCTCTGAAGAACTTCCCTGAAATTCTCTGAAGAAATTTCCCAAACTTCTCTAAAGAATTATCTGAAGTTCTCTGAACAACTTCCCTGAACTCCTCTGAAGAAATTCTCCGAACTTCTCTGAAGAACTTCCCTATATTTCTCTGAAGAACTTCCCTGAACTTCTCTAATGAACCTCCCCGAATTTCTCTAAAGAACTTCCATTAACTTCTCTGAAGAACTCCTCTGAGCTTCTCTGAAGAATTTCACTGAACTAGTGATCCGGATCTTCATAACCCAGCTCCTTCAGCAGATTAGCTTAAAT
Source organism: Aedes koreicus (assembly GCA_024533555.2). Taxonomy (NCBI): domain Eukaryota; kingdom Metazoa; phylum Arthropoda; class Insecta; order Diptera; family Culicidae; genus Aedes; species Aedes koreicus. Next base: position 9,550 of record JAHHFK020000773.1, on the reverse strand, counting down.
TCCCTAGCCTTCAAGACGAGCAATCCACGATTTTGTCCAGACTTTGCGAGTTTTTCGTTTTATCCGCCTTTTCAATATGATGTACGCAGTAACTGCAGCAATGTTTCATTCTTTGTCCATAGCTGCCGAATGTGCCCATGATTACTTCCCAAATTTATTTTTTAAAGGCTCGCAACTGAATATATGCGACCACAAAGAAAATCAATCGTGTGTACACCGAAAAAAGTTAAGTGATAGCGCTGCGGCAAAGATTTCTACTACATAGCTTCTATTACTTCATAGCTCATATTTTTGCAAAACCGTTTCTCGAATCTCATAGAACTATGAAATAGATATCTATAACGGCTATATCATAGTAAACTATAGCAAAGATTTCAAGCGCCGTGTGGCGGCACCTTAATTGAAGGTCTATGGCATATTTGCTGTTAATCGCGTTTATCGATTCCGATAATAACGTTAAGGTAGCCGAAAATTGTGGATCGGGATTTAATCTAAAGATAATACTGGCCGCAGCTTACCACTATAAGAGTTTTTTTTTCGGAGACCTAGTAGACAGCATATTGAATCTGAAGATCATTCTGGTAAGGGAAAACAATTTACAAAGCAAGTCATTCACTGTGAATTGAAATTTTGAATGTCATCGTTTGGGGTAGGGAAAAGTATCAAGCAAAAACAGTGAAACACATACAATGTAAGGTGGTAATGGTAATAAATCAAAAAGCGCGCGCGGAAGATGACAAGTTTCCACACCTACACTGATAGGCAAAATGAAGTACCCACCTCATAGTTTTTTGAATTTTTCTCATTTATTTGGTTCAAAATAAAATAAACACACTGTACCCAACAAACATCAATGCTGAATAACTGTTTGATCAAACAAATTTGGAAAAGTTGTTCAGCTTTTTTTCTAAAGGGTGTCCCACATCAAATTGCATCACGGAAAAAACACCATTGGGTATTTTCTTTTGAAAATTTGGGTAGAAGTAGTGTAGAGTGTTTTTCGGTTTTTTATCGCAGTCAGTTTTTCGAAAATTTGAAAAAAAGCGACGTCGCGAATTGATTTGTAAAAGATTTCTTGCAGCGGTCACTTTCCGTGCCGCTGCAACACAATAAGTGATTCCGGATTCTAACTGGACAGAACTTTAATGGGGATTTTCTTTTGAGTGTAAGATTGACTTGACATGTCGTAAGGATGTTGGACGATAGCTTGGTGAAAATGGTTTTCGAGAACGAACGGACTAGTACAAGGAGAGGTGCGATTGTGTGACCTGGAGACTAACAGTTCGTTTAACTGCAAACATTTTTCTTCCATAAAAACACTGCCGAACGGTGGGCGTTGGATTGTATATACATACACACACAATTACTTTATCTGATGGAACTGATTATTGTCTTAAAAATAATGAATACCTCAGAGATGAAATTCATGCACGTATTGCATGAATTTCAATTCTCCTGCTTCATACTAGTTTGACACCGAAGGCTAAAATAAACACCGATGAATGAAAAGCTTAGTCTAAAATGTTTTTTTGAAGATTGTTTTGCTGAAGCTGACTAAGAAGTGGCTGTCAATAGAAGATAATGTGTTGCAATTGAAAGGGATGAATGATAAATTCATCGTTCCATGACGATTTTCAATTGAAATTGAAATTGCATGCCCCTGCTTGTAATCAATGGATCTTATAATACTAGAAACCAGTTGAGAATTGAATCACCACTTGAAAGCTCTTTTAATGTACTACTACAGGGTGTCTCACAACAACACTAAAACAAAATGGGATTACAGCAAAACGAATCAACCAAATCATAGCATTTATTTTTCATTTGTAAGATACATGTTATAGAAATAAACCATATTTATTCAATTCGAATCTCTCGCCCTTTTCTTTGCTAACTTTGCGCAAACGCTTTGTAAACCCATCGCAGCTGGCACGCACGATTTCCTGATGAATTCGGTCCCAAATATCAACCAAATGTTTCTTGAATCGATCTAAAGTAGGCCTTTTCGTAGGGCCTATATGTTGAAGCATATTACCCCAAACAAAGTAGTCAAGTGGGTTGAGATCCGGTGAAGATGCAGGCCATTCTTCGCTTGTTATGAAATCGGGCAAATTTTCCGCGCACCACGCTTGTGTCTTCTTTGGCTTGTGAGCAGGAGCTGAGTCCCGTTGGAAACAATATGGTGTATTCCCATACAGCGTTGAAGCATGAGGAAGCTTCAAAATCTGCTCGATGTAATATTCAGTGTTGAATTTTACGTTAGGTTCTACGAAAAGAAGAGGAAGTTTTCCTTTTCGTGAAATGGCGCCCCATACCATGATTTTGGATACCTTCTGATAGCGTTCTACAGCTAGTTTATCTCTTGGAATATTGGCAAGACTTCTCGGGTTATTCATGTTAAGGGCCCAAAGGCCATTTGTAAATAATGACTTTAAATTTCGATTTCTCTTGAAATTAATCTCATGAAATGAAAGCAGCATCTGGTAGAAGAATGTTAGTTAGGATATAGTGGGATTCTCATGATTCGTGAGAGATCAACGTTTAAAGTCATTGTTTACAAATGGCTTTTAGGCCCTAAACATGAATTACTTGAGACTTTTGCCATACATACGATCATTTTGTTGATTATGACTATCCTGAAGTAGGAAGAGCTTTTTATCCTAAAATAAAATCTCGCAGTCACCGTGACGAACCAAAAGAATTCTGCTTCTTAGGACCCTGACTTGCTTTTGACGTTCCGTCAATCCGTGAACTCGTTGTTTCTTGTACGACTTGCATTCCAGATCATGTCTGAGGATCCTGTGCATTGAAGTGAGGACATTTGAAAATGTTTGCTCAATTTACGTCCAGATACGGCCGGAATACGTCTTATTCGCTCCCTCGCACATTTGATCTTTTTCTTCGTTCTGGCAGTTCGTCTGTCACCTCCTTTGTGTTGAATATGGACATTTCCAGTTTCCTTAAACCGTTTCAAGGTACGAAAAACAAAACGCCTACTGACTCCGAACTGCTTAAGGCTATTGAATATCGGACACGGTATAAGCTTTTGCAAATGTAATTTTAAAACTTGCTCCCGTATGGCTTCCATGGTAGCTGATAAATATAAACAAACGGAATCGCTTATTTATCTACAGCGCTAAGCTGTCAAAAGAATACACTCAAAACGGGTATAATCAAATCCGCTGTTTAATTACCCAGCTGAAATAAACCAAGACTGAAAAAAGGCGACACCTATTGTGAGACACACTGTAGAATGCAGCCAACTCGATCTGCTCATACCTGCTCCTAACGACTGTTCCAGAAAGTATAATCACACACACACAGAAATATTTCAACATGTTTTGGCTGCGTCCTTTTGTTTGCACATTTCTGAATGACATAGCATCCAAAAAAGTGCCCAGTTTTGTGTTATCTATCAAAATGCGCGGTCTTACTCCGGAACAACGAAAAAGTATCGTGCACAAATGGTGCACTGTGAGCGGACTCTCCTTGAGAAAATTGGCCAAGGAAGAGGGTGTAAGCGTCGAAGCGGTACGATCTGCCATTCGAAAATATAGAGAACAGTGTACGTTTGAAGATGCGCCAAAGAGTGGTCGGAAATCCGGTCCTGTTAGTCCGGATATCGATAAAAAGATCAGGGATGCCTACAAGCGAAAACCAGCGACTTCCGTTCTGGATGTTGCGAAAAAACTAGGGACCTCGTCGAGTAACGACATGCGTGTCAAAGAAAGACTTGGGCAAAAAACATACAGGAAGCAGAAAAAACCCAAAAGGAACCCAAAACAAGCCGCGTCCGTGAAACCACGGGCCCGCAAACTCTACGATTCGTTATTGTGTAGAAATTCTGGGTGTATAATAATGGACGATGAAACGTATGTGAAACTAGATTACAAAACGCTTCCCGGACCACAATTCTATACTGTAAGCGAAGACAAAGACATCCCCGATACGGAGAAGGCAATTTTTACCGAAAAATTCGGTAAGAAGGTTATGCTTTGGCAGGCAATATGCGAGTGTGGTAAAACATCTAGTCCGTACAGCACAACGGAGACGATGAACACTCAGAAATACGTTAAGGAATGTCTCCAGAAGCGATTATTGCCGATGATCAGGCAGCACGAAGGTCAAGTAGTGTTTTGGCCTGATTTGGCGTCATGTCATTACGCAAAAGACACTTCAGAATGGTACAAAAGTCAAAATGTATGTTTCGTGCCGAAAGACATGAATCCGCCGCACTGCCCGGAGGCACGGCCAATCGAGACTTTTTGGGCTTTAACCAAAGCAAAGCTTCGAAAATTCATAAAACCAGCGGACGACATCCAAAAATTCAAAAAAAGATTGGCCAAAAACAAATAAAAAAAAAAAAAAAAAAAAAAAAAAACAAAAAAACATAACAAAAAAAAAACCAAACAAAAAAACAAAAAAAAAAAAAAAAAAAAAAAAAAAACACAAAAAACCACAAAAAAATTTATTTTTCTGGCTGACCAAACAGTCTGGGAGTAAAAACGGGACACGTGACTAAAACAACAAGACACTTGGGCTTATGATTTTTATTTTCCTATCAAAAACATATAAACGTATAATCATTGTTTCGATGTACCTGCCTTATTATCTACGAAGGAATATTTAGACGATGAAGACACTTTACGCAGTAGAATATGATTTTTTGAAATTTTGTCATAAAATTTATCACATTGAAGATCAATGTTTTGCTTAACAATTAACATCGCTTTCATGGTATCAACATTTTGCCGTGATTTTTCGTTTGTACACATATTGTTCATAGAAGTCCTTTCAACTGGTGCGGTGCTCTCAGGAAGACACAAAACATAATCGGTGAGCTTTATGAATTCCTGGCAATTCAGAAATTTGCTTTCCATTCCTGTAAACATTTCCACCAATGGGTTTGAAACCGACACGGATTCTGAGTTCCACCTTTTTAACTCCCTGATTATTACTTCTTTAATTAATGTCCATTGATCAAACAGAATATTCTCCTCTATTTTAACTCCTGGAAACTTTTCGCTTAGGCTACTTTGAATCTCTGACCATTCAGGAAAGGACTTCAGTAAAATCCACCTATATTGCTGAGTTTGTCGTAGACTAGCTCTCCATTTTTCGATGTACTCCAATGCAGTATCGTAAAAATTATTAACAGTCTGAACAAATTTTGCTTCCTGTATTTCACCGGAATCAACAAGGTTATTAAGAACGGTTCGAACTTCGCTCGTCAAAAACATTTCGTCTTTTTAACGTTGAATAATTTTCACAAAATCCTCGAAATGAACAGCAACTTCTGTGGCAGATACATCGTCTCTTCCAACAAAGCTGATGAATGTTTGGAATGTCACTAACTGATCTCTAGTGAAAAGCAGCCACAGTTTGAGACAAGGATTCTCAAATAAATCGCGTAAAGCTACAGGACATTTTTCTTGCGAGAGATAATCCTATCGATTGACGGTCCGAGAGAAGGAAATCTTGTGTTGCCATGCTCAAGCAATTTGGCGTAATTTTCACCGACAAAATCACAGAAACCTTTCAATTGTTCTACACGGACCGTGTGAATGTAAAAATATTTATAAACTTTCACTGCGAAACTCTCAATATCAATTGGCAAACAATCGACTGCATGTTGAAGGCAATTGTGTGTAAAATGTGGGCACCGCATCCAATGCCAATAATTTCTCGCTGAAGCTCAGCTTCAACTTTACGCCAAACATTGTTTTTGCCGAGCCGCCTGCAACCACTGAAATTGGTGTTCGTATTATCGGCACACAGAGCTACGATTTTCTCTCGTAAGTCATATCTGTAACAACACAGTGATAATATTCTTACGCAAACAATCCTAGAGTACATAAAATAAACAAACGAGAGAAAAAAAATTACCTGTCACACACAGTCATCAACATAGAGCATTGAAGATCCGAAGTTTCCCCAGGTAGGGAAACAAAATCCAAGATTTTGTCGTGTACGCCACTATTGGGAAGAAAATACCGCACCATGACCGGGAACAGTTTGATGTCCTTTTTGTTCGATGCATCCACACTTATGGTCACATTGCTCACTTTTCTCAAGTCTTCTACCAGCTCTTCGACAGCATACGGTGATAAAACATTCGTCACTATTGCCTCAGATTTGGTACGCGCCGAAGAGAACTTTGGATCATAGAGTTTTTTGATCATTATCGATAAACAATCATTTGAGCGGAAGCTTTGTGCATGTCGCACACAATGATAAGCAAAAAGTGCCTCACTTGTTGCAACTTTGAAACATTCACTTTCATCACGTTTCCCCATAAACGAACTGATGTTTCTAGAAGACGCCAATGCTCGTTGTGCCTCCGTATGCCTCTGGCTCCGAATATGTTGGCTGATGTCACGCCTTCCACCATGAGCCACCGAAAAACTAGCATTACACTGCGTGCAAATAACTTTAGCGTTATCACTTAACTTGCTGTTACTGCGATCTAGTTTTATAAACTTGAATTCCTTTTGGAGTTCGTCGTTAAACGTGCAAATCCGTCGCTTCGACATTTTTTCGATTATAAACAGTCGAGTTCGGCTTTGCCCTTGCAAGCGGTCAAGCTTCTACTGCTAAAGAGATGTTTCACAAATACCTACTTACGTGTTATTCGTTTGCTGTTCACAGACACAGACACTGCCGTCAGTCCGTCAAATCATGCATGCTTTATGTGCGAAAGCAAAAGACGAAAGATGTTTGTTTTAGTGTTTCTCTCGCTCACGCACTGTTGACAGTTTGTCTGTTAGCGATGTGTCAATTGACAAGCCGTCAATTGGCAGACTATCTCTCTCGCTATCTCGTTTGCTTCGAATACACTGATCAAAAAAATGAAATTAAAAGTAGATGCTCATTTGTTAAACTTTATGCAAAGATGAATGCAATATTTTTTTTTTGGCGTACGGTACGGTGAAATACGGTACAAATTGATAAAAAGACGGGACAGTAAAAAATGGTTGAAAAAAACGGTACTGTCCCGTTCAAAACGGTACGTTTGGTCAGCCTACCACTGTGCAATGTGTGGAACTCTGGACAAGGCAGTAGGGAGACGTGAGAGTGAAATGTTTACAAATATACTCTGTTAAATTCAGTGCAAGGGTCAGAGTAGTATCATAGACTAACTCTAAGACCAACAGGTCTCGAACAAATACGATTTTTTTCTTGGCTCAGTCAGTACTAGCACATCGGTCCCAAGCTCGGTCCCAAGCTTAATAATACGCCCCTAATAATGAACTCACACCAACACACTCTCAAATATTCTGTCAAAATAACACAGCAAATCAAAACAAAGGCGCAAATATGTATAGTTAGGTGCTGGCTTCAAGGTGTACTTCGGACTAAGGGGTTCTACAACAGTGAACCAATTTCAAATCGATAGTTGCATATTGATTGTTGGTAGTATGGCAACTAAAATGGAAACCTCAGCTAGTGCTGAGAATATGAGAGAGTGGTGATCATGAAAATACACTAAGAATTGAAGAATTTCGATACAACTTCATTTTTCAAAAACCGATGACGAGCAGTGTATCGGTTAATTTAGACAAAATGGACAGTTCGGATTAATGACTTCTGCAATTCACGATGATGCTCATCTCATTAATGTCGTTAAATCACAGCTTTGCTTACTTTTTTGTTTTTTTTTAATATACATCAGACACGCGAAGAAGTTTTGGCCGTACAAATGACCGGTAAGCAGTGAAAAAACGATGACTCACATGTTCAAATTTATTTCCAAACAACTAAACTGCATAAACTTCCGATTATTGAAAAATTACAACCCAGCTGCATATGGCAATCCATATTTACAGAAACTTTGTCTATTCCAAAAAGTCCATCTCGAAAATCTTACACTCTTATCACCTCGCCTCAATGCTCTTCAACCATAGGTGTTAATTGGCACTAACTTATTCTAACCCTGATCGCTCGGGATTGGGAAACATCTCCAATTTAACTTCTAGATGGATCGGTGTTTTCCGGGAAAAAATCCTTACACTTTGCCGAGCGCTATTCGTGAGCTTTGGGTGTTGTTGAATTCGCACAGGATGTTGTTTTCTGGTTAGTTGTCGTATTAAAGGACGTCTCGCAGAGTACGGCGGTCGATGCCAAGGACGAAGCTTCCGTAGTCTCTGTTGTGACTGCAGCAGCAATTGACGAGACTGACGGTTTCGTTGAGTGGGATGCAGAAGTGTTTCCCGTAGCGTCCGCTGTGACCGTAGTCGCCGTAGCAACAGTTGTATTTGTTGAAGAAGCCGTTGTACTAGCTACGGGTTCCTTGGTTGTTTCCGTAAGATTAGCGTTGTTCGAAGCCTCCGTGCTGGACGTAGTTACCGTTGTGACAGCAGTCGTCGTCGTCGTCGGAGAATCCGTTGTTGTATTTGGATGGAACAATTTGTACAGTACAGTGGTAGTCGTCGATGGAGTTGTACTGATGGTCGTATCTCTATCCGTCACCGCATCGGTTGTAACCTCATCGGACTCGATCAAACTTTCCACCACCACTGATGTTAACTTTGCATTGATCACTTCGGTTTCATTGTCAAGTTCTGTTATCACAGTTTCCGTCACGAATTCAGTTACCGTTTCATTGAATGCCGACTCCGTCGAATTGTCCGGTACATCAGTTACGACGATTCCTTCAGGTTTGAAAACACCGAATAACTTTTCGAAAAATTCTCCAACGCCAGGAGAGGCCAAACAGATCGGAGTCAAAACTAGCCCCAACAGAAGAAATCCGTGAATCCTCATTGTATGACACACTCGCGAGCTGTGATCAATCTTCGATTTGCAACGATACACGATCTACTAACAATGGCAACGGCTAGATCGCACTGATTTATAACACCTATTGTATAATACAGAGATGGATGGAGACCGATTGATTTGCTGAATAATACTTCGACGGAATGTCTGTCACACTGCGCCGTCATCGATTAGCACCCGGAGCTCATGGTTCTGATATTTGCATTCCTTATCAAGACGGTTTCCTAAACAATTAAGATCAGACCGGTTTAGCACCTCTGTTGGTCTGACTGTGAAATAATAGATTTACAAAGGAGTCCAGCTTGGATGGGTTTTAGAGGGTAGATTTTTGTTTTAATTGAAGATTGAGATTGTTCTTCAACTAAAATCTCAAAGAACCACCTATAAGTGCAATCTGCATTGTAATACAATCTGCGATGGAACAAAACGCTCAATTAAGTGATTCATTGATGTGTGTTCGGGATATGACAACGCATTTATGTGTCATACAGTCGAAATTCAGACTTTGATAGACAAATCGTGTTAATATCTGCGATATTTTTGTGCACATGTTTGAACACTGGATTTGGATGAAAATTACACGATATTCCATGTTAATTTAAACAAATAATCGCATGAACAAGGTCGGTTATGAACAACCTTGTAAACAATTTTGTTATTTCAATTGCTTTAGTTAAAACTTAAGAGAGAGAATATATATTGTTAAAATTCATTATTTTTTCTGTATAGACTGTATCTTGACGTACACGCTTTTTCAAAACAACCCAAAATT